>JAJEJO010005346.1:185756-227690 GCA_020662805.1 Glaucomys volans | reverse complement strand
ACTCTATCCCAATCATTGATTCGTGCTTTTATTTCTTGCGCTTTGGGAGTCATGTTAAGGAAATCTGGTCCTAGGCCAACATGATGAAGATTTGGACCTATTTTCTCTTCTATTAGGTGCAGAGTCTCTGGTCTGATTTCTAGGTCCTTGATCCACTTTGAGTTGAGTTTTGTACAGGGTGAGAGATATGGGTTTAGTTTCATTTTGCTGCATATGGATTTCCAGTTTTCCCAGCACCATTTGTTGAAGAGGCTGTCTTTTCTCCATTGCATGTTTTTGCCTCCTTTGTCAAGTATGAGATACCTGTACTTATTTGGGTTTGTCTCTGTGTCCTCTATTCTGTACCATTGATCTACCTGTCTATTTTGGTAGCAATACCATGCTGTTTTTGTTACTATTGCTCTGTAGTATAGTTGGAGGTCTGGTATTGTGAAACCACCTGCTTCGCTCTTCTTGCTAAGGATTGCTTTAGCAATTCTGGGTCTCTTATTCCTCCAAATGAATTTCATGATTGCCTGCTCTATTTCTATGAGGTCCATCATTGGGATTTTAATTGGAATTGCATTGAATTTGTATAGCATTTTTGGAAGTATGGCCATTTTGACAATATTAATTCTGCCTATCCAAGAACATGGAAGATCTTTCCATCTTAGGTCCGGGGGCTCAGCGAGGTCAAAATGGAGTCTCTCCGCCAGGGAATCTGTAGAATGGCACCGACCGGGGCCCAAATTCCCCGCTGGGGCCGGCAAGCAGCTCCGCTCCCAGGTAAATCTCACCTGAAGCCGCAGCACTGTTCCCAATAGTGTTTTAAAACTAGTAATATGTTTAAAGGTAAAGAAGTTTGTCTACTCGGATTCTCTGAACTATTTGCTCACAGAATACTTTTCCCCTTTACAAATGGGAAATCCAGTCAAACTTGTGTTCTACAGAATGCATTCCAAGAAACGTTTTTCTAAATAATGTCTGCAGAGATATGCTCTGGAAGTGGATATCGATTTTTCATATTGCAAACTGGACCCAAGGATTTTTATGCTGCCTTGACAAAAAGAAGCATCCAAGGTACAGTTTTTCTGGAAATATCCAAAGGAGGGTAGCGTGCTAATAGGGCTCTTTTCTGACTCTGGTTTACAGAATGTAGATTATATTCTTATAAGTATTAGGCAGTCCTAATCCAAATAATCATTTTCATAAGACCTCTCATTTTAAAACCAAATCCAGGAAACAAATCGCCGCCTCCTGAGTCACAAAGCATTTCTTTTTCTTTATGTAACAACAATGGTTTGTTGTATAAAGACTTGGAATTACAATGTGACAAACCTCAGGAGATGTCTAGAGTTGTTTTCACTATACCTTTTTCTATTGTGTGAAAAACTTATTTCAGATTTGAATGAATAAGAAATCGTTGAGGATGTAGAGATTGGACTTTGTATACATAATTGTTGCTAAAGGCCAGGTTCTCTATTGTCTTACACAAATGAAAACTCACACAAATTCTTTGCATATCCTAAATAGATTTATTATTTCTCTTGTTGGGTCTGAGAGATAAGTTCCAGCTAATGTTTCTTAAGACTATTATTATATCATTAAGTGAGAGGATACATGACTTTAATTATCTAGTCTCTTTTGCTGCTTTATCTATCTGTTGGTTTTATATGATTAAACTTGGAATACTTTGGAAGTTGCATACATCATTCCAATTTTTCTCAGCTTTTATTAAGCAACAAAACTTATAAAATCAAGATATCTTAAAGGCAATTCTTTGACATAGCTATGAATGCATGCTTATTTAAAATTGTCTTGAATAGAGGTGACACTCTTTAGTTTAAAAACAACGTATGTATTCATCCTGCAATTATCCACCCAGCCCTTATTTATTTATTTATTTGCTTGTTTATTTTTCAAAATACAGTGTTAGATGTTTGCAATACAGAACTGAAGTCTGGAGCCCTGGCATCAAGATGAGTTTAGTATCAAATGAAGTCAGGAGTGTAATGACATAGGAGTGTTAATGTTAGAGGAGCCACAGAAAAATAAATAATAAAGTATTACAGGGACACAAATAATGAAAATATTTATTAAATTGATAAGTTTCTGAATTTTTATCAATGATTTCACCTTGGCTGTATAGGTTACAATTCCTTGATGATAATAGCAGAGTGTATTCTGAATTTCAGGAAAAGTCTAAAATGTGAATTAGAAAATTTCACACAAATATTATTGAATTTTTATGCATGGACTTCAGAATGATGGCAAAGATGATGTACCCACAGTGCTAGAGGGATAGATGTAATAGAAGGAGACTCCTTCAATATCATGATTCTTGGTATTTGGCAGCCCTTTCCTATTTTCAAGGTCAGGAAGAGAAGGCAGGGAAAACAAAAGACTTCCAACTCAGTTGCTTTAGCAGCAACATAAAGATGTCAGATTATCTGAGTCTCCAAAAGCCTTCAAGTTTTTGCTTCCTATATATCTAATCGTAACTGCACTATGTATGATAAGGGCAGAAGGCAATAGATGTATGCCCAAGTCAGGGGTTGTCTGACCCCAAGGATCACTTAAGAAATTTGGACAACCATGTAGAAACAAAGTGTATTGACACCTTGGGAGGAAAGAACTCAAATGTAGGCAGATAGACAGAAGTGAGGGAATGGAATACAATAATAACAAGGCCAGATGGGGAGTTTTGTCCAGTCCTTTCTCCATTACCCCAAAAATTGAAGGAAACTGGATGTTATGGTTTAGGTGTAAGGTGTCCTCCAAAAGTTCAAGTTGGACAATGAAAGGAAGTGCAGAAGTTCAGAGTTCAAAAGTAAAATGATTGGGTTAGGAGATCCTTGACCTAATCAGTGCATTAATACAGTGTTATGGATGAACTGGGCATAATTGTAGGGTATGACCTAAAGAAGTAGGTCACTGCAGGTATGCCCATATTGTCCCTGGTGGACAGAGATCTCTCTGCTTCCTGCTGGCTCTGTCCTGAGCTGCTTTCCTCTGCCACACCCTTCCACCAAGATCTTCTGCTGCAGGCCCAGAACAATGGAGTCAGCCATATATGAACTGAAACCTGTAAAACTCTGAACCCCAAATCAACTTTTCCTCCTCCACCTGGTTCTTGTCAAGTCTTTGTGGTCACAGAGACAAGAAAGCTGAGTAAAACACTGGATATTCTTTCATGTGCTATTTAAAAAAAAAAAAATCCTTGCTCTGATTTCCATGAATAACACAAGAGAGTCAAACAACTGCACATGTATCTTCACTCCTAGTTCCACTGTACACACAAAATAAAGAGGCTGAAAAATTGAGGAAAGAATCTTTCTTGAGGAAAGAATCCTTTCTAGACATGTAACAGGTCTCCCTTTTTGCTTTGATGAAAGGTTACCAGGCAAAGGAGAAAGCATTTCATGAATGTGAGTGAAGTCCCTTTGGTATGAAATTTGTGCATAAACTTAGAAGGAGGCAGTTTTCATGTGGTTCGGAGCTTTCAGATAAAAATTTCACACTCTTCTAGTTTGTTCCCTTCCCCTAGGAATTCTCACAAATAAGCCTGTGTGAAGCAGTTCCCAGCAGATAGACATTTCAGTTTATTAGCTTTCCTTTCTTTCTCTTGTGGCTGCTTTTTATCTTTCTCTTTCAAAGTCATGCAACCTGGACTCTCATACTATGTGTTAAATTTTTATTGCATTGCTCTCTGAATTCTCTTCCTAAGGATGGAATGCTCTTTTAAGTGTACTATACCAACTAAGCACTCTAGAGTCAATTTTTTCATTAGAAAGGTAGCTCTAGTTCATCTGGTTAACATCTTTATTTGCTTGAAGACCAAAGGGAAGCTCAGAGAGGTTAAGTGAAATTGATTTCTCTACTCCAAATGACCCTAGTGACTTGGCGCATCCGCATCGCTTTCCTTGTTTACTACAACACCTACCAAATTGGTATCATTGCCTTTGGACTTGTCTTCTTTAATCCACTCTCCATGCTGATAAATGAGGAATCTGTCTAAATTCTGTCTTCATGCTATAAAATAGTGTGACTTCCTTTCCCCTTAAAATAACTCTCTACCTCCCCACACACAAGATCTTATCTGGTTACTTCTGATTGTCCAACTTGAGCTCTCCTTACCTCCCCTATATTTTCTTCTATGTGGATCTCCCCACCACCTTGTTCATATATACCTCTGGGCCTTATAACTGCAGATCCCTTGCTTCATGTGGACTATCACCTTCACCTTAAATCTAACTACTAAAAACTATAGATCATAACTCAAATGTCACTCCTCCTCCTGTACCCTGCCTTAGTTCACTGCAACCTCCACAAAATATTCCTTAGTAATTAAAATTATGTATTATACATTTTAAAAATTTGTGTTTACCCACTTTGACTTTGAGCCGTATTGCCACAGGGTTTTAATCTGTTCTTTCTACTTTCTGGAAACTGTAACTACCACAGAATTCAGCATATAGTGAGCTAACAATATTAGCCTATCAAATGTGATGAAAACTAGAAATTGATTTCCTCTTCTTTAGTTTGATGCTCTTTTCACCTACTCCATATATTTAATTTCATTTGAATCGCCTAAAATATTCAAAATCATTTCTCAGCTGCATTTACTCCCTGTTGAGCACACTGTGGTTCCAGTTTATAGGATTACCTGCTGCACCTCTGAAGTGCAACCTGATCTGTGATATTCTTCCTCTACCTTCTTAATTCATTAAAATGGTATTCCTAGGTTACCCCATCCATGAAGCCTTCCCCTGACTCCCTAGGTTGAGTTTCTTGTTCTTTGGCCACCTTTTAATTGTAACTCTGCACATACTTTTAAGATCACGTTTCTTACATGTGTTCGGCACATACCTTCCAAAAGTATTTCTTTATTTGTTCATATAATCAGTTCAGACTTTCTCCCTAATGACTCCATACTTCATGAATTTATGGTTGTATATTAGTCAGCTTTCTGTGACTGTGACAGAATTCCTTGAAGGATCAACCTAGAGGAGAAAAATTCATTGTGGTTCTTGGATCTTTGCTTTTAGGCATGTGGAGAGGTAGAACATCATGGTGGAGAGCCTGTAGTGGAGTCAAGCTGCTCAACTCATGGTAGCCAAAAAGCAGGGAGAGAGAAGAAGGGAAGCAGGGGCCAAGGTTCCACATCCCCTTAAGGACAAGCCTCCAATGACATAACTTCTTCCCGCTAGGTGCCATGTTCTAAAGATTCCACTGTCTTCCACAAGGGCCATCAGCTGGGGACTAAGACTTTAACACAGGAACATCTGGGGGACACCTCTGAGCCATAACAATTTGCATTTGCCCTCCAAAGTCTCCTTTCTCATAATGTAAAATATATTTAGTTTATTCTCCAAGAGTCCCAAATTCGGAACTATTCCAACATTGCTCAAAAATCCAAGTCCAAAGTCTCTTCTGAGACTCAAGGAAAACTCTGTTATAGTGTCTGGAAAAAAATCAAAGAACAACTTATATATTTATATTCTCTCAACACAGTACTCTCAACATAATACCGACAGTACTCAGGATAAACATTCCCATTCCAAAAGGAAGGAATATCAGCACAGAAAGGAGGGATCAGATCACAACCAGACTAACACCCTAAAACTCCTATAGCTTTATGTACAGCATCCAGGACACATGGTGGCATAATATAAGTTCCAAAGTGCTAGGCAGCCTACCCCTAAGGCTTTGCTGGCTATATCCGCACATGACCACTCTTTTGTACTCACTGTTCACTGCCTGTAGCTATCTTTGGCATCTTTAACTCCCTGGGGTGTCCACTGTAATGTTAGCTTCACTTGCAGTTTCATGCAACACCATAAGGGGTTGCTTACTGGTACTTTGATCCAGCCACACTCCACCTGGCCTCCAGAGATTTCCTGTGAAGCTCCAGTGGAAGTCCAATGGCTTTACCAAGACCCTGGTCAGGCCATGGCTGAACAACCTTGAGTGCATTGATGGCTAAACAGGGAAATCCATCACAGAGAAGCAATTCACTAGAACACACAGTCATCATGGTGCTTGGAAGTTCTTTGTTCAAAGGAAAATACATGAAATGAATTTATATTTCTATACCTGGATGGGATTTTGTTGATCCCTGAGATGTTCTCAAGGCATCTTTCTTATTGTCTCTATACAAAGCATTTGGCTACTTTTGATTTTTTTTTTTTCTCTGCACCCTCTTTGACAGCAACCTTAAACACTGCTCACTTTCTGGCCAAACTACAAGTTTTCCAAATCTTTCTACTTTTAATTGTTCCTGATGCTTACTGTAAATTTGGCAGAGAGTAGCCCTTACACCCAGGCCACTACCCTAAACTGGTTGTCTTGAAATTTCTTCTTCCAGATAAACTAGTCATAACCTTTAAATTCACACTAAACAAAGGCCCAGGACATGGACAAATGTTGATGAGTTCTTTGCCAAAACGTAACATGAGTGGTCTCTAGTGGTCTCCAGTCCATTTCCCAATAGAGTCATTATTTCCATCTGAAACCTCATGAGGCTGGCTGGTCTTTACTTTTTGGTGTTTCTGTCAGCATTCTGGACTCTGAGTCCCCAAAAGAATCACCCATATAAAGCCTATGCATTCCAGGCTTTCTCCAACCTGCCTATTCAAACTCTTCCAAGCTTTTCCAGGAAACCAATTTCAAAGATTTTGAAGCACATCATTAGATGTAATCATGGCAACCACCCCACTTCTTGGTATCTTTCTCTTTTTAATTTTTAAATTTTGTTTTATTTGTTCTAATTAGCTATATATGACAGTATAATGCATTTATGCATTTTCACCAGTCATACATAAATAGGAGTATAATCTCTCATTTTTCTGATGTACATATTGCAGGATCACATCCACCATGCAGTCATATATATGTATATATGAGGTAATAAAGTCTGTTTCACTCTACTATCCTTCCTACCTCCAAACCCCTTGCCCTTTCACTTTTCTCTATCTACTCTAAAGTCACTCTATTCTTCCCTAGTATCTCTCCCTTCTTATTATGAATTAGCATCCACATATCAGAAAAAACACTTGGCCTTTGGTGTTTTGGGTTTGTCTTATTTTGCTTAGCATGATGTTCTCCAGTTCCATCCATTTACCAGCAAATGCCATAATTTCATTCCTTTTTCTTTTTTGGATATGGGGATTCGACCACTAGGCCACATCCCCAGCCCTATTTTGTATTTTATTTAGAGACAGGGTCTCACTGAGTTGCTCAGCACCTCGCTTTTTGCTGAGGCTGGCTTTGAACTCGCAATCCTCCTGCCTCAGCCTCCCAAGCTACTGGGATTACAAGCATGCGCCACCCCGCCCAGCAATTTCATTCTTCTTTACTTAATGTAGTTCAAGTTTCTGTTTCTGTGACAAAATACCTGAGAAATCAACTTAATAAGAGGAAAGGTTTATTTTGGCTGATGGTTTGTATATGTTGCTTTGGGTCTGTGGTGAGACAGAACATCATGATGGGGAGCCCCTGTGGTATAGAAAAGCTTCTCACTGCATGGTGGCCAAGAAGCAAAGGGTGAAAGAGAGAAGGGAGTGGACAGATAGAGAAAAAGGGACTGAAATCTCATATCCCCTTCAGGAAAAGCCCCCAGTGACATAGCTTCTCACTAGGCCTTACTCCTTGAAGTTTCACCACCAACCAAGAGTGCCATCAGGTGGGTGAGTCTTTAACACATGAGCCTGTGGGGGTACTTCCAAACCATAACAGGTTGCATCATTCCTATTTTCAAATCAGAATTTATTCTACAATTGGATGTAGGTTAAAAGTTCAATAAATGCTTATCGGATGAATAACAAAATGGGGATGACTTTTTTTTAAATCTGTGAATATTCGAATTCCTGCCAAAAAAAGAGAAATTATTTCACAAATGCAAAGCAAGATTAACATTTGTTTAACATCAGAATTACCAGGGTTTCAGCTCTATCCTTTATGAGTTGAGTTATCTGGAGCCAATTATCCTTTCCTTCAAATCTTAACTTCCAGCTCAATAAAATGGGTTGAAAATGAACAAGCAAATAAAATTTAAATTAAAATGTTTAATTTTAATTAAACAAAAGTCCATGAGAATCCATTATGATTATATGAAAATGAATACATGTGTGTTTAAAACTGTGGCATGATATATTATTAGAAATGTATGCAGAATTAAAATGAGAACTGGATTTTTCCTAAATCATTTAATTAATTTTATTTCATATACTCTTTTCAGTAATGTTTATTGCTTATTTTTTCCAAATGAGTTTTATTTCTCATTTTATTAATAATCTTTTTATGAAACATTTAGAAACATAAAAATAACTATAAATTTTTTTATAACATTTAACAATGTTAAGAAACATTTAATTATAATTATATTTTAGTGTATTTCTCTCAGCCATTTGTTTATGTGTAATTTTATTTGTTTGTTTTACATTGTTGGGATCATATTACATAATCTGTATTCTTTTTTAGATTAATCATTCACTATAAGTATAGTTCCTGTTATAATACTGTTGTGGTTTGGATATGAGGTGTTCCCCAAAAGTTCAATGTGAGACAATGCAAGAAGGTTCAGAGGAGAAATGATTGGTTTTCAAGAATCTTAACCCAATCAGTGATTTAATCCCCTCATGGGGATTCACTGAGTGGTAACTGAAGTGGTAAGGTGTGGTTGGAGGAGACTGGAATTGGGGTATGGCTTTGGGGTATATATTTTGTATCTGGAAAGTAGAGACACTCTCTCTTCCTGATCACTGTGATGGTGGCTGCTTCCCTCTGCCATCCTCTCCTGCCATGATGTTCAGCCTTACCTCGAGCCTGGAGGAATGGAGCCAGCCTTCTATGGACCAAGACCTCTGAAACTATGAGCCCTCAAATAAACCTTTTCCTTTCTGCAGTTGTGCTGGTCAGATCCTTTTAGTCACAGCAGTGAAAAAGCTGACTAAAACAAATACATTCAATAATTGAAATTACTAATATACCTACCAGCAACTTTTGTATTCTTATGGTTTCCAAAAATTCAATGTTATAGATTATGTCATACTATCATTTTGCCTAAAACATTTTTTAACCTAAAAGCAAATTTAGAAAATTCTACCCTTAGGAGAAATAATAAAAATATTTTTTCTCTCTTGTCAAATATTTTCAAATTATTTCTCTAATGTCTATTACAAATTTACATTAAAAATTATAAAAGAATGTCATTTTCATTGTAAACTCCCTGTATATGCATTCTTATATTTTCCCATATCTCAACTACTTTGAAAAAATAAAACTTTTTTTCACTTTTTCAGTACATATTGCTTTCTTTATCAAGGAGATTTCCTATTTTCCATTAATAATGTGTTTTTCTCCTTTTTGAATTAACTATTTACATATTTTTTCATGGATCTATTTTAAATATTTCAAATAGCTTTATGAAATATTAGTATAACCAAATATTATAATATTTATTCTAAATATTTATCCTACTTGGTTCTTGATATTGACTTTTGGTATTTAGAATTATTTTGGATGCTTAGTGCATATTATCACTCTTCCATGTACTTTACAAGTATTATTATACTCAATCCTCACAATCACCCACCCAGTTGTGAACTGTTATTATCCTTTCTTTAAATTTAAGGAAACTAATGCACAGAGAAATTAAATGATTTGCAGTAGTAGCATCAGAATCCTATTCCAGGTATCTAGTGTCAGACCTGTATTCTTTGGCAGTATATCATGCTATCCCTTAATATCTTAATTAAATATCAAATGTGATTACCTGAAAAAATTTACTGGGTTTTGCAATGTGTAAACTACTATTCTCAAAATTGTTCAGAACACTGTTAATTATTTTTCAAGTAGTAAACTATATGGTTACAACATTCAGACTGTTTAACAAAACAATATCAGGTAAAATATATTTAAGTTCGAATTTGTCCCTATTGGTCCTGGATGCCTTATGTAATTGATAGGAATTCAGATATCCATTATATTTTGGATGACAATTGAGAGGCAAGAATCTTTAATCATATGCTGGCGACACAAACAAACAATTTCCTCTAAATTCACTATGCACTCTAATGTGATATATAGACCTGGCTTTGGTAATATGAAACTAGTTGTTGACTTGTTGAAATTGCATTTGACTTTTATTCTTTCAAAAATGGAATTCAAAAATGTCAACTATGTATTTTTTTGAAATGTCATTATTCATAAATATTTGATAAATTATTTCATGGAAATTTTCTGACTTCCCCTCAGTTCCCTGAGAAATAATTTGCAATCTTTAGATAGCATATACTATGTAAACATGAAGCAATATGATTTATTAGATAACATGGGAAAAATAATTTATATGCACAATAAACAAGTAGGTGCATAAAAATAAGCCTTTGTCCTGAGTTTTTTTTACATGAAACTAAGGCTCTATGAAAAAGATAATACTTCTAAGATCACCAATTAAAAAGAAAAGATAAAAATCCATACTGATTACAGAAAATTCTGACCTTGGTTTTGAATACAAAGGTAAACTGCATTAAACAATTCAACAGGGAAAAAAAAAAGTGTCATTTCATTTATTTTCTTTTGCAGGATGATGAGATGGTCATTATGTTTTTTGAACAGCGATAATGTTTACCCCAGGAGATGTCAGGAGAAGATCTTGTACTGAAATGTCAATCCCAAAGCTCTGATTAATGCTTTTGCAGACCAACCTGTCAACAGCCAGCATCAAGAAAAACCTCCAGGAAGCTGCCAACATTTTCCTCCACTTCTATAAGAAATGTAGGCCTTATTGAATACAATTAAATTCCTTTTGTTGTCATATTTTAATATAAATCTATGCTTAATATTTTGTCTTATACATGATATGGCACCTTAGTAAATATTAAGTCGTTCATAATACACATTATGCACTTAATTAACTCCAGTATCATTCTCCAAGTGGCCTTTGTCTCACCCAGTTTTCTCATCTTTCTCACTTGAAGTTCTCAGAGTAGCTGTAGAAAGTGTAGGGAATGCAGCATCCTGAGATAAGGAGCAACTAGCCAGAACAGCTTGTGCTCTGTTCCTAGCCTCCCTTAGAAGCCTGAAGTCCTTTATCACTTTACCATAGCAATTCACATTGCCCTGGGGTATAAAACCTAGGATGGTCTGCTTTTCAGCGTCCCTCAACTAAAGAGTAGTGCCACACACAGAAATGAGATTCCATTCACCCTGAACAGCTTTTCTGGGTCTTGGAAGACCAGCTCATAATGATTCCCTTGCTGCCTATCTCTAGGTAATAAATCTACTTCATGTAACTTGTTGAGTGTATGTCTGTTCTTTCAGCAGACCCAGACAAGTTAGTAACCAGTGCACAGAGAAACTGGTTCACATTAGCAAGTACCCAATTTAAATCTCATAGCAATACCTAATTTACATTTACTGTCCATTATAAAAGAAGTTGAGATATGCCCAGAGCAGTTTTAATGGATTCTAAAGTTCAATATTTCAACAACAACAAAAAAATTATTATTACTTCTTTACAGAAGGACTCTGACTTATAAGAACTCAACATATAATTTTTAACTTCATCCTGGTGCAAAAATGATACGCATTGAATACAAACTGTACTTTGATTTTCAAATTTTTATCTTTTCTCAGGCAGTAGAATATTTTTTGGAGATGCTGGGTCACAAGCTTCCAGTTCTATGTGATCATGAGGATGAAAAACTCATGCTCTACAGCATTCTGTGTTGCTAGGCTATGTTGTTCTTTAGAATGGGCATGCTAAATGCATTTTTGATATATGGTATTTCAAATTTATGATGGATTTATCAGAAAGTAGTCCCATCATAAGTCTGGCAGTATCCATACTTATTTTCATGATTGCTATTAGTATATAACTATTATTTAAAACATATCATTACATATTAAAATTGACACATTACCTGAGGTAAACCTAATTACTGAGTCATATTTATGCAATGAAGAAATTGGAAATGTATTTTTTAAAATTTCAACAAATACACAGAAGTATTGAGATAAAAAGAGGTTATTAATATCGACAACTTTTGCACAGTACAAAATAACATTTTCTTGTTGTGGTATTATTGAACTGACTTTTACTGGGATGAATCTCCAAGTATTATCTTGTATGAATCCAAGGGAGAATAATCACTCTTATTTGAAAAAAATGCCACATATTATATTTATATATCAAGACTTAAAATCATTCATTGGCATTTGTGCTATCTTATTAACAAGCAAAATACAATTGAAGTTGCTACTATTTCATAATTCAAACAAATCTTGGGCAAACAGGTTTGTAAAGGCAGTCTATCATCTTCGCATTTGGATACCTAATCGGAAAACAGTTTGGGAGTCAGGCAAGCAGGAAGAAGGGAGTGGTGTGGGAATTCAATTCATGTAATGATTTCAATATCATCATCAGAGTTTACAAGTCTTCTTTCTTAGATTGTACTTTCTTATGGGGCACAACTTAAGAACAGACCAATCACCGCTGAGAAGTCCGAATTTGAGAGTCATTATTAGCCAGTGGGCAGACTGTCTCACACAATGCCCCCAAAATGGCATTGGGAGAACAGCCCCGACCATAGGGCTGTAGGGGTTTTCATACCATAAATCATACATCAAACATAAGTGTCTGTTGCTATGATTCAAAATTACAGACTAACATCATGGGATCTGAAATCATTAGCAGAGGAGGAAGTGGATCAAAATGACCTTACTTAGGTATAAACTAAAGAATGGTTACTAACATCTAAGCAATCACTGTTGACATCACCCTTAACTTGGTACATTATTTAGGAAACTAGGAATCAAAAAGAGAACAATTTTTCATTATACAAGAATTGCCATTTTTCATTTTGTATTTCCAAACAAGTCATGCTAACTAACTGAAGATGGGTGCAGAGGTAGGGTTTTCCCATGGGAGAAGCTGAGCAACTGTTGACAGGTACAGAGGCAGGGCATTCCCATGGGAATAGCATAACATGGAGTCTCAAGGTAAAATGGAGTCTGGCCTATAACATTTCCATGGAGTCAAATATGTCAATCTATCACAATTTTACTTCATTTATTTTCCTGCTTAATTTAGTTTTTTTCTTAAATTTTTATAGAGTACATTTTGATTCATTGTACACAAATGGGGTCCAACTTTTCGTTTCTATGGTTGTACACAATGTAGATTCACACCATTCATGTTATCATACATGTAAATAGGGTAATGATGTCTGTCTCATTCCACCATCTTTCATACCCCTGCCCCCTCCCCCCTCTTATTTCCCTCTACATAATCCAAAGTTCCTCCATTCTTCTCTTACCCTCCACCCCTTCACCCCCATAATGTATCATCATCCACGTATCAGAGAAAACATTCTGCCTTTGATTTTTTGGGATTGACTATTTCACTTACCATGATATTTTCCAATTCCACCCATTTATCTGCAAATGCCATAATTTTATTCTTCTTTATGGCTGAGTAATATTCCATTGTGTATATTTACCACAGTTTCTTTATCCATTCATCTGTTGCAGGGCATCTAGGTGGGTTCCACAATCCAGATACTGTGAATTGAGCTGCTATAAACAATGATGTGGCTGTGTTACTATACCCATCCCATCTTTATTAGAGTGTCACTCTCATAAATCATTAGGAAACTGTTTGGATCTTTTAAAAAGTATACAGTATCACTGGATGCATGTACATGTTTTAAATACATATTAAAATAAAATTATTATTTAACATTTCTAAGAATAATTCAACTCAATATGCACAGGCACTTTTTGAAGTTTTTCTTTACCTCATTTAACCATTGCAAAAATTTTATGGTACAGATCCTCTCATTTTCTACATTTAGATCTGGAATCTGATGAAAGGAGTGGTGAATTGTCTGATTTGCCTAAGATCACATAGCTAGCAGGGGGTCGCACCCAGAAAATATGGCTCTAGAGTCTGAAGGCTTTAATCTGTACATTGCTGCTTATGCTATGTTGTGTTGTATTACAGATCTATTTTTGCATTTAATTTTTTCACTTGACATTGTAATTTTTAAGATCCATCCACTTTAGCATATAAATGCTATTCATTGTTTTGGATTGCTTCTGCAGCATGCTATTCTATAGAATCTATTCACAACATTTTGTTTAACTACTCTAAAGATACTTTGTGTAGGACAGTCCTCCTAGTGGCCTTACACAAACCGAGTTCTCCTTCCTTTCTTCCTTGTAGGTTTCAAGAACAGCTGTAGAAATGTACTGGGTATGTAATATGCTGAGATAAGTAAGGACTTGCTCAAACAGCCCACACTCTTTTCCTGTCCCTCGTGGAACATAATGTCCTTCAGTACTTTAGATCAAAGTGTCATGTTGCCCTCAGGTTATAAACTCAATGCAGTTTCTTCTCCAGAGTCCCTCAAATGGGTCAATGGGGCATTTACACACAAGACTCCATTCCTCCTGGGCAGCTTTCCTGATCCTTGGGTGATTAGTTCATCATGAATCTTAGGCTTCTGATGGTCCTCACTACCTATCTGTAGGTAATGAGACTTGAAGTTTTAAACTTCTTCGTAGTGTGTGTGTGTGTGTGTGTGTGATATCTCACCAAACTTGGCTGGGTAACAACAGTAGCCCAGATGCACTGGGCTGACCAGTGCATAGTGAAACTGGTTCACACCTAGATTGTTTCTGACTTTCTCTTTCAATCAATCAACCCTGCAGTAAATATTCTGCAAGATTCTCTTTTGAGCTTATGTGTACCTTTGGATTGGGAGGAGAATCACTGGGTCATATAGACTATTAGAATTATCTTTTTTCATTTCCACTAAGGGGAACTCATATAGGTTAATATTTTGTCACATGAAACTCAACACTTGATGTTTATCTAATAATGCTTGACAACCTGACTGAGGAAATGTCACTGTGTTTTAATTTGGCCTTTTCTAATTACTAGCAGGGTTATTCATGTCTTTTTCTCCATATAGGTTAAGCCGTTGAGATTTCTTTTTCTACACATTGGCTGGTCATATTAGTGGTCTATTTTTCTAATAGGTTTAATATGTTTTCTTATTGACTTGAAGTAGTTTCTTGGAGATTCTAAATATTAATGCCATTTCTTTTTAAAACTAAATTCATTTTTGTAATTTTTTTAAATTGACAGTTTTTCTGTGATTTAATCTAGTCACGTTCAGAAGCAAATTTCAAGCAGATGTCTTTACTGAAAGCAAGAGATGTGGTGAAATTTTAATAAATACAGATTACCATGACTGAAACAAAATGAATAACAACAGCGAAGTCATGGTACAGTGTTAGTGAAAGTGGAATAAACTATTACATCAAAAAGTGCTCTCTGCATCTACAAAGTACTCAAAAATCTTTACACCAAGAACACTAATAACCCAATCAATAAATGGGCCAAGGAAATGAACAGACACTTGACAGAGGAAGATCTACAAGCAATCAACAGATTTATGAAAAAAAATGTTCAACATCCCTTGTTATAAGAGAAATGCAAATCAAAATCACCTTAAGATTTCATCTTACCCCAATTAGAATGTCTCTTATTAAGAATATAGGCAACAACAGGTGTTGGCGAGGATGTGGGGAAAAGGGTACACTCATACATTGCTGGTGGGAGTGCAAGTTGGTGCAGCCACTCTGGAAAGCAGTGTAGATTCCTTAGAAAACTTGGAATGGATCCACCATTTGACCCAGCTATCCCACTCCTTGGCCTATACCCAAAGGAATTAAAATCAGATTGCTACAGTGATGCAGCCACATGAATGTTCATAGCTGCTCAATTCACAATAGCTAGATTGTGGAACCAACCTAGATGCCCTTCAATAGATAAATGGCTAAAGAAACTGTGGTATATATGCACAATGGAATATTACTCAGCCATAAAGAAGAATAAAATTATGGCATTTGTAGGTAAATGGATGATGTTGGAGACTGTTATGCTAAGTGAGATCAGCCAATCCCAAAAATCCAAAGGCCGAATGGTCTCTCTCATAAACGAATGATGATGCATAATGCAGGGGGGGAGGGTGGCAAGAATGGAGGAAGGATAGATAGCATAGAGGAAAGGGAGGGGTAGGGTCGGGGGTGGGGGGGTAAGAATATTAACAGAATGTGTGACAGACATCATTGCCCTGTGTACATGTATGAATGCACAGATGGTGTGATTCTACTTTGTGTACAACCAGAGAAACAATAGCTGTACTCCATTTGTGCTCAATGAATCAATAAGCAAATAAAAATAAATAAATAAATAAATAAATAAATAAATAAATAATATTGGAAAAAAAAAGTGCTCTCTGTATAGTGACCCAAAGGAGTAGACATTGTTTTCCTCATTTTAATGATGATTAAATGGAAGATTTGGAAGTTGAATTCAAATATTACTTATGTGTGGCTGGGAGCGTAGCTCAGTGGTAATGCTGGCCTAGCATGCATACAGGTTTGACCCCAAAAGCAGCAAAAAAGTTCTTTAGGCAAGCGTGATGCAGTGGGCCCCATATCATCTGCAGTTTTATATTTTTATCAAAAGAACAAATGGGCCCTACATCATCTGCACTTTTAAAATTTTTTATCAAAAGAACAAATGATCCTGATGGATTTAATTCTCTGCCAACACTTTCAGGAAAACGCTTTATGGAGATCATACACTTGTCAGTGACTACAGCTTTATAAGTGGGGGAAAAAAAAAGCTATCAAAGCATGAGGAAAAGAGTAATCAAGAACTTCTTTGCCAGTTGTCATGATTCCTCTTGATAAATATAAATGCCCAAGTATTTCTTGACCCATGTATAAAAAGAAAGATGTATTGGCAAAATATAATTGAACCCAGTCTTTGGCCAACCCAGAAAACCTCTCCATAAACATAGCAGAGAAAGAATTCAGTTTTATTACTGAGGAAGCATTAATCCAGAAAGTGAGGCACATCACAAGCAAACTGCTCTTTGCAAAGTGGAATCTCACAACTTTAAACATCAAACAAGGCAACGAGTTCTTAACACAGAAGATAAACAGACCTCAAGAAAGAGGGTTGGTAGTAGCCTTGGCAAAGTTCACCTGGTAATTGGAGTGACCATCTGTATTAGCTAGCATTTCAGTTCCCTGGAGGCAGTGTCCACCTCCCAGACCTAAATCAGCTTCCATCTTCCTGATGGGACCCTATCAACTATCTACACTAACTGCCTGTCCATTGTTCTTGCTTCAATCTGATCTTTGCTCCTGAATGGGGTCACTTTGGTGTGGTGATCTGTGCATTGTGTCCATATGCACTAAGTTTGCAGAAAGATGGCAGAAGGGCCCACTACCTCCACCTCAATAAGGTCATATTGAAGCCAGAATTAGGCAGTTAGGATAGATAGGTGATCAGATGGAATCAAGAAATGGAGGCCAGTTTAGATCTGGGAGATTGGAATGTCAGTGTCTCCAGAGCCCTTTGATCACTAAGATTATCTGCCTATACTACTGAAGCAAGAATTGGGGACAGGCAGTTAGTGTAGAAATAAGAAATTGTGTCAAATAGAGAAAATGGAGGCCAAGAAAGCCATCTACATCTGGAAGTTGGAGACTGCCCTTGGGAGAGTGGTATGTCAAGAACCTCTGGATGGGTTCAATCCCCAGCACCGCAAAAAAAAAAAAAAAAAAAAGAACCTCTGGAGCTCATTGATTACCAAATTTATGTGCCCTTGTCAAGGACTACAGGCAAAGAGTTGCTAATTAATGCCCCTGGGTCCTTACCTTTGGCCCTCCCCCTGCCCATTCACTTCTCAGTTTTTGCATCTCACCTGGGCCTAGTCCTCTAGGAAGGAAAGAGATAAGGGGGAGGGAACAGGAGAACAAAACCTACATAAAGGACAAGATTTACTCATCGCATAGATTCCGCCTTTGGGTCCCTTTCTTCCATGGGGAGAATTCTGTTTTTACTTTTCTTAATAAAACTTCTTACTTTCTATCTACACTTGCCTCAGCATGCTTCTATGGCATTATACTTCAACACCTGAGGAAGCAGGACTCATCACTGGAAAACAGTGGTCATACCTCTCCCAAAAGGCTGCAGACAGGAAATTGCTAATTAATCCCCCCTGGGCTGCTACCTGCCTGGATCACTCCATTTGGCCCTTCCCCCTGCCTCATCTGCTTCCCCACTTTTGGCCATCCCACCAGCATCTCCTGGGCCTAGTCATGTAGGCAGGAAGGACAGAGCAGGAGAACAAAAGTCTATAAAAAAAGCAGGTCACTCTCACTTCTTGGGATGCCAGAATACCCCAGCCATGGTCCCCTTCTCCCTCCCAGGAGAAGTCTGTGTTGCTACCTTTAAATAAAACCTGCTCTATATATGCTTGCCTTATTGTGCTTCTCTAATGTCCATACTTCAGCATTTGAGAAAGCAGAATGCCAGTTATGGCTAGGCATTCTTTATGTGCCAAGTCTGCAGCGAAGTCCCTTTATATTGTCTAAAGGAAGCAAGTGACATAGACAGGACTGAACCAGGGTCTTGTTAAAGACTGAAAACATCATTGGGAAGCGGGACCTTACTTATTCTATGGCAGAATAACATGAACATTTGGCAGGAATTGCATCATATTTGTATTATGGACTACAAATTTCTTAATTTGCATTTGCACTTAGAGATGTCAGGTCGGATTTGGGCGGCTGCAGGGGGAGGGAGCAAAGATACCTAGCAACACACTGCGCCAGAAGTGACCAATCAGAGGCAGACCTTCTGACCCTTCGGTCCACCTTAGTCCACCTTTTCCTGGGCAGGACCCATACCCCTTCCCCTGTATAAAGACCCTGAACAGCCAAAGCCACGCGCAATTTCTTCTGGTTCTCCCACCCCCGATTTTCACCCCGGGGGGGGCTGGAGATCTCCCCGGGGGGAACTAACTCTAATAAATTTTAATTCAACTACTTTTGTCTGACTCTGTTGGTCCCAAACCCGCTCTGGTGAGCTTACATCTTTGGCCACCCGCTGCCTGCGAGCTTACAATAGGTGCTAATCTATTCAGTAGTTAGTGCTCACAGATGTCCTCAGTGTCTTTTATCTATGTCTAATTTTAGGTTAATAATAAGCATTAGGGTAAAACAAGGCAGAGGAATTGATAAAATGTTTCTAATATATTGCGACAATTATTTGTGACCACAATCTATGAAAACAATATTATTATTATCCCCTCTTATAGATAAGGACGTTGAAATAGAGCTGAAATACTATTTCAAAGTAGCCTGTCTTGGAAGCCCGTACAATTAGCTTCTATATATTCTAGAATCCTTTATTTATAATTATCTCTCTCTCTCTCCCCAGTATTTTCTACCTCTCCTATAAAAGTTTGGATAACATTTTAAATTCTGAAAAGTGCTAGTAGTTTGTTTCCTTCTAGTGACATACTAACTTAGATTTCTGAGGGAATCAAGCACAATGGCAGCCTATTACTACTGTTACTGAAAACTTGGTCCTTGTCCTTGATACCAATCCAATAATGAGGACACAGATTTGAGAAAAAGGAAAAAGAAAGGTTATTGCTTTGATGGCGAGGAGAAACACAGGGGACTCCTGTCCCAAAGGCTGTGGTTCTGCCCATCAGAGAAAACAGAGGGCTTTTAAAGAAGCTAATCAAAAGCTACATTCCAGGTGTGCTCTGGCAGGGGGTCCCAGGTGTGCCCCAATGGTGTGTTGAAATTCACTTGTTAATTTGGGAGTCACTTCCTAGTTCTTCAGGTGACATCTCCTTCCCATGGAGAACAGATAACTCAAGGTACTCTTGTTCCATGCCCCTGGTTAGGGAGGGTGACGGGGAGAAGAGGAAAGGAAAAATAAGTTCATTTTAAAATAAGCAGCAAGGGTTTTGTTCAAAAGTGGACCACTGTTACACTACTTTGCATGTTCGCCATTTGTGTCTCCTTAATTCAAGCTCAATAAAGCAAACATTTAACAATATGAAAGAGGGCACCAAACCATTTTGCCTCTTAACCTTTGTTCCTGCTCATATGAGGACACAGAACTGCCTCACAAAATCTGAAATATTTTTTACATTTCTATCAAAATGAAAATTTTGCTATAAACAATCATACCATAAGCATATAACCACTGAATCAAAAAATCTTGCCTGCTAAATATGTTTCTCCTTCTGAAATCTCCAAGGAGTGTAAATTAAGAAAAGGTGTTAAACTAAACACTTCGAAGAGCTGGGGTGGATAAGGCCCTGGCCTTCAGAAATTCACACACTAATAAGAAAGGCGGCTCTATTAACATTCCAAACATTGTTACAGTTAGAAAGCCTCTTCAGTATTCATTATCTTATCTGATCTTCACCATAACTGGAGAAAGAGGTCTTACTTTAATTCTCACTTCGCATGCAAAGGAAAGGAGACTGAGAAAGGTTAATTGATTTGTCCAAATTTATACTTTAAATGAGAGAACTTTCTTCTAAATCTTATGCTCATTCCACTTCACAGCAGATACTTAATTCACTAATACTACCATTTAAAATTAAACACCAAGATTTCTATTTCCCTTGTACCTCTCTATCAAAGGGGGATTGGTTCTGGTACCACCCCTCTTCAGATACCAAGATCTGTGAGTGCTCAAGTCGACTATATGATCAATCAGCCACTATTTTACTGAAAAGTATTTTGACTCATTTTCTAAATTGTTTTGGAGAAATGTGTGGTATACAATGCTACTTTCATCCAGATTCTGGTGAAATGCACTCTGGTTTTCATTTGGGTGAGATCACTAGCTAACCCTCAGGCTTAGGGTTTGTAGCTAGCACTCCACGAGTGTTGCCAAATGCTCCAACACTGTCTTTCTCTGTGCTCTCTGTCTGGCTTCTGCCCATCTTTGTTTGCACTGGCTTGCATCT
The DNA here is from genome assembly GCA_020662805.1 of Glaucomys volans. Taxonomy (NCBI): domain Eukaryota; kingdom Metazoa; phylum Chordata; class Mammalia; order Rodentia; family Sciuridae; genus Glaucomys; species Glaucomys volans. Next base: position 206,838 of record JAJEJO010005346.1, on the reverse strand, counting down.
AAGACTGAGGGTCCTCAGGACATAGCCCTGGTATCCTGCGGATACTCTGCCTTCATGCATGTGGGTCTGAAGTTTATGTTTCTCTGTGGCCAATAATTTAAAAGCAAAGGAATAAAGATTTCTCTGCAGGAAAATGTTGGGGACAAGATGTGCTGAAAACAAATCTTACCTTGGTTTTCTTTCTTTCCCTGTCTTCCTTTCTGGCTTCTCCTAGAAATACTGCATTAATCACTTGTGCAGATATCCTCTCTTAGGTCCTCCTCTGGGACAATTGCTCTAAGATAGGGGTGGGTCATGAGAACTGGTTTTGAACCCACTGATAGCTCACGTTCTTCTTCCATAAATTTATGTTTAGGGTTAATAACTAGTTTAACCAAATGCCAATATGATTTCCTTAAAAATCCTATAGTAAAGAATATTGCCCTTTCTTCAGGGAACTGAAGATGACAATATAAAGTCTTGTTGCCTTCAGCTAGTTCTCCCTGCCTGTTGGAGTGCAGAGACAAAGCTTGAAGAAGTCAAGTTGAGCCAAATGGGGGAGAGAAAACAGATGTCTAGGAGATCATTCCTGCCATACATCAGTCTGTGCCTGAAGGCAGCCCGACCTCTGAACTTTCTCAACTACATAAGCCAAAAAAATAAATTTTCTTTTTGCTCATGCCAGGTTGGCTCAAATTCAAATAAAGAATGAATGCTGATTAATAGAAAAAATTGAGATTCATTTTTCACTGGAGATGAAATAAAAAGCATCAAACCATCTTTTTCTCAGCAATGAAGAGCATTGTAAAATCATTAAATATTCTCAAATTGTTGGGCTATGTATTTAAACCTACAAAATACTTAACTGCCTTTTTAAGTTATTAGAATAAATGTTTTCCAACAAAGGAAAAAAGATTCTCTGAAATACTATTTTGGACTAATAAAAAAACCAATCTTGGCAGTAAATCTAAATGGTAAACTTAATACAATAGTGTAGTACAAATGATTTTAGTTATTTTTCAGTAAATTAACTAAACACTTTACACATCACTTTAAGAATGACACTATAAATTTATGAATGTTGAGAAAGTAGTTGGTAACATGAATAATTCAAAAGATAGTATATCCTTACTGAAAGAGATACTATTATTAATTAGAAGAACTGCATAATAATAGTGTGGTTTCTGAAGTTATATGTGTTCTAGAATTGTATGCAAGTCCTAACAAATTTTAGTAATCTAATATTTGGGGAAAAACTGCTTTTCTAGGACTGAGTTGTCTTATCTGCATTTCAGTATTAAGACGACATTTACATCACTAGCTTGTCTGATACATATATATGTCAATACATGTCCAAACTTTTAGCCACTTAGTAAAAATTTAGCATTAGCAGTTATCACTGTTTGTAAAGGTGAAATGATTTATTCTCATGTGTTACATAGACTACTTTTAAAGGAATTATTTTTTCACCAAAATTATCTCTGATATTTAGTATGTTAGAAGCTCACATAACAAAAAGTAAAATATTTCTCTTCATCATGTTTCTGGAGAAGTTGGTAATGCAACACACAAAGATTCAAGTTAAGAAAAATGTGTGATTAGGCTTTTAGTCAATGCATTAGAAGTGTTCACTGAATTAATGTATGCCACCTCACTGGGAAGTTGTCCTTATGTAATATCAAAAAGTGTAAAGATTTAGTTTTATGTGAGCAACTATTTGATTTTTTTGTATAACATAATTGAATAAAAACTTTAACTTTTAATGAATATTTTCATTCATTTTTTTCCCTAGGAGTCAATTTGTATAATTGTTATTAATAATAAAAATATAAAATTAGGCAAATATTATAACCAATAATCATAGCATTTAAAGATTTGAAAATTATGAAAGCTTTGAACATGCTAGCACATCTGATTCAGAATATCTATATGGACATAAGTTGGCATTAATATTTCCGAATCAAAAACTAATACTCTGGTGCTCATAGAAATGATCTACATTAAATGAAGTTGTAGAGTTGAGTTACCTTGTCTGCCCCTTAGGTCCAAATCTCATTTTTCTCAGAACATATTCTGTCATTTCGAATCACTCATGTGATCTGTGATAAAAAAACAAATGAAGGAAAGTTTAGAGATTAAACTTTTGAAAAGCATGTACAGAGGAACTTTGCATGATCTAAATCCAAAGCAACCCAATAATACTTTTATTCTAAAAAGTGTAGTGAAAAGGGCACAGCCCTTCACCCTATGCTCTTGAGGCAACAGTTAGACTCATGTCAATCAGGCAGAATCCTGTCAGTTATTTTAGCTAAGAAAGTACAAACATGATAACAAGGGATTGGATTTTTAAAATCATATCACTGTAAAACAGCAAAAACGGAACCCGATGGCAGTAGTTATCAAAACATGGTCCACAGATGCCAAGGAATCACTAAAACGAGTGAAGGCCCACGAGTTTAAATCTATATTTATGCGCGTTAAATCTATATTTATCTTATTATTAATAATAATAACGTATGATTTTATTACTCCGACTCTCATGTTTATATGATTGGACTTTTCTGGAGAATATGAAACATGTGATAACACCGTTGCTCTGATGATTAATGGAATATGTGCCTTTGTGTTGTTTTCTGCAGTTTTCTAGGTAATAGTTTGTTTCAATATATGTACATACTTAATACCTCAGATTGTTCTTTTACTGTGTTCCTGTTCCACCAGCTTATCTTCGAGTTATTCTTGTCATAATATCTGTGACATCATTATTGCCCAATAAGTAGATAAGTCCTTAAATTTTCACTTTGCATATTTATGGAAATGCCATGAAGTGAATATGCTATATTATCTTTATAATATTGTGTTTTTTCAAAATAGTTTTGTAAATTTTAAACATTTATCTATATCTGCCATTACTATTAAATTTATGAATTTTTTTAATAAAGGAAAAATATTTTAAAGTTTTTTGTCATAATTAATAGGGAAATCTTTGCTAAAGAAGGAAGTTTAGGTGACCCACTTTATTCACACATGGGTGTGTCTCATGGAGCTAGAACAAATGAAACTGACATATCAGAGAGTCCTCTGATTCTTGATAATAAAGCTACTGGAAAACTGAAGCAAATTTAAATGCAACAGTGTCTTTTCCTCATATATATACACACATATATATATATACATATATACATACATATATATATATATATATAGAGAGAGAGAGGTTAATAATTTGGCTTATTTTAGATTATGAACAATTCTTTTCTAGTGCATCATGCAGCCAAGTGAATTATGATGTTTCAGGAGATTATTTCTTCAATGAACATATAAAAAAAAAGGACAGAAAACTTGGAATAGAACCACCATTTAACCCAGCTACCCCACTCCTTGTTTTATATCCAAAGGACTTAAAATCAGCATACTACAGTGAGTAGGCCATGTCAATGTTTATAGCAGCTCAGTTCACAATGGCTGAACTATAGAACCAACCTAGGTGCCCCTCAACAGATGAATGGATAAAGAAATTGTAGTACATATACACAATGGAATATTACTCAGTCTTAAAGAAGAATGAAATTATGGCATTTGTTGGTAAATGGATGGAGTTGGAGAATATCATGCTAAGTGAAATAAGCCAGGCCCAAGAAACCAAAGGCAGAATGTTTTCTCTGATACATGGATGCTAATTCACAATAAGTGTGTGTGGGAGGGTGCTAGTGAAGAATAGAGTTATTTTAGATTAGGTAGAGGTGAGTGATGGGAGGGAAGGGAATATAGGGATTGGAACGATAGTAGAATGAAACAGACATTATTACCTTATGTACATATTTGACTGCATGACCAATGTGATTTTACAACATGTACAATCAGAAAAAGGAGAAATTGTATCCTGGTTATGTATGATATATCAAAGTACCTAAATGTACTCTACTGTCATGTATAACTAATTAGAACAAATAAAAATATTTAAAAATTACATATATATCAATTTTGTATATTTCAATTGTAAGGTACTGATTTTCAATTTGTCTAAAAAAGCAATCTCTTACTATTTACTGTTTAGAAAAAACTAATTCAAAATATTAAGACAGACATTAAAAAATAAAATGATAATAAAGATATACTATGCAAAATACCATAAACTTCAGAGGCTCTGTTATTAGACAAAGGAGAGTTTAGAGCAAGGAATATTATCAGTGATAAGGAGGGATGTTCCATAATGATAAAACGTCCATCCATCAATAGGACAAAATGATATAATCCTTAACATGAATGGAAACAAAGTTAGACTTGGAGAGATGTTTCCTGTATATTTTAAAACATAGAAGAGAAGATAAAAGTAGTATGTATAATGTATACGTATTTATAAAATGAATAATATGTGTGAATAGAAAAATGTCTGGAAAAATAAAACTACAAAATTTTAGTATTAGCTACTTCTGGTGAGTGAGATATGAATATTATTTCATTCTTTTTATTTAGTTGTTTTTCTATTTCTCATATTATTACTATGATTTATATTTCAAATTAAAAAATAACATTGTTTTTAAAAGAAAAAGAAAATAAGTATACAAAATAAAATAAATCAGAAATAAAGCTAATAATTGCACACACCATAACAAGAGAGAATCCAGAGGCAAACACAAATTGGTTATGTTCTCCTAATTGCTGTGATTCATTATTAACACATGACAGGATTTCTCAAAGCCATCCATCATTCAGAGCACAAGGATGGATTAAAAAGAATTTCTAAATATTTCAGAGGAACATAGGTCAGAATATCTCAAGCACTGCCAACAGTTTCATTCTTTATAGTTTAAAGCCATGCCTTCTGAAAAGACGGAGCTTAAATAATTTAGAATTCATAGGCTTCTCTGTTGTGAGTATGCATTTAAGAGACTTTATGGGCTGCTTCCCTGAAAATCTTGTTAAAAATCAAAGCTACTGTTCTGTTCCTCAGGTATTTTAATTATATATATATATATACATATATATATATATGTATATATATATATTTTTTAATTTATTTGGTTCAGTGTACACAAATGGAGTACAACTATCATTTTTCTGGTTGTGTACAAAGTAGAATCTACCATTTGCGCATTCATACATATACATAGTATATGTATGAATATACATAGTATATGTATATACGCAGTATACATATACATAGTATATGTATGAATGATGTTTGTCACATTCTATTGTCTTTCCTTCCCCACCCCTCTCCCTTTACTTTCCTCTATACAATCCATCCTTCTTCCATTCTTCCCCTACCTCCCCCTGACATCAACTACTTATCAGAGAAATCATTCAGCCTTTGGTTTTTTGGGGTTGGTTTATTTCTCTTAACATGATACTCTCCAACTCCATCCATTTACCTGCGAATGTCATAAATTCCCCTCGTAGGTTTTATTTCAGTCAAGGTAGAGAGATAGCTTTAAAGCTAAGGTTATGTAACAAATAGACACAAGCAACTTAAGGGCTTTGGTCTTTGATTCAGAAGACCTGGGTCTTAATTCTCAATCTCTGAACTTGGTCAGCTATGTGTATTCTAAAGTTACTCCATATCTCTGAGAGACATATTTGTCTTACATTATAAAGTTAGGACCAAATGAAGGCTGAGGTCTCTAAAATTAAATTTATATTCAATTTACTGCTGAATTCCTATGGTTAAAAGAAAGGCTCTCCATATAGACAAGTGTAATAATTACATAATTATTAAAAATTATCACATGTACCAAGACCACATTCCCAATGCTTTCATATGAGCCATATCCCACAATTTAACAGCAAATTTCTTAAGTGAGTTTTCAGATGCTTGTCTTTATAGAGAGTGATAATAAATGTTAACTTGGGGATTGCTTAAGAAATTAGATCTATTTAAGGGGGAAAACTAGCATATCCCATAATTCCCTCAAATATATGTAAACTTCCTCTCCTGCTAATTCCACAGAATTGATTAAATATTTATTATATATTCTCTTGAATGTCCCCCAGAGATTTATGTGTTTGGGTCTTTGTTGCCAGTGTATAGTGCAATAGGGAGTTGGTGGAATTTTTGTGGAGTGGGGGACAGTGGGAGATAGGTCACTGGAGTTTTTCCCTTGTGGGAAGAATAATAAGACAGGCTTTTCTTGCTCTTTCTCTCTCTCTGCTTCTCAGCTGCCATAAGGGGAACAGGCCTACTCTACCACATGCTGTCACCATGTTGTGCTGTGCTGTCACAGGGCCAAAGAAATAAGCAACTGTGAATTGACACCTCTGCAATTGTGGACCAAATAAACCTTTCCTTATTTCAAGTTGATTATCTCAGGTATTTTATCACAGTAATGGGAAATTAGCATAGGGAGAAAGAAGAAGGGCAAAGGAATAATGAAATAAAGAAAAAATATACTTGTCCTTTACTAAATATATTTGTTATCAAAATGTGTAAAATATAATTATAAATTATAAATTATAAATAAAAAGTTTAAACCTGAAAAAATTATGTATAATATAAAATATAAGTAATAGAAAACAGATTAGTGATAACATTTTATAGGTCATGAAATCTCAGAAAAAGGAAGCAAGAGAAAATGAAATGAGGAGGGTGCAAAAGCCCATGTGTGGGTGTACATTTCTGAGCTGCCTACAACCACAGAACAAGAACAATTTTTCAGTGTGAGGGGCATTTTCTGTGGGAATCGCCATGTTCCAGAAATTGTCTGTTTTCTCTCTCCACCTGGCCAACTGCACTCCAAAGAGCTACTTATACCTAGAGTCCTAGGTATTTCCGTTTAATCTTACTGAGCACTTTTTTTGGAAACCTGATCTCAAAGAAGCAGAGGCAGCCTCCTAAAGGTCCAGTGACATCTTGTTTCTCACAGGCAACAAGAAAAACCCATGCTACAAGGCTACTTGGGTAGCTAAAGATGTGAGGTGAATCGCTGACAATTCAAATCAATGAGCCCCATGGCAGATCAGTAGTTGCAGCCTGAGCGTCTGGCTGCTAAGCAGGTAGATGACCAGTGGGACATGGAATCTCATTAGCAGGTACCATCAGAGCTCAAAAGACCTTCCTTTGAAGAAGATCAACCCTACCAGAATGAAGATAATGCTATGGAATATTTTGGAGATTCACCACAAACATAAAGAAGAAATCTACAATGTCTGAGCAAACCTGCTGACTTGCATGAACTGGGGCCAACACATGAGCAAATAATTCTCCATTTTTGTACGTTGTCTTAGAATTATAATAACATTTCTGCTAACTAGCATGCATTTTAATGTATGCATTCTCTGAAGTTAGGTGACATTCTCTGACGGAAGACTGTAAATGAAAATCCAAGGTGGTTATCTGTAACAGTACAGAATAACTCTGATAGGCAGGTGGATTCACTGCAGGCAATACTGCCTGAAATACTCTTTCTTTTGTAAGGGTCAATATAATGGCATAATTTCTACCAATTAACTTTTATGTAATCCGTAGGTGGCCCATAATAATGATTTTTAAAAAATATCTTAGGATGAATTTCAAATGGGCAAAGGACTTTTTAACAATGGTTGTCTTGTCTTCTTGTCTCATCTTTTTTTTAAAAATAATGTTGAAAAGAAGAATAAAAGCTAACAACCTTTTCCCTTAAATTGATTTTCATATAATTACAGAACTGGAACATTAGTTCTTGGAACTGTCAAACATGAATTTTTCAAAGACCTCATCCTTAGAAAAGAAGTCACCAAAACTCAGATGAGTAATGTTAATGCATAACTCACTTTTACCTCTGGAACTGCAATGACTAGCCATGAACCTCATGTCTGTGTTTCTTCTTTCTTTCATCTGCATTCATTTTTAGTTCTCTAGCATCTATAAGACTTCTTGCCTTAGCGGCCTCCAGACTGCCTGAGTGATTCAGAAAAAATTCCTTTTGAGTAAAAGGAAAGTATATTGAGTATTGATTTGACAATAAATATTTTGGTGACACATAGGAAGTGCTTCTTTATTGTTTTGAATGTTTAACTTTGATATCAGAATCCAGAAATGCAGTATTTTCTAAATATGAACTGAACTGACATTATAATTTTGTTAATAAATTTTGTGGCTGAGGTTACAATCTGTCTTTTGATATTCTTTCTCTCTCCCTCTCTTTTGTAATAGAACCTTTAAATATTAGCAAGTCACATGACTATCAGAATGAAGATCACATTCTCTAATCTTTGCAGGTAGGTATAATCTCACTAAGTTTGCCTGATGGAACGTGACTAGAAATCTGCACACATCTTCTAGATGTTATCTCTAAGGGATTGGAGAATACCCTCCACTTCTCTGTCCCTCTTACCTCAGGTTGAAATGAGGCTGGAGTGGTAAGCTATTTTAGGAAATTTAGGCTGTAGAAGAGGTAGAAATGTTTACCAAATATTTCATATGTTTGCAATATATCCCAGGCCCATGTGTTTATGTAAGCCAAATGACTACTGTCCTCCAAACTCTGAGTAGAAGTGACCTGAATCACTTCCCAGCTGAACAGTGAAAAGGCCAAATGTAAATCTGAGCTTCTTTCATCCTCTGCCGCAGGGATGAGGGAAACTTCAGATTCCATTCAAGGAGTGCATAAGAATATGCATCCCATGTTCCTGAGTGATTTTGTGGAGTAAAGCTCTTTGCTGATGATATGCTATAAAATGTGTAGAAAATAAACTTTTCTTATAGTAAGCATCTGGGACATGAGAGTTAGTTTGTTAAAGTAAAACATCCTATAGCGACCAATGGGAGAGTAATAACAACATCCATGGATAGGAGGACTCGAAAGTTGAAACTCCAGTGCCATGAAGTCTCTTAATAATTGTTAGAAATAAATGTCCTTCTTATTTAAGTTCCCATTGAGGATCTTATATATATGAATTTCCAGACCCCAAGAATTATTTACCAAATTTCAATTTTAATTATTTGATGTTCACATTTTCCAAAATAAGAATTATAATTTGCATAATGAAATACACTAAAAAAAATTTGTTATTATGTTAAAACCTATTTTAAAATCTCTTTTGGATAATAGTTGTGGAAATATTCTTTTCCATGATTACTCAACTTTTAAAATAAATATAAATAATGTATAAATTTTTGAACTTGGACTTCCTCTCATACATTAATAAGAATGAGACAGATATCATTATCCTATGTACATGTATGATTACATGAATGGTATGAATCTACATCATGCACAACCATAGAAATGAAAAGTTGTACCCTATTTGTATACAATGAGTCAAAAAAAAGCATTCATTGAACTTTTACTGTTGTCCAGATATTATATCATGCAATCTTTGCACATTATTTATTACTCTTCACAGCTCTGAGAGGTAGACACTCTAATTATAATCCCAATTTTACAGGTGAGGAAAGGAGGTATAGAGAGGAAAGTAACTTTCTCTAAAAGACAGGCAATAAATAGCCAAGGCAAAATTCAGAACAAGTTCATTTTTATTCTAAACCCATTTGCTTGCCACAAGAGTATATTTGCGTTCATGGTAAGTTTAATGTACACACAGTTAAAAAAATTCATTTTTTATGTTGTTAATTTTCTATCCGTGTTGTCTTTCTTTTTCTTTTCCCCTTTCTCTTTTGTCTCTCCCTCTCTTCCTTCCTTGATTCTTTCTTGTGTTTTCATTTTTTCCTTCTTTTAGAAATGAAATGCCCACCGTATTAAGGATTAGAAGTCTGTAGGATTGCTGTGTTTGCCTTTCACTACAGGACAATAGATCTGTATAAAAATCACAAACTCTCTCTACTTGCATGAAAATCTCCCATTACTCCTGTAGCCATAATTTCATACCTGGGAAATTACTTTTTGGAAACAGCAAATTCATTCTGGAGAATTGTTGTGCAGACAGGTCTGAGATCAGGATCAATTTCCTTTTTATTGCCCCTTTCTTTTCGTTCAGTGTAGATGCCTGGGCTGGTCTTTGCCGTGTCCCTGCATTGCAAGCAGCTTGATAGTTGTCAGCTCCTTGTTGTGCTTTTAAAATTTTGTGTCTCAGCTGAGGGCTTATTTTGGGGTAGGCTCACAGGTGGGCATGAACTATATGTTATTATAAGAAAACATCAATGCTAGCATTGCACACTTCTAATATAATCTAATTTTGATATGCTAACACAGTGAAATAAGTGATAAGTGCTGGAGTTTCAGAAAAAAATGCATAATCTTGAAAAAGTTGTTTCAAGATTAAAAAATAAAAACAATACACATAATAAAGTTTTGATAGAGATGAGTATACCCTATTCTGTAGTAGTAGAAAAGAGAAATATAGAACTGAATTTAGACATATAGAGGAGAGGATAACATGTTAAATAAATCTTTGGGAGGGATTGATAAGTGTTCTTGAATCTGAAATACAAAAAGGATAGTTAGCCAGCTAGGCAGAACATCATACTAATTTGAGATTGGGGTATTTAAATTTGCTGATATTCAATCATTTTTCACTTATGAAAATGACAATTTCACATGATTTAATATAACATGCTTTTGTAAGAATTTCTCAATGATTGATTTAATTCTCATAATAATCATAGGAGTTAAGCATTGCAGTTTTATAAAAGGAAATAAGTATAGAAAAGTTAAACATACTCTACAAAGTAAAAAAAAAAAAAAATGAGCTGAAAAGTCAGGATTCATAGGAGGCCATCTGGCTCCAGAATGCATTCTCTTAGTGACATCACTGAGTTGCAGTCCTGACAGTAAGGACATTCCTTTCCTCTTTAACTCTGTTCATATATACACCCAATTCTTATAAATTTCCAGTATTCATCTAGTTTAGAGTTCTCTTCTCTATAGACACAGCAAGTGTATACTTAAACTGTCCATGTACAGAGATTCATGTCTTGATGGCCTCTGATTTATAACTTCAACAAAGTGATATTGTGAGGACATTTAAAACTTCTAAACTATAAAGCTAAATTGCACTAAAGACTGTGTTTTCTCCCAGATTAAATGTATCTGTTTTGAAGACTTAAAATGTTTTTAAACACCACTAAATATTTATTTTTATATGCATGGGTATAGAATCACAATCAGAACATTAATAAAAATTTTAAAAAATTCTATTATTTATAGAACAAAAATGAAGTGCTGATAAAACATTCATAAAACAAAAACAAATGGATTTTATTAACTACATTAACATTTACGGCACTTTGATGATGAGCAATAAATTTATTACATGACCAGTGAATTTGTTAAATAATTTGAAATCAAATAATTTTTAACACATGATATGAATGCCAGGTTTGGGTATAATTAAAAAACTTTTATTTTTTAATGGTAACATAGACCTATATTTATTCAAAATAAAATAAAATAAAATATTTTAGCCAAATATTTTGCACAGTTAAGACTATCAAGTTTTAGATTTTTTTTCAGAGTTTCTCATATATGCACAACTGTTCCAATGTAAAGGAAAAAAATAACCTTTTATTAGTCAGGATATTTGTATCTTCTTATTCAACTTTGTAAGTAAAAAATATATGTAGTTTTACAAATTCATCAAAATTGCTAGCATTTCATAAACAAGAAGAAAAATTTGCTAGTTTTGGTATTTTAGTCATTTACATTTTTATAAGTCAAAACAGTTTTAAGAAGGAAAATTCAGTAAAGGATACTCAGCCACTGAAGTGTAGTTGAGTTTGTAAGCAGGGCAAAAGCCACAATAAGTCTTTAGATTTCTTACACTATGGATATGCATCAGCTACTCACAGACAGTAGTATTTGGATAGAAGTGGAGAGATGAAAGGGATTTTAATTGCTATATTATTATTTTCAGTAATATCAATTTGCTAAGGAGAATGGCTAGTTGTTTGAATAAAACAATATGACTTAAGAGACCTTACTAGAGACCTCATTTCTTTATCAACCCACAGAACTTGGACATGACATCTGCATATTTATTAGCCTTAATCCATCTTTGATGTTGGCCTTCCACCAATCCTAGCTTGATTGAGGCTTCTTATTCCCATTTCATCTTCTTTAAAGGTGAGGCCAAGGCCCAGTTTGGAAAACATTAAATTGGGACAGGTTGCCAACATTCTGCTTCTGCCCGGTTAACTTTCCTTCTTGCAACAAATACCTCCAGGTAAAAAAATGAGAGCCTGTTCCCCTAGGCAGAAGCATCTTCCCTTTCCATTTTTCTTCCTGCCCCAGAATTAGTTTTTCAAAAAGTTCCTTCCAGAAGTGTGAGCAAAAAGGAAATCCTGTGCTAGAGTGGGTAGAGTTATATGCCTCTCAATCTCTGGAAATTCTCAGTAAATTACCTCTTTTGAGTGATCACCATGAATATGAAGCTTCTGTGACTTACCACCTGGAAATGGATCCAATAAAATGGATTGGGTTCATCTTAGCTTATCCTTCAACCTTGTTCAGCTCAGTCAACAATTTTGCTATATATTGCTTATTCAACACATCTATACACATAGCCAGGAACTGGATGTGACTGGGTGTGGGTACTTGCTGAATGCTGCTATCAGTGTGACCATGTACTCAAGGATCCTTTTCATTTAGGTTATAAGTGACCAGGTCACCGCTCTTACTGCTGTACCTGTCTCTTATGAAAAGAAAGATAAAATCTCAGTAAATGCTCCCTCGGTTTCAGGAAAAACCGAAAACTCCTATTTATAGATGTTTCTAGCACAATGTTTTATGTTTTATAACTCCTTCAAAATACTCCTTTATGTTTTTTATTTTTTATTTTGGTGCTGGGGATTGAACCCAGGGCCTTGTGCATGCAAGGCAAGCACTCTACCAACTGAGCTATATTCCCAGTCCCCTGCTTTATTTTTAATATACACTTAAGAGCATCAAATATGTTATATTTGGAATAATCAAGAGGCTATTCTAGCAAAAAGAAGAAAAGTCTGTGACATTCTTGTCTTTAATGATGTAAGTGATTTAGGCCCCAAGTAATGTTTACATCATAGGAGTTTGAGAAAACCTGGATCATGTACAGCAAATTGAATTATAAATAGGAGGAAACTATTGAAGGAGATCTTTAGATAGGGTGCTTGGGTGTAAAAAAGCCATATTCTCCCCTCTTGCTTACATGTGATTGCCCTTACTACTCTCCTTTGAATCTGTTCAGAGAGCATGAAACCCCAAGTTTCCTCACTGAGAATCTGGAACCTCTGTCTCAGGAATGCCTGTAGAATGAGAGAGCTCCAAGCTCTCACCAAAGTGGGTGTGGTGAAGCAAAATACAACAGAGTGAGGATGGCTAAGTTTTGTATTATACATCCAGCATTTGTTTCTAGCCTCTTCCATTTAAAAAAAATGTATATCCTTGGATAATCCATGTTCTTTTTTTGATTCTTAAAGTTTCTCATCTATATAGAATAGGGATAAAATATCTACTCTCAAACTCATTTAATTCTGTTGAAAATTTTTTAAGATGGTGTTTTAGCTTGTTTCATATTTCTGTATCCAATTTCCACAGACTGGGTAATTTATAAACGGAAGAAATTTATTTCTCGTATTTCTGGAGGCTGGGAAGTCCAATGTCAAGGTGCCAGCACCTGGGGAGGGCTTTCTTGCTGCATCATGTTGTGGCAAGATGGGGCAATGTGTATGCTTGGGTATATCTTCCTCTCAGGAAACGACTAACCCTGCTATGGGGACAACACCTTCGTGACTTGATCTAACTCTATCTCCCAAAGGCTCTACCTTCAAATATCAACATATGAATTTGAGTTTTAAATTTTCACACTTGAACTTTGGAGGACACATTTAAACCATATCAGATGGTGAGCATGGAAGTTATCTAAAAAAACCACAAACTTCATTTCAGATAAATGCTGGCTTCAATAATCAAAGTGTGTATGGGAATATTAGTAAAATGTTGGAATTGAAAATCAGAAAGCTTCTACTACTTATTAACTTTGTAATTCTTAGCAATTTTCATAATCTTTCAAAATTCACCCTCTTTAGGAAGGTTTGATTAATGCCTCATGAGTTTTGTGATATTGCCATAAAATAATGAATACAGTATGCATGATACAAAGTTTGGCATTTACATAAGCCCTCGGTAAGTAGCAGCTAGAACTTTTATCCTTCTAGAGAAATGTGTATATATTCCAACTTGATAGAAATGTTTTTAAATATCCCTAAAGTCCTATATATTTAAAAAATTATGTCAAAGTGAAACCAGAAATCCTTCTGTGTATTGGAGAGCGTTTTAACGTCTTTCATGTTGCTATAACAGAATTCCAGTGACTGGATATTTTATTATGAACAGAAATTTATTTAGCTTATGGTTGTGGGGGCTGGTAAGTCCAAAACCAAGAAGCCAGCATCTGGGTAGTACTGTGGTGGTGGTACCGTGTTGGAAAGCATCACACGGTTGAGAGACTATATGCATGAGAGACAGGAGGTAGAACTTGTTTTACACGCTCACTATAATAAACTCAGTGTCATGATAAGGACACTTATCACTGTTTGAAGGCCCTACCTCTCCAAACTTTGTCTTTGGGGACTAAGTTTCCAACGCATGAACTGTGGAGGTCACATTCAAACAGTAGCATTCTGTTTATACCCTGCTAAATTTGTGTCTTATATGCAAAGCACATTCACCCCAATCCAAATAGCCCTGAAGTCTAATCTTGTTCCAGCATCAACTCAGTCCAAAGTCTTATCTAACTCATATGCTAGTGAGACTCAAAGCACCATTCCTTCTGAGGCAATTTCTCTCCAGCTCTGAGCTTGTGAAATCAAAACAAGTTATTTACTTCCACAATATACTGATGTGACCAGTCTGGGATAGACCTGTCTGTTCTGAAAGTGAGGAAAAGTCAACAAAAATAAGGGTAACTTCTTCCAAGTAAGTCCAAAACACAACATTAAACCTTAAAATTCCACAGCAATCTTTCACTGAACGTGCCACTTTCTAGACATAGTGGAGCTGTTGGGTCTCCAAGGCTTCAGACATCCCTGCCCCTATGTCTTTTCTGGGTTTAATCCACACATAAGTTTTCATAGGCTGGAATTTCATGTTTATAACTCCACCAAGCTGGCATTGCACACAGGTATCTCTTCAGTTATGGGAACTTACAAGTGGTCTCATTTCCATAGCACCACCACCTATTTCCCTAGTGGAAACTCTCTGTGGTGGCCCAGCCCCTGAAGCAGTTTCTAAATGGGCCCCCAGGCTGTCTAATACATCCTTTGAAATTTGGATTAAGGCCAATCAGGACCCACATTTCATGCGTTCTGTGCTTCTGCAGAGTCAGCACCATGCAGTCACAAACAAGGCTTACTGCTTGTACCCTTAGGTGTGGTAGCAGGTGTGGTAATCAGGCTTGCTGGATCCATAGCAGGGGCTGCCAAGAGGCACTGTTCCAGAATGTGGGGAACAGAGATTTGAGGCAGTGCTGGGCAGAGGATGCAAAGGTATTGAGGGTGCCTATCTGTTCTTAAAATTGTTCTCAAAGTCCTGACTTACCATGAAAATCTCTGAAGTGAATTTGGGTCATTCTCTCATTGTCTTATGGATAGCACCTCGCTCCCTTGTATCATCAATACTGATCTTTCCAGCAGATGTTCACCGGGGTTCTGTGCCTGTGGCTTAGTTTCCTGAAGAATCTTTAACTTTCTACATGGAAAGGCTGTGAATTTCTTAAATCTTCCTGTTCTGCTTTTTATTTAATTATAAATTCCATCTTTAATCATTTTTCTCTTTTCTCAATTTACTGTAAGAGGCCAAAAGAAGTCATGCGGCTACTTCAACACTTTGCTGCTTAGTTTTTCTTCTGACAGACGTTCCAGTTTTCATTCTTAAACTTTACCTTCTACAAAATTCTAGGACACAGACACAATTCTGCTGAGGTCTTTGCAATTATATAACAAAGAAGACTATTACTCTAGTTCCCAATACTTGCTGCTGATTTAATTCTGAGACCTCATGAAAATAGCTTTTACTGTCTATATTTCTTTCAACATTCTGATCATGACTACTGAAATCATCTCTAAGATATTCCAACTTTTCCCTGCATTTCTTGTATTTTTCTGAACCCTCATTAAACACTCCATTCATGGCAACAAAGGGATTTTTGCTCCACCAAATTTGTCCAGCCTCTGCCAATTATTCAATTCCAAACTTGCTTCCACATTTCAGGTACTTGTTATAGCAACTTGTGCTTCTATAACAGAATACCACAGATTGGGTTATTTATAATTAACAGAAATTTATTTGGATCATGCCTCTGGAGGCTGAAAATCCAGACTGAGGGAATATCATCCAATAAGGGTTTTCCTGCTGCATCATGACATGGCATAATGTGGTAAGGAAAGAGAGCACATGGAGAGAACAAGGGAGGCCCAAACTCACTTTTATAACCAACCCTTCCAGTGATAACAAACATATTCCCATAATAACCTCATTATTCCATTCACAAGGTCAGAGTCCAGTGACCTCATCACCTGTTAATGGTGCTGCTTCTCAACACTGATCCTTTGGAATTGAATTTTCCAATACATGAACTTTGGGGGACACATTCACACAGCAGCAGCAAGCTAGGGCACCTTCAGGGCACAGAATCCTATAATCAAGCCAACGACACATAAAATTATTTCTGTCCTTTGATATTATTTGTCACATTGCCACATTCTCTGTCAAGTAGAGGTGATAGAACATGCTGGACTATGTGTTTATACTCTATCTCATCATTGCATGCTTGTTCCATTTGCATGGCGTTAGGCAAAGGACAGTTTTAAGCACAAGTGCTTTTTTGTTCTTAGCAATAAGAGATTAGTTGGCCCTCTCATTTCCTAGCTTTTCTTTGACCTTGGAGAACACTGTTGCCATGCAACCACATTTTTTTGGTTTAAGCATCTGGAATCCCAGAGTTGATGGGCTATAAATCTATAAATCAAGTTTTCTTTAATGGTTAAAGCTAATTATTGCCACTCTAAATGACAATGTTAATAAAAATGCAAATATAGACATTCGCCACAACAAATGTGGCCAACCCAATTTAACATGTGTCTAGTTCAACTTAAGGGAGTCACTCCTTAAAATGTTCTTTATTTCCAGTCAGATGAATTAAGAAAATTATGTTTTGTTCTGAATTTTTCTTCTTTTGTGGGGAGAGGTACCGTGGATTGAACTCAGGATCACTGGACAACTGAGCCACATCTCCAGCCCTATTTGTATTTTATTTACAGACAGGATTCCACTGAGTTGCTTAGCACCGAGATATTGCTGAGGCTGGCTTTGAACTTGTGATCCTCCTGCTTCAGCCTTCCAAGCTGCTGGGATTACAAGTGTGCACCATCATGCCTGGCTGATTCTGAATTTTTCTTCAGATAATGGAATGCCTTTCATTTACTAAAAAAAAGATTGCTGCCTTTAGGGAGAATGTGTGTTGTAATCATTTTTATAATTGGCTTTGTCAAGAAAATAAATTCATTACAATGTTTAGATTTCAACAAAATCATAGAAAATGTTCAATTAATTAATCATTAATTTATGCTTCCATGTCAAGTAGATCTACCTGAGTCTTTAAAAAAAGAAAAATTACTCAGGAGGAAAAAAATGAACTAGCAATTTAAGAAGACAAGAATGATTTTTTCAAAAGAGAGTCAATAAGAAGAAAAGCTTTGGACAACAAATTATCAGTTTTTAAAATATTTTATAACTATTTATTTATTTATTTATTTATTTTTATGTGGTGCTGAGGATTGAACCCAGTGTCTCATATGTGCTAGGCAAGTGCTCTACCATTGAACCACAACACCAGCCCCAAATTATCATTTTTATTATAAGGAAATCATAGATATACAAATAGAAACACAGATAGACATGCATACATATGCACTCATGTACGTGAATGTATAAACACACACACACGCACACACATTCACAGGTAATCCAAAAGAAACTATGCATGTAGAATATCTCATTGCTTTCTTTACATTCTGAGAACCATTCTTCCTGAGAATTCAGTCCATATGAGCATTTCCTCTTTGATGTTCCACTAAGCCATAGATGCCCCTTCTGTTCTCCTTGTACTTGAAAGTACTGGTTACATGATTGTCTTACCCATGAGCAAAGAGACCATTTTCATTTTGTTCTGTATATTTCCTCCAGTTTCAACCCAGCAACTGCACCTGTTAGTCACTCAAAGGATAATCTTTCAGTGATTAAATGGAAAAATAAATTGAGATATAATTTTAATTGTAAATATCTCTCCTATTCTTTAAACAGAATGGCATTTAAATAATTCACAAAACACTTTTCCTCTTTTCTGTTCTTCCTTGTAATGCTCTTTCTTCTATTTAACCAAAGGCATGCGATGCTTCAAGGGCAACTAAAACTGTTCTAGTAGCAAATCACAGAGGAAGATAATGTTTACTCACAGGATCAGATATTAATTTACACAAATTATAGTGTGTGTGCATATGTATGTAAAGCAAGAGAATAACTTTGATAGGCATGTTTTCTGTAGACAGTACTTTCAAATTTCAAAGGCATTCTCATTTTTATATGGAAAGTCAGGCCTCCTAATAATTATATAAACCCAAATGAGGAAAGGAATCAGGATGAGACAGAAGTGAATTCCCACCCACTGACAGAGGAAAGGGAGAGCATTTGGAAAACTTTGAGAGAAAGAAGACAAAGAAGACAAATGCAGAAAGGAGCAGGCAAGGAATGCAATGAGAGTCCTTGCTTCTTCCCCCCATCCCATCTTTGGAGTTGAATTTCAAGAAGAGTGATAGAAAGAACATAGATAATTTAGGAGTGGGAGGGAGTCAAAAGCAGACATGAGTTTTAAATCATTTTTGAGTTGACGACGATGTTTGAATTCAGGATGTGTATACCACTTTGCTTTGCCATGGACACTGTGGAGGAGAAAGGGCTGCATGCTGCATCCTATGGCAAAGCAGGTCTCAGTTAACCTTAATCACCTCTTGGCCTCCGACACTACCCCTTAGGTCCTTGTGGCATGTAAGGTATAGAGGTTCTTCTGCAGCTATTGAAGAAGGAACCAGAAAAACAGGTTGGAGAGCCAGCCCGCTGCAGCATGACTGTGATGAAGGGAGGTCAGCACCATAAAGATGGCAGCCAGGCCAGGAGTAAGATGGAGGATGGAGGCCACAATGGAGTATTAGAAACTGTCGTGCTGGCTTTAAGGCCAATGATATGAGGAGACACAACCTTTTCTGAGGTTCCAGCAAAGGAAAACTAGCAGCAAAGATCGTACCAGTGAATGTGCATAATGACCACCTAGGAGAAGATACATATTTTGAAGACAGAGGACCCATTGTCACAGGGCCCGCGTAAGAATCATTTGGCCTATCTCTTCTGCCATCAGGCCACCTAAGAGCTACTACATCCAAGAATCTTTGTAGGAAAGGGAATGAAAGAAAGGTCAGCAGATGAGAGGAGAGAAATATCCCTGTTGGGGTGTTACTTCTGATTTGACTAAACATTCCCTCTGAAGAATTTGTTTAAGAAAGAAAAGATTGTCTACATTAAGAATAGGCTCCGTCTGGGGGTGTAGCTCAGTAGGAGAGCACTTGATAGGCCCTTGGTTTGATTCACAGCACCACCACAAAAGCAAAAACATAAATGGAAACAAAAAAAAGAAGAGACTAAGTTTGATTTTCTCGACACATTTAAATGTTAGCCATATATTCCCCCCAAGCTCTGAAAGGGATGTGGACTTTAAAATAAGAAAATTGGGGTTGTATTGTAACCCCTCAGATTTGACATGTATTTTCTCTTCAAACTTTAGAATAATACTATATAAAACACATTATCCTCATTTTGTAGACAAGAAAATTAACTTACTAAAAATACTGAGTAGTAAGTGAGAATTCAAACAAGGATTTGTATTTCACTAAAAGTAACCTCTTTAAATGCCATAATGCATTAGGACATTGCTAAAACAATGAACTGATGAAGATTTCTCATATAGTTTGTGTTTTTAAGGAACCATTATTTGACATTTAAAAACTAGCCAGAGCAATGAGACAGACAATTAAATTAAAGGGATTCAAATAGGAAAAGAAGAACTCAAACTATTCCTATTTGCCAATGACATGATTCTATATTTAGAGGAGCCAAAAAATTCTACCAGAAACTTCTAGAACTCATAAATGAATTCATCTGGTAGCAGTCTTATAAAATCAATACTAATAAATCTAATGTATTTCTATTCATAAGTGATGAATCCTCTGAAAGAGAAATTAGGAAAACTACTCCAATCACAATAACCTCAAAAACAACAACAACAACAACAACAAAACAAACAAACAAATAAACTTGGGAATCAATCTAACAGAAGTGGTGAAAGACATCTACAATGAGAACTACAGAACACTAAAAAAAAAATTAAATTAAATTAAAGAAAAATCTTAGAAGATGGAAAGATCTCCTGTGTTCTTGGATAGACAGAATTAATACTGTCAAAATGGTCATACTATCAAAAGCACTATAAAAATTCAATATAATTCCAATTAAATTCCCAATGACATACCTCATAGAAATAGAGAAAGAAATCATAAAATTCATTTGGAATAATAAGAGACCCAGAATAGCCAAAGCAATCCTTAGCAGGAAGAGTGAAGCAGGAGGTATTACAATACCAGACCTTAAACTATATTACAGAGGAATAGTAATAAAAATGACATGGTATTGGCACCAGAATAGACAGGTAGACCAATGGTACAGAATAGAAGACACAGAGACAAACCCACATAAGTACAGTTATCTCATACTAGACAAAGGTGCCAAAAACATGCAACAGTTACAAGATGGCTTCTTTAAAAAATGGTGCTGGGAAAACTGCAAATCTATATGCAGCAAAATGAAATTAAACTCCTATCTCTCACCCTGCACAAAACTCTTTGACATTTAAATACTTTTCTTATTTAAAATAATAATACATATTAATGTTTTATAACACTAAATTATTTTTAGATAGTTGTAGTACTATGTAAATATCTCAAATAAAATTTGCATCTTTCTATTTTATTACTAAGTATGTTTTTATTCTTCAGTTAGTAGACTTTTGGGACTGGGTGTACTATCTGCCATAAGTCATGCACAATCTTTCTTTTTTTTTATTTTTTTTATTTTTATTTTTTTTT
>JAJEJO010005346.1:174313-185656 GCA_020662805.1 Glaucomys volans | reverse complement strand
GTATATATACCACAGTTTCTTTATCCATTCATCTACTGAAGGGCATCGAGGTTGATTCCATAATCTAGCTATTGTGAATTGAGCAGCTATGAACATTGATTTGTCATGCACAATCTTTCTATGGAGAGCTCTTGTGTCCTACAGGGTTTGCTGTGATCCAGCTAGATAACAGTCTTCAACCAAAGATCTTTCACCATTAGTATTCTTAGTTGCAAAGTATAGAAAACAAATCAAATAAACTTTAAGAAGGGAAGGAGGTGGATTTATTAAAAATATTTCAAAGTCTTTGTAGAACCAATGGACAGCTTTAAGCATGAGTCACTGAAAGCAAGAAGAATCTGAATTCTGCTACAGTGGTGTGCATATAGATTGCTACAGCTCAGGAGTAAAACACTAGCCAACTCTGAGTAGTATAGAGGTTCCGTACCTCTACATCCACTGTGGAAATACTCTTGATCTGTATGTTATTTCATGTCTATATTAATTTTCCAGGGCTGCCGTACCAAAATACCATGACTAGGTGATTTGAACAACAGGTATTTATTTTCTCACAATTCTAGGACCTGAAGATCCAGGTGTCAGCAAGTTTGGTTACTTCTGTGCCTTTTCTTTCTGTTGCATACAGATAGAAACTTCTCGTATAGATCCTTACTTGGTCTTTCTTCTCCATTCAGGTACCCTTTCTATTTTTTAGTGTGTCCAAATTTTATCTCTTTTAATGATAGCAGTTGGAATGGATTATATCCTGACCAAATCACCTCATTTTAACTTACCTCTTCAAAGGCTATATTTCTAAATATAGTCACATTCTGAGGTACTAAGTATTAAAGGTTCAGTATATGAATTTGTAGGATACTTTCAACCAGAAGCGTGGTCATAAAATCCAAATTCTGAGGCAGGATGCTTGGCTTATGTACAGATTAAAAATAAACTTATATTTTGCCAAATTCTTAAGTGCTTTGTACAATCAAACCAAAGTATGTGTAAATTAAAATAAAATATCACAACCAATTGTATATTATTTTCTGTTTTTTCCAATTAAGTGTAAAAATGATTTGTAGATGCACTGCTTTGTAACAAGCGCCTCAAAAAAAACAGTGGATAATTAAAGATGTTACATCTCTTATGACTCCATTAGCTGATTGGGCTCACCTGGACTCACTAGTTTTCAATGTTGGTTGACAAGTGATTTTAAATTGCAGGCTGGTGCTGGAGTCATTTGAGGATTTAACTGAACTAGGTTCCAGATGGCTTCTTCATCATATGCCTAGAACCCAAGCAGGAATGGATGGAATAGTTGGAAATTGGCTGGCACCTTTTTCTCTTATTCTCATATTGTCTCTTCATATGAGTAGCTTTGGCTTCCTTACAACATGGCAGTCGATGAACGCCCATCTTCTTAGAAGATCACTAGCTTTGCCCTGTTAGCTTTCTAAGACACTAAGAAAGAAACCATAAGACTTCTTGTGACCTTGTCTTAGAATTCAGTTTCACCACATCTATTTGCTAAATAGAGATAACTAGATAGGCTAGTTTAGGAGAGACTGCAGAGCAGCATGATAAACAACATCATGATCATTGGGAGGCCATTTGGATTTAACTTGCAATGCCTATTTGGTATTTGGATTGACAAGAGGGATTGCAATATTTAATAAATGGAGTTAAGGAGAAATTTGCTATTGACTATTCCTTGAAAAATGTATTAGTAAGCACAAAATTCACATTGAAACGAATAGGCTTTACCTAGTGTTAAAGTAAAGCTTAGTTAGAAAAGTTTTTAAAATTTTCTTTCTATATTGATAACCCCAATGTTATTTATAATAATTTATGTTCTGGGTACAGAACTAAAGTTCTTCCATGTGGGAATTTTATGTAAGAAGAAATCAACAGGTGCCAGGGTGTTACTAATTAAATTTCTTCCCTTCAATGTGAAGCAACGATCAACTTCACATATTGCTTGCAAGAAACCTACAAATGTCAGTGATTATTAAATGTTTAAGACTTTTTAAATGAATTATGTCATCATATTTTGATTGCAGCTTTATGAAATTGATATTTTTGCTCACTACTGGAGATTGAAACTAGCAGTACTCTACCAATGAGCTACATCAGTTCTTTACATTTTTTAAATTTTCAGACTGTCTCTCTCTCTCTCTCTCTCTCTCTCTCTCTCTCTCTCTCTCTTTCTCTCTCTGAGTTTTCCAGGCTGGTCTTTGACTTATTATCCTCCCTCAGTCTTTCAAGTTGTTGGGATTACGGGTGTGCATCCAGCACATACTTTGAAATAACTATTATGCTTCTTCTACTGGTGAGGAGACAGGAGAAATTAAGAAACTTGTCCTAGTTCACAAAGCCAGTCAATATCAGAGCTGAGATTTAATTTAAATTTGATTGACTCAAAAATTTTCATAGCTACCAAATTTAGGCATCTATAGGATAAATCAAAAACATGTTTTCTAATCATTCTACCATTTTGAAATTTGTCAAACTGGTAGTGAAATAGAAAGTCCGTGGGGGTAAGAGAGCCTGATGATTGCCAACATACTATCACTCTCCTTGCCAGTTATTATTCAAGGGAACAGTAGCCTTGCAGTGACTGTGATTTTACTGATACCTGGAGACAGTTAAATGCTAACTCGTTTATTTTAAATTGCAAACAGGAAAATATTTCAGGATCACGAGTGTCACAAGTATCACACTTTCTCTTGTTGTTTGACTTGCAAACTTTTTGTTACTGGTATATTCTCGATCAGGATGCTTGGCTACATGTTAACTTCAATGTTTGATGATCATAATGACAACTACTAAAAGCAAAGGTATTAAGCAGTTAACAGGCAAAGCTCTGTAATACTAAAAATACACGTATCTAGCAGACAATTTTAAGATTACTAAAAAATATTATAAATGAAAATATAATTTTAAAACTTGTAAATGTATTTTATTTCTAAAATGTTAAGCAAAAAATCTGAAGCTGATTTTATATTATCAATTTAATGTTTTATTTTTTCAGAATGACAAAGATCAAACTTTAAAAAGAGAATCAATATTTAATTATACTCCTGCATCTTTGAAAAATCTCATTTGAAGAGTGAATCTGTTAATATGAATGAAATCTGAGAGCTTGAAAGATACTATTTGTAATGAGCTACTAACTCAGGGAGTACAAGGTTTACTTAGTATGTTGTATTTAGTGGGAAATATAATTGAAAATAAAATTTCCTTCTAACCCAGAAAACCTCCACACCAAAGTAGAAGAGGAAAAATATATTAATGAGTAAAATTAAACCTGAATGTGATGTGCAAGAGAACAAACAGAAGGAAATCTTACCCTTTTATAGAGTCAAGCAAATACAACCCATTACAGCCATGTTCTTAATATAATCAATAATCCTCAAGTAGAGGACTTGCAGGATAATTTGTCAGTTACAGTTCATCCTGGTACTTGAGTTTACCATCAATTGACTTTAACCAAAGGAAAAAATAAACTTCTCATTACTTTATGCCATTAGATAATTTTGAAATTATGCATCGGCTGAAGTTAGGATTCAGCTCTCCCACAGAAATTGGTAGAAAAGGGTACTATTTATTTGAAAGATCGCATACCAGAGAGATGGTTCCCACGACCTTGGATGACATTCTTGGTCTTAAAACGGGCAATAAACTTAACTTTCAAAAAATGCTTACATACATTCCAAAGAGAAGAAGAAATAATTTACAATTACAATTACAAGGTATATAAAGTAGATGCTCAAAGAAAAGGAGATAGGGGCCTCCTTCTTTATTTTAACAGGAAATATTAAGTTCATTATTTTTAATTTATGAAAGAAGACTAACATTAGGAATCTATGAAAGTCAAGAACACTAGAAGCTGTCCATGGTATTTAAAGAACACATTTTGTATTTTAGACTGTGATTAGAATGTGCTAAAAGTTTCACATTTAAAAGATTTAAATAGAATATTCCTTGGCATTTATCCAAATGATCATTTAAAAATTGATGATTTACACACACATATTAACATGCTTATGTGGTATTATTATTTAAATGTGCTTATTATTTCTAGTCTAATCCCCAACCTTTCAAGATACTGTTTGTTTTATCCAGTGTCTAAATAAGTCCCTTGTGAAAATGATTCTCTCTCAAGTCATGTTTTATTCATAACTTCCTTCCTTTTAGAGGATTTGTGTAATTGCAAATGATTAATTGAGATATATTAGCTAATTCTCATGCTTAGTATAGAAAAAAGACATTATTTCCTTATTTTTTTAAACCATGTTGCTTGATTTTTCATTACGTTTTCAATTATCCCATGGGAACCAATATTATTAGAAGGGTTTTTAAAAGTAAATATGATAATGACTTTATGAGAATTTTTCCTCTCATTATAATGAACAAAGCACAATAAATAAAGATGCTCTAAACTCTGGGCATTTGGCTAGAATCCTTCCTATGTACTTAAACTTATATGTCTATTTTTCTTGCAAAGAATATGATTCAAATAATTACTTTAGTAAACAATTAAGCATTTAGACATCTTAAATTCTGGAAAGATGTGACAGTGACCGAACTTTACACTCAGTAGCTAGGGAGCAGCTCTCCAAGGAAGTGTATGGGTAAGGTAAGAGCTAAATATTGAAGAGTTGTTGATAGAAAAACCAGGGTTCAAATCATTATTCTGATTTTCATAGGCGGATGATGGGTGTAATAGCTACATTTTCAAACATAGAAGAATTCAAAATTTAAAATGTCTCTACTGAGATGAATAGTGCTTCACTTCTTGCATACTTGGAACCTCAGAGTGTGACTTTACCTGAAAATAGGGTCTTTGAAGATATAATTCGTTGAGATGTGGCCACAAAAGCTTAGGGGAAATTGAATTCCAATGAGTGGTGCCCTCATCAGAAGGGAAACAGACAGAGACTGGGGAGAATCCATGTGGAAAAGGAGGCTGCTTTGGGAGTACTGCTTCTGTTAGCCAGGAACACCAAGGACCACTACTGACCACCAGAAGTGAGAAGGCCATCCCTCAATGCTTCCTGAAATAGCCAACACTGCTGATATCTCTAGTGCAAACTTCTGGACTACAGAACGATGAGAGAATAAATATGAGTTGTTTTAATCCAATGTATATGCCAATTTATTATAGCAAATATTCTAGGCTTTGTGTGCCACATATTGTCAGTTGCATATTCTTCTTTGTATTAGTTGTATCTTGAAAACATAAAAAAAAAAAAAAAATTCTTAGCTCTGTGGACCACACATACACCTAGGCCCTGGATCAGATTTAACTCAGGAACCATAATTTATCTTCTTTACTTTATTCTTCAATTCCATTGCTTTAGGAGAAGATGAGATTGTATAGTCCAATACAATACAACATTTTTGTATCTGGAGCTGTGGTAAAGCTGTGTGAATATAAACAAGAATGGGTCTTGAAAACTGCTTGTGATGCACATTTTATTGCATCTCCATTCCTTCTTTCCTTCATTCTTCCCTTCTATCTTTCCTTCCTCACATTCATATTATAATGAGATATCTGATTCAGAATTAAAGCTCAAAAAATGGAAGCTCTTGTGAGTATTATGCCTATGATTCTCAGCATAAGGAATTCACTCATAGTAAAAGAAGACTGAATGGTTAAAATGACCACAGCAGAGATATATTAGATCATTGTTATTGCTATCATTTTGTTTTGCTGTCCGTTACAGATTGTAAATCTCCGTTCAGTGTTTTGTTAAACAATTAACTTTTCAGCTCAGCAAATGATAATATGCAGTGGGGAAAAGTGAGGTTTGGGGGATGATTTCTTGGTGTAATGAGGCAACATTAATTTAAGCAATGCATTGACGAGGTTTTCTAGGTAGCCAAAGGATAATGATTTTATTTATTTATTTTTAGTGCTTTTGTTGTATGGAGAAATTCATGTAGACATTCTTAAAGTCTTGGGTATCTGAATTGTATATCTCATTATTTCCAAGTGAAAACACTGAAACAATAAAAAAAGAGTAAAAAATTGAAAGACTGATCCTCAACTATGAATGCTTCGTTATGTCTTGAAGAGAATATGGATGGCTTAGTTGACATTGGAATTAAGGATGATTATTTTTCTGTATCTTAACTTAAATATCCTCTCTCCTCACTGCATTAATAGCACAGAACCTAGGACTCATATAGGTGATCTTTCTGCAGTGTGGTGCTTTATCAGAAGCAGGATAAATAAACAAGTAAATAAATAAATAAATAAATATGAGATCAGCTTTCCTATTTGGAAGGTTGACTCTATTAGATTTTTTCATTCCTTAACTCTTCTTGCCTTAGTGTCAAAATTATACTGTGGGCCAAGAGAAGAGGCCTGCCAATAATAATTCCTCTTGGCTTCTGCCACTGGCGTGATGCACCATCCAGAGATGCTACAAGTAACATTCTGTGTTTTGTGTTTAGAATTTCCCTTCTGGGTATTTTTCTATCCAGATCCTACAGGTTTTATTTTTCCATATTAATTATGTTTGTTTAGTTTGTCAATTTGGAGCAGTTACAGAAAAGATTAAATCAGCTCTTATAAGTTGCAAAAACAAAATCTTTTGAAGTTAAGCGATTTTAATTCAGAGTTTTCTTCTTCGTGCTGTATCCTTTCCTCCTTTGCTTCACTGGTGGCTTACTAGTCAAAGGATTACATTAATTTGGTCAGTGAAACTACATTGCTGTAGAAGATATAGAAAACCAAAGTTTACCCAGTTGCACTGAGAAATGTTTTAATCAGCCATGTTTCCAAGTTTCTTCTGAAGTTTATTTTTTCTATTAAATTTGATATACTCTGCAATGCTACTAAAACATGTCATGGACAATATACCCATAGTTCAAAGTGGTTATGAATCAATAAGTATATTGGATTTGATGTGTATTTTTTTTCAGTCTTTTTTTCATTAGTTTGAAAACCCTCCATGCAGAGGCATTTCTAAAACCAGTTTAAATGAAACAAATTGATCAAAGGAAAATTTTCTGTTTTTAATTAATGTACTTATTTATATTGTACCTTGTTTCAGAAGAGATATAAGAAAACTGTAGATGAGTTAATTTGTTTACACTGGAACACATGTATATGCAAAATTGTTACTTAGGTTTGAGTAGAAAGCTGATATGTAAAATTGAATACAAAAGTTGAAACAAGTTTGAAAACTGGTTATTTAAATATGCCATATTTGTCTAATTAAGTGTTAAGAGTAAATATTCTATAAATCCACAATGAATTAAAGGAGATAAGACAATATATTATCTCTTGGCAAATTTTTTTCAAATGTATTCTGGATAGGAACATCTGGCTCTGAGATTTCTCAAAAGGAAATGAATTTCAGAGGAACCCTAAATAATTCTATCTAATGTTTAAAACCTTCTGTCAGAAAATATTGGGTGAGCAAAGTTAAAATTCATTCTGTTGCTTTCTCTGCTCAGTTCATTCCTTGACTATAGAGAGGCAAGAAAAAGTACTGTACTACTTACCTAAGAATGCTCACAATGCCCATGCATGCTGCTCAGGTGATTTACTTCCATCACCTGTGGGACTCCAGATTCTGTTTGGTACACAGTGATGAATGAGGCCTTAGATAATCTCTGTATATAGGGAAGAGAGTTTGTCAGATTCAGGGACATAATTCCATAGTCAGTATGAATATATGCATTAAACATTGCTCCAAAGGAGTGCAAGGAAAAATTAAGTGTGATCTATATCACTCTTAAATTGTCTTGTCATGTTCATACATCACAGGACACATTTCTGTAGTTCTACAATGCTGCCATAGTTTTTGGCCTACATGATCGCTTTCTTACTTGAATGTAGGTGATTTTTCTTTTCTTTTATTCTTGTTATTACTTTGTACCTATTTTTGTAGACTCATGCAGTGAGCTTTCAAAGTTTACATGTATAAACACTCAATCAAGTCCATACACAGACACAGAACATTTGGTCCTCTAATATGGAAATAGTGTTGAGATGTTTTAAAAATTCAGAACTCTGTATGGCAATATACATGCAAGTGTTTGATTACTTAGTACATAGTCTAAGGTACATGAGAAATCTGAGGAGAAGATAAATGAGCACAATTCCATCGTGCAGGTGCACTTGTCTGCTAATGACTAGCTGATAGAGGACACCCATCTAGTGAGTGGCAAGCAAATAAACTGGTTCAAAAACTTATACATGGCATGGAGACTTTTCTCTCCATGTCTGTGAAACCCAGCATAACATGGCAGGAACTAACAACAACAACAAAACATAAGTGAAGAACATTGATACTAAGTGAATTTGGGATTAAATCATGACATGGACATTAACTTCAGGAGACTTGGCAGGCATCAGCCAAATACTTATATCAACTAAACTCAATGTCTTTAAAGGTAAACTCAGGGTAATGTTATCTTACAGGATGTATTTAAGGCTTGGAGATTATTATCAACATGTCCCTCGTTAGATTTTACTCAATATGTGGTAGCCACTAAATTAATTATTGCAATTACCATGAAGGTCAGAAATAAACCAACTGTACCAACTCACAATTACTGTACTTTTATATCTGAATAAAAGTATTCCTCTACATAATGCACAGACTTCATACCGATTTTGGAAATACATGTAAAATAGGTAAGTTCTATGTCCAATTAATGGTATGTGTGATTTATCCTCCATGATAAAAATATTAATAGGAAAAGGAGAATCAATACAAACCAAGTACTGTGAAACAATTAACTTTCCTTCTAGACTTTGTGGGTGATGGGAATGGGTTAAATTTTAGACCATGGTATCTTTTGGCACTGCTCTTAAATTTCTCTACATTGAATACTATATGTAGAAAGACCTGGAATTCTTTTGCAAGAAAAAGGAGAGTGACTGTAAACCTGAAGAGAGGTTTGGCCTTGAGTGCTTCTCACGTCAGGTTAGAGCCTTCAAGAGATGAATGGTGGCCCAAGAACAGAAATGCCTCCCTAAATCCCCTCTTTCTGCAATGACTTTAATTAAATGAAGCCTACAAATCATGCAAAAGGGGACTGGAACTACTCTGCCAATTTATAATCAGAAATCCATGTGTATGAAAAGTTTGAAACTTATTCAGTAGAAACCCAGATGGTGTGCCCTTACCCTTCTTGGTGACTGCATGAAGAAATCCAAATAATTTTCCTGTACTTTAAGTCAGTATTTATATAAAGTTTGTGTGTGTATACACACACACACGCACATGCACACACACACAAGTACATATTATGTACTCCAAGTCATAACATGTACTATGTTTTTCCCAAGTCACCATTATGCTTAAGGACCTGTTAAAATTTTCCAGATTATACATGTGGAATTCTATGGCATGCTTTCCCTTGGATTTCATAATTACTGATGAGCAAGCATGAACCATTTTATGCAACAGCAATTTCAATTGAATGGACCTCTTGATATCAAGCCTTGTTTGAGTGCCTATGCATTCTGTCTCCTGTGTCAGAACATGTATACGTACTTGAGTACCATAGAATCCTGTTCTCTTCAGGGCTGGGGACACTTGGAAAGTGTGGATCAGCACATAGAAAGATTAATCAAAGCCAGAAATGAATAGCTCTAATTCACTGAAGTCTCTGTAACTTGTAAACTCTACTTTTGCAAATTGTTTTAGGAGCTGAAAAATAATATTTAGACATTGTTGGATAATAGCCATGTTAGCTTCTAGAAAGAGTAAGCATATGGATAAGCATGCAGTAAGCAGCAGTGTATAGAAGCCCAGAAATTTAGATGTGTGGCTTTCATGTTTCCAAAATTTTATAATGCTACTCTCTAACAAGGGTTGAAAAATTAAGACTCACAGAAAAATCTGTTTTTATACATGAAGTTTTACAAGAATATATAGGTTACTCAGAAGGTTATCAAGTGATCATATCTCTCCTGCCCTAATTATTTTTTTCAGTCTCACTGACTCATGTTTATATCTGTGTTGTTATAGATAACAGCAGACAGACTGCTATGCTCACGATAAATAGGTACTGAATAGAGTAAATAGAAAACTGCTTGATTTATATTTGTGAGTATGTGGGATCTTGCTAAAAATCAAAGTCAAATTCTTATAAAACTCTCATAAAATATGGCCTAGTTCTCTTAAATAATTGCATTTTATACTTGGTATTTCTGTTTGACCTCTGGGCCAAGCCAGGAGTGACTCATAGGTCATTACAAATGAAAGTCTGAAAATGAAGGGCAAGATTGAGGAAAAAAACTCATCCATCTTCTTCAGTGCAGAAACCAATGCAATATGGATCTGTCCTGAACTAAACCTAGAATGCAAAAAATCTCTTATTTGTAATCATAACACTGACTTAAAATTCAGGAGGAGTCTGGGTAGATTTCCAGAAAGATCCCTGCCTTGGTGGCATTTCTGACATAATATGGGCCATCCCAGGTATTATGTGTCCTTTTAGCCTTTCTGGTTCCCACCTGGTCTACTGTGTAAAAGGGGTCACAATGACTTACTTTCACAAAGCAAGAAGCTAAGCATCATCGTACCTGGAGATATTTTCTGGTCTGAGATGAATATGGAAGGTGTTCATGGGGAATTCTGTCAGTCATTATTTTTACATTCATTCAGCAGAGCAGAATAAAACTTAAGAAACTGCAAATCCTCTCAAACCTCAGGAATAATAATAGCTGGTTGTTTTTGCTGCTATCTGTAGCAAGAGAAAAGGAAAATGCACACACACACACACACACACGCAATTAAGTTTGTTTCAAGAACTAATTGAGCTTATTCATATGTCATTGTCAGAATTTTGTAATTTGAGTTTCTTAAAATACCAGTTGTGGCAGTCATAGGGATGAATAATTTGGATCTCTTGTCATGAGGAAGTCTCTGTCCAGTGACAAGGAACACTGCAGACGCTGTAGATTGACAGCCTCCAGCTCCCCAACACTCTTAAGATCACCTCAGCTTGTGTATGCTGCAGCCATATTCACTTTGGGAAGCCCCTAGCTAATTTTATTGAGCCGGGCAGTACACTAAGATGAGGCAATTTTCTTCAATGTGGAGCTCTCCTATAGGAAATTTTTGTTCCATAGTTGCCTGTGGCTTACTGAAGACTGCCATAATTTCATTGCAGTTTGACACTTTCTCTGTTCAATCTTACTTTTTCCCTGCCTTATACACATGACCACCCAAAAACCTCTTGCATTGCTAGCTATTCCTCAGCTCTACCTCTCAGACTATCTGGCATGTTGAAATTTAATGAGCTATTGGTATGGTTATTAAATAAGTTGATTATAGACAAAAATTATTTCACATAGATACTCACAAATGCACATTAATTAGTATTGTAGAA
>JAJEJO010005346.1:70645-173913 GCA_020662805.1 Glaucomys volans | reverse complement strand
TATAGGCTCTCAGCTTGTAGGCCTGGTATGGAAAATACCATTCTCAGATGTTCCTATGGTCTCTGATCTTCACAGAAGCTTGCTTCTATGTATCAGAATGTAACAAAGGGAGGGGGTGGAATGTCACTCTTTTGACTAAGTCATATTATATGGAAAAGGTGTACCATTACCTGGATCACCTAATGTTATGTAAAATTTCTTGTTACCAGACTGCAATAAGAGGCTAGCCTAGGGTCCTGAAGAAGCAAGCTGTCATGATATGTGAACTGCCTATGGAGACTTATCACATAGCAAGACTGCAGGGGACCTCTGGGAGTCAAGGGCCTTAGTCTTAAAAAAAAAAAAAAAAAGCCTAACAGAATTCTGCCAACAAGAATGAATAGGATGCAGAACTGCTATAGTTTTTATATTTGTCCCATTCAAAATTCATGCTGAGATTAATTGGCACTGTAGCAACAATAAAAGGTGGGAGTTCAGGAGGTGAACAGGGATTAATTGAGGTCATAAGAATAGGTCCCTCATGATTGTGTTAGTGGCTTTATAATAAAAGGGGGGTGCGGAAATCCCCGTCATGCCATGTGATGCTTTCTGCCATGCTGTGATGCAGCTCTCATCAGATGTCTGTGCCAAGGTCTTGGACATCCCAGCCTCCAGAACTGTAGCTAAATAATCTCTATCTGTACTAAATTACTCAATCTGTGATATTCAGTTATTGGCCACAGAAAACATACTAAGAACCTCAGATGAAATCATAATCCCAGCTGACATCTTAATTGCAGCCTGTAAAACCCTAAGCAGAGGATTTAGCTAAGCCATGTCCAGATTTCTTGCTGAATAAAATATGGTAATAAATAAATTTGTGTTATTTTATGCCATAAAGTTTGTGGTAATTTATTTTGTAGTCATAGAAATGACCATACCAGATTATAAGTCTTTCCTTTTACATTTAAATTAAACATTCTGATTTTCCAGAGCTAGTGTGATTTATGAATTAATGCTGCATTAATAATTTAGCATTGGGTAATTTTTAGTTAATACATGTGAATAGTAAATATGCATAGGCAATAATGTAAATACTTTATGATTTTCAAAATGATTTACTCAGAGCCATAGAGAGGTTTCATTGAGATGATTTTATGGTACAGATTGGTAAACTGATAGAAGAGGAACATCCAAAAAAAGTTCCAGGTCCCGATCCCAATTTTTCTGTGGCAAATATGGCAATTCCTTTAGGAAAGCAAGTTTAAACTCAATTTTTTAAAGCATTAGTCAAATCATAAAACATTTGAGAATATCTTTCTTAAGCCAAAGCATTTGTGGATAGTGGAGCTTAAAAAAGTGAAAGGGTTCATCATTACAATTTCAGTTTCAAGCATAAGTAGACAGCCTATGAAGAAAGAAATGATAAAGATAGGAAGGAGAGATGGGAAGAAGGCAGAGATGGAGGCAGGAAGAAGGGAAGTAATGCACGGCTGACTCTTCACATCTGGGAATCAAACAATTGATGATCAAAAAATATGTGGGGAAAAATCATACTGAACATACACTGCTTTTTTTCTTGTCATTATTCCCTAAAAACACATTATATCAACTATTTGCATTACTGTTTACATTGTGCTAGGTATTGGAAGTTATCTACGGATGGTTTAAAGTATACAGAAGAATGTGCATGCATTATATGCAAATACCATCCCATTTTATATAAGAGACCTGAGCATCTGTGAATTTTGGTATCCAGGGGTGGTCCTGGAGTCAATAATACACCATGGATACTGAGGGACAATTGTTTAGAAAAATCCTATATCCCTAATGGAAAGATATCAATGCTAGCTTTTAAAATGATTTATTGTGTACATTCATACGATTTCATTTTCTTGTAGTCTCTAGAAACAATAGCATGCACTTTTTAAAGGACAACTCTAATAACTAATAGCTATGTTAGTTACCTGCTTCAGTTTAAAGGTGCTAAAATCCAAGCAAAATTAAAACGACCAGTAGATAAAACAAGAAAATTCAATATTTATCAGTCTGCACATGCAAGGAAACCAACAGGTGAGTAACTGCTCAACTTGTGATTCTTCAATGTCTACTCTCATTCTTACATATATGCTAAGACCACGTGCCTTGAGCATCATCTACAACACTTAAAGACCTCTTCAAAGAATTGTACATTTTCTTTTTCATTGGTCTAAAAGGTAAATGCATTAGAAAGCTAAAGTAATTCAAGTTGCTCACTCGTGTTCACTGAATTGAGACACTTAGAAAGCAACTAGAATTTCAAATGGCAAGATGGAATTCAAGTTCTCATGAACACAGAGAAGTAATTCCTGATGTGACAGCAATGTGCAAGTGTAAGGCAGCTCAGAGATGGGCTCTGGTTTTTAAGTAAGTTCACTCAAACCCAGTGAACTTGCTATAACATTTTATATTAGTTATAGGGCTGGAAATAGCAAAGCACTTAAATGCGTCAACTCCTTTTATCTCTAGCATGTCTATCTTAAATATAATGCAAACCAACCCACCAGTTTTTATCTAATACATTTGCCAGCATCCTTAAACTTTCCCTTTGACATCCTTGCTATTAAAAAGTCAAGAGTTTCAGCAAGCTGTGAACTAGAGAAACCTATTTTTTTGCTATTCAATCACGAATGAGTATATTTTAAAGTGTACATGAGACTTTAGACTTCTGAAAGGCAAATAGGGATGTTTCCCTTATAGGCTTCCAATTCCCACATTTCATTTGCTGTTTCTTATGCTTTTCCCACTAAATTTTAAAACCAAGCCATGGGGAAATGATTTCTGTCAGTGTTCATCACTGCACACATTCTAGGAATCATTCAGTTGGATCCTTACTATCATTTGATGAGCACAAATTATGTGAGAGGCAGTGGGGCAGCAAAGAAGGATGACAAAGGACAAATTTGGCCAAGGAAAATATACAGGTCACTCATGATATTCCTGACTTATTTTGAACACACACAGAAATTACATGCTCAATCAATGATGTCCTAGAAAACCAACGGGTTACAGGGTTTTTCTTTTATAACATAAAAGTAGAGAGTAATTGGAAAATAACTGAAATAAGAGGCTCATATGAGAAACTGAATGTAATTGAGATGGTTTTAGGGATGTGCTACTTTGTCCTCTTATCAAGAGAATCTGTTGCTAATGATTCTGGATGACAGACTGTAGTTCCTCTGAATTAATCAACTTTCTATTACTGTAAGAAAACACCTGAGATAATCAACTTAAAAAGAAGAGAAGTTCATTTTGACTCACAGTGTTGGAGGTTTCAGTCTGTGGTCAGTTGGCCCTTTGCTTCTGGGTCTGTGTCAAGGCAGCATAACATGGCTCAGAGCGAGTGGTCATCTCATGGCAGGCCGGAAACAAATAAGGATGAGGAAGAAGCTGAGTTTCCACTATCCCATTCAAGTTCATCCCAGTGACCTATCCCCAGTGACCTAACTTCCTTCCATTAGTCCTCTTCAAAGTTCCTCCAAATCCTACATGGGCCTTTTGGGAACATTTAAGATCCAAACTCTAGCATTCCACCCTTAATCTCCAAAGGCTCTGGTTCATATGATAATGCAAAACACTCTCAGTGAATCGCCAAGGTCTTTGAAGTCTTAACTATTTTAACATTGCTCAAAAGGTCAAGTCCAAAGTCTTCTCTGAGATTCAAGACAAAATCAGTTGTGAGACCCTGTAAAAATTAAAAAGAAAGTTACATGCTTCCATGATGCAATGGCACAGGGCAAACAAACTTCATGATTGAGCCCATCCAGATATTAGAATTGGGCCATTTTTGTCATCTTGGAGTATCTCTACAAGGAAGTCTTTGCTGCAGGACTCTGTCATCCTGTGCAGTACTTCTGCAGAGCTGTTGATCCCTCTCTCTCTCTCTTTCTCTCTGTTTCCCACCACCTCTCCTATGTCAGCAGAAACTGTATATGAAGATATGTGATTATTATGTTGAATTTAAGGTACAGATCTTCTCTGTACTTTTCTAAGATTTCATAAAATAAACCCCAAATCGAAGTACAGTTGCTGTTCAGGGCAAAGACTTGGTGGCTGTTTTCATTTGCTTAGCCTTCCAAAAAACAAATGAGAAATCCTAGTATACCCTAAATGGTAAAACAAATGAGAAATCCTAGTATACCCTAAATGGTAAGGGTATACTAATCTCAATGAAGCTGCACATGAGTTAAAGCGTTAGAAATAAGAGTAACAGATGTTTGATGACGCAATTAAAAAATAATATGGAAAACTGTCTTAAACACTGCCAATTCTGGGCACAGCATTTTGGGCCCCTGAAACTGACAGCTCTTTATTATACAACCGTGGTGGGTCACTCTTTGCATAGTATACATGGGTGAGTGAGGATCTTCAGTCTTTTGCCACTTTAAATACTTAGTACTTGCTTCAGAACTGATATAACTGGCACTTCTTTGGTGTTTTAGGGTTTCTTTTCATTTAAAATAAAAAATGTCATTTATATTTGAGCAGTCATTACTTTCTATAGTTCGGTTAAACATCATTCCAAAGAATATTGTACAGATGGTGTCTGTTGAATGAATACTAAGCAAAATCGTATTGATTTCAGTTGCACTTTGCCTGCTAGCATTTGCATCATAAATATCTTAAATGTGGAGCTTAGATATCACACAATGCAGAGAGTGAGCAAGCTGATGTTTCTGCTCTACAATATGACAGATTCAAAAGCTTCATTTACATTACTTTAGGTCTAGATAACTGAGTTTTGATGTCCTGAGAATTTAAATCTTATTATTCCTTTTATTTACAAGATTGAAATTGGTATCTTAGATATGAATAGGAAATTATGCTAATATTGGATTAAATGAATATTTATTAGCTTTCTAGAATTTTAAGAACCCTTGTTTATCTATTGCATGTAAGCCTGAGTCTCCAGGTGGCAAGTTAAACCCACGTGTTTTCAATTCACAAGGCAAAGCTTCATGCCTTGTTGGACCATATGACTCACATGAGGACTATGGCTATGTGGAAAGAGCTTGCCCAAAAAGATGAGCTGGTGACATGATAAGTCCTGAATAATTCCATTTCAGAATATTGGTTGGATGATACTTAGAAATGTCACACTCTATTATGTTAATAACTGTGTATTTTGCACTGCAAAATTGAAATATTACTTGGAAAGATATCCTATATCTTTATTGCTTAACTGTCAGGATTAAGAATGTTTTCCCTGATAAGCAGATGATGATATAGAATTGGTTTGGG
This sequence comes from Glaucomys volans, assembly GCA_020662805.1. Lineage (NCBI taxonomy): Eukaryota > Metazoa > Chordata > Mammalia > Rodentia > Sciuridae > Glaucomys > Glaucomys volans. The sequence continues at coordinate 168,654 of JAJEJO010005346.1, read as the reverse complement.
GGAGGGTGAGAGAGGAATGGAGGATCTTTAGATAATGTAGAGGGAAATGAGGGGGAGAAGGGGTGGGAGTATGAAAAATGGTGGAATGAGACGGACATCATTTTCCTATGTACATGTGTGATTAACAAGAATGATAGGAATGTACATCATGCACAACCATAGAAATGAAAAGTTGTATCCCGTATGTGTACAATGAATCAAAATGAAGTCTGTTAGAAAAAAAAAAAAATCTTTCCTTAGTCCATAAAAAAAAAAAAAAAATGAAGACTGTTTTATGACAATGTTTGTTCCAGAAAATGCTCATTGGGGGATAAAACAATAGTGTTGCACAGTCTGCAACAAGGGAGGTCGAGGTCGAGCAGTTGCACCACTCTGGGTGCAACATCGGTGAACAATGGGAAAAGGAATTCAGTCTGTGCGCAAAGATCTGAGGGGAAGAGCTTTATTCCAGAGAGATGGAGCACTTGTCACACAGGAAGCTGCTTCTGTCTTTACTGCGTATAACAGTGCCTTTTATATGCTTGCAGTTAAGCCAGCCACACATCTCAAAGGCCAAGCCTTGCATAAGCAGTTATCAGCCTTTTCAGCAGAGGTGACAGGCTCACAGACCACAGAAGAACTGTTTTACTGACCACAGGAGAACATCCTGTTCACAGAGCACAGGACAGGGGGATGGGGCCCTAGTCCCTGAGTGGCCAATAAGGCACACACTGTGTTGGCCTACTTCCCGGGGGCAGGGCAGAGCCCTAGTCCCGGAGTGGTCTGTTTGGTGTGTCTGTCTCCTGAAAGAATGCCACATAGGCCTCCTTCCAGGACACAGGTCCCACACCATAGTAAATAACTCCATTGAAGACTTTAGGAATTTGCTAAAAGTTAATTTATCTGAATATTGGATTGGTATATCAGTCTATTCTCAGGACAATAGATCACCTAAGAAAGCTGTCTGCTTATCAAACAGCTATTTACTTTTAACACTCAAATCCTTGCCTTCCTTTGACAAGCAACCCTATGCTATCACAAATTTCATGAATTCTAACTGAAGTTCCATAAGGAAAGGCCCACCTTAAATCATGGAACCCCAGACACCAACACCCTCTAGTAATCTGCCCCAACCCTTCTTTTTGAGGTAAACTAAGACCTCAGCAAGCTGGAGCTCACCTCTATAACAGTTGGAAACAATTCAGTTTCATATGATTGATGAATTCTTCTGGTGCTTTGGTGAGAGCTGTCCATCAATACATTACTTTTACCTTTTGATGATACAGACACTCTATAAATTGAAAATACCATAACTGAAAAATGCATTTAACACACCTAACCTACCTAAAATCATAGATTAGCACCCCTTAGGGGTTGTTCACTCACATGACCACAGGGTTGTCTGGGAGTTACAGCTTGCTGCTCCTGATCAGCATCAAGTATTTTACTGCATGTTACTCGCCCATGAATAGATCAAAATGCAAAATTCAAAGTATAGTTTCTACTAAATGTGTATTGCTTTTGTAAAATCATGCAGCTGAAAAATCATAAGTCAAACCATCATACATTTGGGGATACCTGCCCCAAAGCATTTACAAAGTACTTGCACATATATCATCTTTTAAAATCCTCTATCAGTAAATGTTGTGAACAAACATCATATTCAAGCCTACTCTTTTAAAGCAGGAAAACTGAGGCAGACAAAAGCATATGGTTTTTCCAAAACCACATCGTAGGTGGTAGAAGTGTACACCCTAATGCTGGGTTCTCTGGGCAAGCTTGTTCCTCATATTTGGATGTTCTGTGCATGGTCAGCTTCATAACTGAGAGAGCAGAGCAAAATGAAAATACCCTTCTCTTTATTCAAAAAGCAGGAAAAACCCCCAAAAAACTGTTCTTAAAGGTATAAAAATATACAACTTTTTACTTAAAAAGTAATGTATTATAAAATGTAATGGAGTAATAGTGATCTATGCAGAACAAAACATTATAAAGTAAGGGAATAATACTTTTGATGTCATAATTTATACAACAAAAGAAGAATAGCATTTTTTTAATATGCTATCTTTATTGATAAGATTTTTATGACTTGCTGTTCTAAATATTCATTGGTTACATCATCAGAATTTATAATTTTGGCAACTTCATTTTTATAGATAAATCAACAGCAACATTGGTTGCTCTTGGTACATATAAGGTCAAAAAGAAATTTTCCTAGTATTTTAATTTTGAAAAGAATCTTTCTGCTGATGCAAATGTTATCAAAATTATTAAGAATATTATTTATATGGTGCCACCTTGAGATAAATTTTGATAAATTATTTTGAAATATAAATTTTAGTACACCTAGAGCTGACTGTTCTCATAGAATATTTTTTTTTCTTAATTGATTTATAACTTCTCTAAGCTTTGTGTAAATTTGAACTTTCAAGTCTCTACAATGGAATCAGATATTTCCTATGTCCCTTTCTATAACTTATGGATGTCACACAAGATTCAAATTGACTTTATAATTTGAATACAATTCAAACTGCCTATTTTGTATTTATTGGTACATCTTTCAGCATAAGAAAAAAATTGATTTTAAAATGGTCTTCCTTGTCAGTAACTGGTTTATCCAAACGTTCATTTGAAAGTAGTGTTCTTTTCTATCAAGTGTGACAATCTTTAAATTTAATTTCTATTTTAAGCCTGAGGATGTTTGCTTTTAAATATTGTGGTGTTTTTTAAAAAATCAGAGATTCTAAATGATTCGAAGAATTCTGATAACTGCCTGATATATCTTAGGGCAACCAACATGTGTATGCTTTCAACTTTTAATATTGTACAAACAAAATTTATTGCCTGAGGACCAGCAATTTCTGATCTAACACTCAAGTGGAGAATTAGTAATTGTGCAGATAAATCAGGGAGGGGTGTGTGGAAAGATGGGCAAGTTGGCCTTCCATAATGATCGATCCTGTGGTTCCCCTTGCTGCTTCCATGCAGAGACCCTCCTCTCCTTCCTGAGGCTATGCTGCTTCTACTTCTTCTGTGGCTATTGTCACCACTGGCCAATGGTAGCCAGTTACTTTGGGGCTTTTCTGTGATCCAAACTGACCCAAGATATGCACATTATAACCTAGGTGTTAAGATTTGGATGTGTGGTGTCCCTCAAAAGCTCACGTGTGAGACAATGAAGGTTTAGAGGAGAAATGATTGTGTTATGAGAGTCTTAACCCAATCAGTGAATGAATCCCCTGATGGGATTAACTGAGTGGTAACTGAAGGTAGGTAGGGTGTGGCTGGAGGAGGTGGGTCATTGGGGGGTGTGCATTTGGGGTATGTGTGTTGTATCTGAGGAGTGTAGCCTCTCTCTGCTTCCTGGTCATCATGTGAGTGACTTCTCTCCACCACACTCTTCCACCATGATGTTCTGTCTCAACCTCAAGACCCAAGGAATGGAGCCTTCTGTCTATATGGATTGAAACTGTGAGCCCTAAAATAAATTTTTTCTCCTCTATAATTGTTCTGGTTTGGTGTTTTAGTCACAGCAGCAAAAAGAACAGACTAAAACACTAGGTGATCCCTCTGGCTCACACTCTGTCTCCATTATCTTGGCAGACTTTACCAAATACAAGTTCAGAGACCAAATTATCAAGAAGGTCTGTATGGTGCCAACAGAGCACCACATCAAGCATCATGCACCAAGCATGGGGCCTTTCTGGATTGCTCAGGTTATATCTTTGAAGACAACTCTGGTTCTATGGCAAGAAAATAGATGATCAAAGAAACATAGAAGCATTTACAAAACAAAAAGCAACAACCTTTTACATCAAATGTGTCTTGTATGTGGCTGAAAGTTTGCAAGACATTAAAGACAAGTAAATTCAGTCATTATTATGCTAGGATCCATTATTTGTTGATGAATCAATGATATTTGGATTAGTAATAAAAACAATAATTCAAAAATGATCTTATGTATTTATGTCATAAATTTTTCATTTCATTTTTCACTTCAGCAAATATTTTTGTTGTTATAATCATGATTTGTACATGATCTGTGTTCTCTCAACAATCATGTTAGAAAACATTAATATACAATATGTAATTTTTTTTAAAAAGATACCACATTAAACATGCTTTTATCCAATGTTTAAATTCAAGTATAAGTAAAAACAAATATTATTATTTTCATTTTATCCAAAAGGCAATTTTTATTTTAGACATTTAAAATTGTGTGTTAATATTTAAAGGCAAAATATGTGTTGTAATTCATAAAATGAAAATCTAATTGCAAGTTATTTGAATTATAACTTTTTATGCTTTTTGAGAGTTTTATTAGATTTTTGAAATCTATTTACAGAAATCAACTTCTATTCTAACATGCAGTCTCTATTTGATTTCTATCAAAAGGATGGGTATCACACTTCATACATGATTTTGCTTAGCCCTTAAACTAAGCAGAATATTAATGATCTCTTAAAGTAAAATGTTTCTTTGCTTCTTTACATGCAACTATTAAGGATATCCCACTAATTTGGGTACAGTTAACAATAAATTGAAATGGGAAGAAAATGGATACTCAGCATCCCCTGGAAATAATACATTATGCAAGAATGTTGTGGCAGTCTGATTTCTGAGAGGAGGATTTGACAAGTTCAGATATTTGTCTTTTCTCCACCTAAGCCCATTGTTCACAAATCAACCACACTCTCCATCAAAGTTTTTCAGACATTGATAAGAACAAGCCCCAAACCTTCCTGACATTTGGCCAGATTTGCTTTTGTTTTGTGATCATAGGGCAAACATTGTAGAGCCAGTGCTGCTGATACACAAGGTCATGCAAGGTCATGTGTAGTGTGAGGTTCAGGGTAGTCAACCCTTCTAGGAATTCTAAGACTAGGACACTTTTTGAGTCTAACAATGGCAGTATTCAACAAAGCTGCTTTTGGGGTTAATCAATTCTTCTAAATTTTCAGAAACTTAATCTCTAATTTGTAAAGTAATCCTTAGAAAGTAAGGTGGTGAAGAATACTGTTCCAAGGATTCATTCTTAGTATATCTTCTGTAAAGTATATCCTCTTTTTGGTTGCAAGAAGTCTGGTAGATTTTGATGTTACTTGTGAATATGTGCAGAAGTGATGGTAGAGGAAATCACTTGCACACTGGATGAGACTGTAAATATGAGTGGATCTCAAATAGAAATTCTAACTATGAATGCCTAAGGTCCCATTCTTTGTTTGACACACACAAGAATGTTCTGTTCACCGGATGTGGTGGCGCATGCCTGTAATCGAAGCAACTTGGGAGGCTGAGGCAGGAGGATCGCGAGTTCGAAGTCAGCCTCAGCAACTTAGCGAGGCCCTAAGCAACTCAGTGAGACCCTGTCTCTAAATAAAATACAAAATAGGGCTGGGGATGTGGCTCAGTGGCTGAGTACCCCTGAGTTCAATTCCTGCTTCAAAAAAAAAAAATAGAAAAAGAATGTTCTGGTCTTTTCTATTTTAATTTATTTAAAAATTTTTAATTGTTGATGGACCTTTATTTAATTTATTTATTTTTATGTGGTGTTGAAAATTGAACCCAGTGCCTCACGGGTGCTAGAAAGCACTTTGCCACTGAGGTACAACCCCAGCCCCAAATAGTCTGGTCTTTAAAGGAAAGATTTTTCACATAAATAGGTTGCAAGAATTGGAAGAGTTTATTGAGGTACACATGGGGATTACTTTTTGAACTATAGATAAGATAAAGGTGGAAAGAAAGTGAAGCTTTGGTATAGAGTAGGAAGGAAACTAGTTTCAGAAAATACTGTTTCAGAAATAAATCTCAGGCCCATCTTAGGTTATTGTTGAACATGGACGTTGTTTTTAAAGAGTCCATACTATGCCCACCCTCATCTTCTGTGAGGTGATAGGGTCCCCTGATTGAATAGTGGAAAGGTTGTATACTAGGAAATATGAAAAGAAAATGCATGTAAAATATTTTAGTATATTCTTTTAGTACTCATAATCAATTATGATTTCATGTTTGCAAGAAGCCATAAACCCTGTGATTCTGGGAAGTAGAGGTACAAAGGAGACTCCTCTCTTAGACCCCTCTCTCTTATATCACAGTGATTTGCTTGATATCTTTATAATTTTTAATGTGGGAAAAAACCAAAATAGATACAAGACACCACCTTTAAATTCTGAGATGCCTAGAAAGAGGTCTAGACTTTGTTTTATCTTGTATTTGTCTCTTAAGCACCTAGCATGGTATCTGGTATATATGCACATAATATATACAATACATGGTTAGAGAGATCATGAAAATTTGTGTTAATCATTAAGCAATGTGTGTATGTATGTTTATGTGTGTATATCGAGTCATGAAATTATACAGTTGGAACATATACAATATATACTAATTAAATATTTTAAAATAATTTAAAAGTGTTTATGAGTTGAAGTTAAATTGAATGATTTAAGAAACTATGATCACAGTAACATGTTGCACACTCTAGAGAGCACAGTTCAGACTGTATTTTAAAGAATGATAATGCAGCAAAGGTCAGGGGCTGCCGTTTATAAAAATTGGTTCTAGGAGTTTCCTTAATTTGTGCCATGTACAATGTGTAAAGTTTACCTCTGTTCCAAAAAATCTTCCAGTATCCCAATGCCTAAGATTCTTTTATTTGCATCATTTTTAATTTGTTTTGTTTTAAAATTATAGCTTCTTTAAAAGAAACAAGATATATCTAAATACCCCTGTGCTGAGTAAAAGTTTTAGGTCCTTATAAATTTACCCATGTTGAGAACAATGCTTTTGGAAAGGGGCCTACAAACAAATGAAACATGATTCTGGAATAGGGAAGGGAGTCAGTGAAAAATAAATAGTAGGAGGTTTTCAAACTTAAAAAAAAAAAGTCTTCAATTTTATTTTTCTTGTGTGATGAATTTCCCTTGAAGAATCTATTTTCCCTGAAGGTTAAATCATAAAGCTTTTTACAACAGTCTTTTAAGTGAAAAGAACAGATATCTCCATGATCTCTTCCCCCCCATGGGTAGAAGAAAGGGTGTACTGGCTGCTCCCTGGAATGGTAAAATACAATCAGAAATTCTCACTCCCATCTGCTGCTGTCAGCGGTGCTGTCAGAAGAGTGCTTAAATTCCAGGCAGCCAAGGTGCATCAGTTGTGTTTAGACAACTGAGACAGCCTCTCTTCCTGCTGTTAGGGGAGTTGCTCATTTGCCTTGCTTCCTGGTGTCCTTTTTGCTTATTGGTCCCATAACACTGCCTGTTAAATGCCTTCTAATGATCTCACTGGATGGTGCCCTCATGGAGCATTAATTACAGGCACACAAACAACTCAGCTTGAGAAAACCCTAAATGGCACTACCAATGATTATGGAATTGCTAAGGAATCCCAGAGAAGCTTCCAGGAAACCCTCAGAGCCAGAGTCCTGAAGCTCTGAGCCCTCTACAGCCTGAAGAAGGCGTTAGGAGGGCTCTAACCATCACTCCAGCAGAAAACACAGCACCTTAGGTCAGGCTTCGTGTATAAAGAAAATAGGGTTATGTAGCTCAGTTTGAAAGGTTGAAAAGTTCAAGAGTGGGTGGTCCCATCTCTTCAGACTCTGGTGAGGGACCCTTGGGACACAACAGGGCCAAGAAGCCAAAAAGTAAACATTCTGCTGAGCTTTTGAAAGAACTGTGGCTGCGACTTTCCCAGAGGTGTTACAGGTTATTCATTTTGATGTGCATGAATAACTGTAATGACTATGAATTATGACAAAATTGTGAGAGAAAAACTGTGGTAGGGAAGAATTAGGGAGTAGTTACAGTACCATCAAGAGAAGGAAGAGCACAGCTTCTTTGCTTCTTGTATTATTAGTTTTTGTAAGGCAGACCCAGTAATTTTGAGAATTCTCCACCATTAGTTTACCACAAAAAAGAAGAGCCCATTTACAAAATTCCTTTAACTGAACTTTGTAACCCAGAAATAATACCAGATTAATAATAGAGAGGTGACAGATTTCTGTCTTATGTCTTTTTTTCATTTTTTATTTCTTCTAGTTATATACAACAGTAGAATGCATTTTGACACATCATACATAAACAGAGTATAACTTCTCATTTTTCTGGTTGTACATGATGTAGAATCACACTGATAGTATAATCATATATGTACATAGGGTCAAAATGCCTAATTCTTTCTACTATCCTTGCTATTCCCATATCCCTATTCTCCCTTTACTCCCCTCTGCCTAATCCAAAGTACCTCTATTTTTCCCTAGCTCCTGCCCATTATTATGAATCAGCATCTGCATATCATATCAGAGAAAACACTCAGCCTTTGGTTTTTGGGGATTGGCTTATTTTGCTTAGCATGATGTTCTCTAACTCCATCCATTTACCAGCAAATGCCATAGTTTCATTCTTCTTTAAGGCTGAGTAATAATCTATTATGTGTATATATACCACATTTTCTTTATCCATTCATCTGTTGAAGGGCATCTAAGTTGGTTCCATAGTTTGGCTATTGTGAATTGAGCTGCTATAAATATTGATGTGGCCGCCTCACTGTAGTATGATGATTTTAAGTTCTTTGGTTATAGACCGAGGAGTGGGATAGCTGGATCAAATGTTGGTTCCATTCCAAGTTTTCTGAGGAATCTCTAAACTGCTTTCCATAATGATTGCACCATTCTGTAGTCCCACCAGCAATGTTTGAGTGTATCTTTTCCCCCCATCCTCACCAACATTTATTGTTTCTTGTGTTCTTGACAATTGCCATTCTGACTGGAGTGAGATGAAATCTTAGAGTAGTTTTGATTTGCATTTCTCTAATTGCTAGAGATGTTGAACATTTTTCATGTATTTGTTGATTGATTGTATTTCTTCTTCAGTGAAATGTTTGTTCAGTTCCTTAGCCTATTTATTGATTTGTTGTAAAGTGGAACAGGAGCAGCCTGTGGTAGTAAGGAAGATGAGTGTGAGGGCACTAACACCATGCCAGGAGCTCAGGTTCTGAAGACGCAGGCTCAAGTTTAATGCCAAACAAGCAAACATATATAGCAGGCATTCACTAATTACAAATTGCCAGTAGTTGTTAACACCCTCATGTTAAGCTCCTGATTATGTTCCTGCTAGGCTCCTGATCAGGCTGATTAAGAGAAGAGGAAGTGCCTGGGACCTGGATGCTCACAGGGAGCATAATGCACAGCATGGGCATGCCCAGTGCTTCTGAGAGAAACAGGTCTGCCTGTTCCATCATTATGCTTCTTCCTGTAATGGGAATCACAAAGCTTCAGGTGTTCCTACACTGATTGGGTTATTTGCTTTTTTGGTGTTCATGAGTATTTTGAGTTCTTTATATATTCTAGAGATTAATGCTCTGAGGTATATGTGATAAAGATTTTTTCCCATTCTGTAGATTCTTCACATTATTGTTTGTTTCCTTTGACGAGAAGAAGTTTTTTTAGTATGAATGTATTCCATTTATTCTTTTTTTGGGTGGAAGGGGGAGGGACCAACATTTGAACTCAGGGGCACTCAACCACTGAGAGATGTCTCCAGACCTATTTTGTATTTTATTTATTTTTAATTAAAATATAAATATTACATACTTATTTTGAAACATGTTTCAAAAAATGTATACATCGTGGGATGGTCAAGGCAAGCTTACTGACCTATGTATTACCTTATAGACTTATTAACAGTTTTGTAATAAAATTCCCTCTTTTGACAATTTTCAAGTACGTGATTCACTGTTATTTACCATAGTCATCACATTGTGTGATACATCCCTTGAATGGGCTCTTTCTTACTAAAATTTTATGTCTTTTAATGAACATCTTCCCAGTTTCCCCACCTTTGTCCTTCAGGCCCTGGAACCAATCTCTGCTTCTATAAGTTTGACTTTTCAAATTCAAATAGGGGAGGAAAGGCTTTTTGTCCTTAGGACAAAATATTAAGGCACCAAGGTGTTTACATAGTATATGGATTCAAAGCACAAATGTTTACATTCTTGGTTGGGTTTACTTTACTTGTTAAAAAGTGTTATTTTTATAGCCTCTGTATCCATACCTCTTGGTTATGTTTTAATATGATGGGTTTTTTGTTGTTGTTTGTTTTTTTTTTTTAAGCCCTCCGTTCATTTCTGCAAAGAGAAACCAAGGAGAGGGCATGTATGGATAATTGACCAAGAAAAATACTATTAATAATAATGATAACAGCTAGCAATTGTTGAGACTTTACTATATACAAAACATGACTGAAGAAGATCATATGCATTATCTCATGTAGTAAGCTCAACAGAACTCCAAAGTGTGCAGTAGCATCGCGATAGGCAATGATTGCCTGGTTCAACATCTATTCTGATTTCTCTTTATTTGGGAAGCTAGAATATTACTTTCTTTAGGTTTCCTTGAAACCAGTTTTCTGGAATTTTTTGAGAGTCTGCCAATTTGAATGCTTTTGCACATGAGTGGAATCTGGCACTAAATTACATGAGGAAGAAGGCAAGGTACAAAGTATCTATTTTAATGGTACATGTCACCACCACTTTTTGCATGGGTGAAGCTTCCTGATTCCATGGTTTACATGGTTCCATATCAGTTTTCCACATAGTGAGAGAAGCAGTGAGGTTCTGGAACCTGATTTGTTCCTAAAAGTACAATTTAGAGGTCACCCAGTAGATTTTATAAGCACCCCAAATTTTTCCTCTTAAACTATCAGACACTTTCTTTTGTTTTTAACAGAAACCTTAAAGACATACTTACTATGAAGTATATAGTATTCATATATAGTATTCTTACTATGAAGAAGATGAGATGAGGCTTAGAGAGTTAAGTGAGTCTCCTAAGAGCATTTCACAGGCATAGCATACTCCAAGAGAAGTATCATGACAGTAAGATTAATGATAGCCATAAATGCTCACTTAAGCATCTCACAGGCTGATACTACATGTCTCTCAGCAGTATGATGCAACTTGGCCAAGGAATTTCCACCAGAGAAGGCCACCTCAGGACAAATGAATTCTTCATAAATCTTAAAGCTTTACCTTCAAAGAAGAGGTTAAACTCCTCTTATAAAAGAAACACTTGGTAACTGACCCTGACTGGTACAGGTATAAGAAAAAGATAAGAATCCCTCAAGCCCCGAGTAGGGTCTCCATATTGAGATGTTCCCAGATAGAGGGTCATCAGATCCATTGAGTCTGGCTCTAGCCACTAGCCTGCTCCCACTATCTATCTTGTAGGAGTATTGAACAGCACATAGTATCTAAGACTCATTTTTGGTACAAATCGACCAATGGAGAGTTGTCATGCATGGGAAACTGGTCAAGTGGGACTATTTGGGACTCTAAAGCATAGCAAGTAGTGAACACTAAAGAAAGAATGCAACTATGTCTGAATGCAGAACCAAAAGGAAACCTTTTTATATTCTTGTGCTAGGAGGTTAAAGGACAGTATGTTCCTAAGGATTGGCATTTTTGAATCCAATAGTAGTTAAAGAATTTTAAGAGTATGGTAAGCAGCTGAAAACTGATATTGAAGTATTGGACAGTTTAATCTTTGCACTTATAGAGTTCTCCTCCAAAATCAATCATATAAAATGCTGAATTTTGTTTTGCTAATAAATGGAGCTTTCTATTATATTCTATATTCCTTAAATGGAACAGCATTATTATGGTTTGGACTTTTTTCTTGTTTTAATATATGATGATAACAATTCAATAGCTTCCACAATCTCTTTTGATTTTTTCCCCCAATGGAAGAAGACTACTTATGAAAGTCAATGTAGTATAGTTTTTTAAACTCTCCTGATTTGGACACAGTTAGAACATTGAGTGATTTCAACATAATATGTGGAATTAAGGCATGAGCTCTAGTCCTAACTTTATACTTCAGAACACACATGATCTAAGCCATTACCCTATTACCTTGACAATTTGTTTTCTTACCTGTATGATGGACTTACGATGTTGTTGACCTCAGATGTCAGGTGCAAATTATGTAAGTGAAATGTAAGTTTCACATCCTTATCCATGCACTTATTGCATGTACTTTCTTATACTTGCAAAGTATAAGAAAATATAAAATTATCAATTTAAAATCATTTAGGTTTGCCATCTTCTTATGAGAGAATATTTGTTAAATTATCTCATTCTTTTCATTGTCATTTTAGTGTACTCAGACATAAATTGTAGAGGGGTGATTTTAAATGTACACAGAATACCAAAGACATATCAACTGTCAAATTTGATACAACAGATACAAAAGTAAATAACCATTTATCTTAGTCAATTTAGATAGCTAAAACAAAATACCACAAACTGGGTGGCTCGCAACAGCAGAAATTTGTTCCTCACAGTTATGGGGGTTGTGAAGCCCAAAATTCAGGGACTAGCAAATTTAGAGTCTGGTGAGGATCCACTTCCAGGTCAGATTATTCTTTCCTTTATGTCCTTAAACATGGAAGGAGATAATGTGGCTCTCTGGGATTCCTTTTATAAGAGTATTAAACATATTTCATGAGGACTCCATCCTTAACAATCCAATTACCCCCACATCTCCTACATTGCTACTTTGGCGATTAGGTCTTAACACCTGAATTTTGCAGGAAGATGAGCCTCGGTTCATAGCATCATTCAATATATGAGGCGAAGAGAAAAACAAAAAAGCCCAAGCAAATAGAATTATATGGAATTCAGAAGGTTGTCAATGAACATGCAAATAGATTCCTGACTGTGTAAAATGCTATTGACAGTTTCTTTAGTCCAAACACAATGACAAAATCAGTAAATTATTGCTCATTAATTAAGAACTATATTGTTAACACTTAAGAAAAATGTCTATTGTTAATTCCAGTTTGTTGTGCATCAGAAATGAATTGGATCGAATCAATACATGAGCAGACATGTCCTTTTTTTCTGAATATGTTAGTTGAAACAAATGGGACAATTATGTAAAAAGACTTCCTAGAGAAGGATAATGATTCTGTGTTTCAAATAGTCCAGGACATATTGTTAAAGCTGATTGAGCCTTGCTTTACTACAGTTAATTATCATGAATGTGCTTCTAGTAATTTAGGAACACATTTCAGATTTTCAAAAGAGGTAGCTCATTTTCAATAAGAAGAATTAGACATCAATTGTCTAAATAAAGAAATAATTTTATGAAAATAAATTAGGAATATGAAAGAGGGGAAAGGGAGTATAACATTTATTTTGCATGTACCCTGGAAGCATTACCTCACTTAACTTTCACAACAATCCTTTGGTATAGTTCCTAATTAGGTCATTTACAAATAAGGAAAATGAGCCACACATGGTTAATAAGTGACACAGGCAATTTTTTAACCTAGGTCTATCAGGTTCCAAAGCCTTATTATCCTCATCACAGGACCTTGCCTTTCTAAAAAGGCGGACTTTGGGACTAAATTGAACCGTTTTTCTGCAAGAACATGATCATGCATTATTTTCAATGTAATAACCTCTCAGTTCAAGGTGCTAACTTAATGACATATCTCCATTACATTATAAACTAGTTTTTGGAGAAAATACAATTTAAAAAAAATGGAGAGGACAACAAGGATCATCTAAACTTACTGTCTTGATTTTTATAAGAAACATTCATGTATTAAATCATTCACTCCAAGAACACTTCTCTTGCTGGGCACTCTACTAAATAATAGGAGGCCCAGATGAATGAAGAGTACATGTAAGAGGTGGGGACAGTCCTCATTATAGGAATTGAGTTACAAATCACTGCCTTATGTCTCTGGTCCCCAAGTGCCTTCTTTACCTGTACCAAGCTATCAAAGCATTGTGAACACTCTTGTTTCTTAAATATACCCTAATTCACATATATTCAAATATGCAAACAAGAAGTTGTGGCATTTCATGTTGCAATATCCTAGTTTTGTATACAATCTTTTATTACTTAATGGCTATATTAATATAAGCTCACCATTATTACTTTTTCCATGTATGTGTGTGTGTGTGAGGGAAAGAGATTGTGCATCATTTACATATACCTGCAATATTTTAGCAATCCGCTTATCAAGAAAGTTGTTTATTTATTCAACATTCAGAAGTATTTACTGAAGAACTCTGTCAGGTGCTCTTCTAGGTGTTTTGGGAAATTCAGTGAACAAAAACAGACAAAGCTCTTTCCCCTTGTGGAGTTGAAAAGTTTATGGAGGATTAGTGGTCTGAGTGAGAGGTAGGATTGCGGTTTTCATGGGTAGTAAGTCGGAATATCTAGTGCAGAGTTCCTAAGGGGAAAGCATGCCAAGCATAAATAATATATATGAAATTACAAAAGGAATAATTAACTCCTAAAACTTTGCCCATAACTGTAGAGATGGTCACATTCTTTTTATTTTCTTTTATTGATTCCTATCCTTAAGTAATCACAGGTAAATTCATAAGGGGAGATGTTATGCATAGAAAACACAAGCATGCTTTGTGCATTGTGGAAGAATAATGGACCAGTTTGCCTTACAGCACCATCTGCTTTCTAGTTACTTAACTCATTTAATCATTTTTGTTTATATCAAAAAGTCACAATATTTTGAATCAAGGTATATGTAACAATGCAGAACAGCATTTAAAATTCTGCTTACATTAAGATTTTGCATTGGATTAAGACATTACTGTTTTAAAAAGTTTCGTGCATTTTGCAGTATAAGAAATCAGTCTCACATTGTAATTGTCTTAACCATTGGATACCACCTTTTAAGTGGAAGAGTACCAAACCTTAATAATTTATCCCAAATCATTTTCTCTTTGCACTACTTTAGAGAAATGTTTCCTCTGACACTTTGGCTAGAGGTATATTTTTCCTTCTACGTGTTTTTCTGTTTTTGCAGGGACTGCATTTTGTCTCTTGTCTCCAAATACTTTTACAAGTATATTTAAAAGGCAAAAAACACAACAACAACAAAAGGCAAAACAGATGGTGCCTTCTTTATATTTCCCTAGCTTTTCAAACCATGTCAAAGGTATCAGGAGACAAAATCCACTATGCTCTGTCTCTATAAAAAGCAGTCATTCTGGAGAGTTTTCTTAATGTTCCCTTTTGAGCTTCTAGTTCCCCAAATATCTTTTATCAGAAAGATTGTTCATAGATGTTAAACAAGATAAGAAAAACCTTTATAACTACTTAAAAACAACAATTAGTATATTTTGTAATTGTTTTCTACTGTATTATATACAGGCATAAATAAATAAATAAATAAATAAATAAATAAATAGCATGCTTTCCAAATCTTAATGAAAACTGAAAGCTAGGCCATAAAATGAAACTGAAATCTTTTACAATTTTCTTTTAATGTAGATCATTTTATGATTATGACTGCAGTGAAGAGCTAAATCTACATATGTATATGTTTATATACATGTATATATATTCTGTCGTGTATTTCAGTGTGTCAGTTAGTATGCTCTCAGATACAAAGGATAAGAACCCAACTCAAAATGACTTGTACCATGAAGAACTGCATTATGTCAGACAATAAAAGTCATGCAGTTTTTGAGTTTTGAGATTGGTTAAGTAAGTTAACAAAATGATGTCCAGAAATATCCATGTTCCTTTCCTTAGTTTATGTATTTGTCTGCTCCAGCTCTCCTCAGAGTACTAGTTCATTCTTCATGGTAGAGAAATGGAGCTGCAGCTCCAGATACCACATACCTACAAAGCAACAAAAGTGGTGGCCACGCAAATATCAGTCTCTCTCTCTCTCTCTCTCTCTCTCTCTCTCTCTCTCTCTCTTTCTCAGTGCTCATACACGTGAGAAAAAGTACAAGTATTAATTATGCAAGTGAGTTTTGACAAACACATATATTCGTGTAGTTAACCCTCAAACAAGTTATAGAACATAGTAATGACCTCAACACACTCCTCAAGTTCTCTTTCAGGCAATCCTGGTCCCTCAAATAAGAAATCATCATTACTATCATCATAGATTAGTTTTGCTTATTTTTAAACTCACTTTAATAAATCATGTGACATGGATTTTCTTTTGTATCTGGCATTTTTACCTCAATGTGATAATTTTAGATTAATCTGTTTTGTTGTTTATAACATTATTAAATTATTTTAGATTGTTGAGTGACATTCTATGAATATAGATTAATCTGAAATTTCTTTACCTGTTGATTTCATTTGTGTTGTTTGCAACCCAAATTATAAAAAGTTATTATAAAGAAAGATAATATACATATTTTTATAAATTCGTTTTTGTAAAATTATGTGTTCACTTCTCTTGTGCAAATATATAGAAATGAAATTATAGTGGAAAAGAATAAATTTATAATAAATAGATAATCAAACTAATTTCCAAAGTGATTTGCCATTTTGCACTTCCATCAGCACTATGTGGCGATTTTGGGCTACCCAACACCCTTAGCAGCTCTTCTTGCTGCTTTTACTTGTAATTATTGCTGGCCTAGGGGCTTTGATTTTATTTCTCATTGTTTTATAATTTGTAATACTCTGATTAATAATGCTGATTTTTTATGAACTTAACCATTAGGTATATCTTTTTTGCAAAGTTTCTGTCTTCTGTAGATTTTTTTGAGTGATTTGTCTTATTCATATGAGTTTTTAAAAATACGTTCTACAGAATTTTAAACTGCAAGTGCTTTGTCAGATACTTGTGTTATAAATCATTTCTCACTGTGTGTCTTGAATTTTCATTTTCTTAACAGTGTTTTTTGATGATAATGTTTTTTTAATTTTATGAAATCTAATTTATCATTTTCTGCTTATTTATTTTATTGCTTTTTGTTTTCTGTTTAGGAAATCTTGCCCACTGCAAGGCAATGAATGTGTTCTATATTTTCTTCAAATTGTGCTATTTTTGATCTATCCATTTAGTTCTTTATGTGTAGTGTCAGGTAGAAGTCAATGTTTAACTTTTCAATTTGTCTCATCATTTTTTGAAAGCATCTTCTTTCCACATTAATTGACATGATTTTTTGTCAAAATTAATTAACTGTATATATGTGGCTATATTTTCGTCACTGTTTTCTGTGTCAATAATTTACTTGCCATTAAATCAACTTACAAGAATATGGTGTTGTTTAAAAATAAGTGTAGAAGTGAAATATTTTCTTTTTATAGTTAGATTTGCTATTGTAGGTACTTTGAATTTTCTTATTTAAGAAACTAGTTTTCAATTTCAATGAAAAGATGGGATTTTTACTGACCTTGCATAGCTTCTGTAGATTGATCTTAAGATGCCTCATTCCTCCCAGTGATTCATCCTTTATATGATCACCACGCCTTGAGTGGGGTAGAACCAGTAAATAACAGTGATGTCTATGCTATGATTATTTTATATGGCAACACTGCAGAAAGTAAGTACCCTACTCAGTTTATTCTGAGTTAATAGAAAGGATAATTATTCTGGTGAGCCTACCTAATCAGGCGAGCAGTTTAACTAGAGATTAAAACCTGTGAACTCAGAGATTTTCCTGCTGATGTGTAAAAAGCAAGTCAACCTCAATTGCATAGCTGCAAGGACATTAGGTATACGAGTTCGGGTGAAGATTGCTAGTCTCAGATAGACCTTGGCCCAGGTAGATACTTTGACTGCAGTTTTGTGAGACCCTGAGCAAAAGATCCAGTTAGGTCGTGACTGGAACTACTCCCAGATCCAGGATACTGCACGGATATTGGTGTAAGCTGCTAATTTTGTGGTAGTTAAGCAGAAAAAGAAAATTAATAATCATCTGTCTTAGTAAGTCATTAAGAATTTTAAACTGGGGATATCTAGACAAGATGGCAGTATCAGGAGAAATTTTGTAGGTGTTGGGCATGGCAAGATTATGAAGACTGCTAAAGAATCCCATTTTCAGATGGAAAATATTTAAAAGACTATATAATATAAAGACAATTTGCAAAGTTTTCTGGAAAAGGAGAAAAGACATAAGAAATAAACTGGACATCACAGTAGCTCAGAATAGAGTCCAGTTCCTTGTGATGCTGGACATGCAGAAGAATGGTTAAGAAATTGTCCTACTCTAGGATGTGAAAATGATTAGCTTTATTTAAATATGAGGGAAAATGAAGGTGGTTTAGCAGACAATGAAATGACTGACTTCATTTCTTTCACTAGGAAGAAAAAGTACGTTTTAGAGTCTGGAGGAAGGTGTCAGAAACATGTATCAGGACTACAAACATAGATCCAGAAAACAGTACTATTCATACATAATATAGAGAAGACAGGAACATAATGGAGTAAAACACATTAATGACTTTGTAGTCCAGTGGGTGCTAGACCAGGTGGCTGCACAAGCCCATAGCAACATACCCTCACACCCTCTCCCAGTCTTACCACCCCTTGTAACTGGCCCCTCTGTCCCTGCACACTTCAGGACTCACTGAGCTGGACAGAGCCCAGTTTTTCCAACCTGTGCTCCCCCCTAGGGAATTATTCCCAGTCTCCAGTTTTCCACAGGCTTGCCAGTCCAGACTGGCCCAAACAGACTCAGTTGCAATCTGATCGATCTGGGCTTCTAATTCCCTGGGTTCTGCCTTGCTGCATTCCCAAGATCTCAATGCTGTTTCAATTTGAAAAGAGACTTCCAGATATGTGTTCATACAAAGAAGGAAGCCTGAAACAAGGCAGTCAGATGGTGTCTATTAGCAAAGCCAGAAGGAAGACCTCAGGTGCAACTGGAACTGCAGGTACTTTGGCAGTTGATCTTCAGGCCCTGCCCAGTGTCCCCATACTGATATGGCCATGCCCTGAAATGGCATTGTTGGTGGTGGCAAACCTGCAGGTCCCTTGACCCTGGACTCGCAGGTCCTGGCTGATGTCCCAAGATGGTAGTGGCTGGCTGTGTGTAATCAAACCTGTGGTCACCCTGACAATGGACTTCTGGGCAGTCGCTGAAAGCAGGCAGTGGGTGATCCATGGGCAGTGGTGAGCAATCATGGTGGACGAATTGGGGCAAACAGCAGGGGTTTGGTGGGCAACAAAGGCTACCTTGCAGAGAAACAGTATTACCTCTGCTTGTATCAGAGTCACAGAGTGACAAGGAAATGCAGCTTCCCTCTAGTTTGCCATCTTGGATCTCTCGAGTTTGTGGTTTTAATTCTTAGCTCTTGCTACACCAGAAGAGGAAATAAAAGAGGCTTCCCACTTTTTTTGGAAAATGAGATGCAAAGAAGCATTTCTTCTTCCATTGCTTTTTAGCCAGACTTTTGTTACATAACAAACACTGGAAGCAGGCAGTTTATGAAGAAGTTTAGTTATCTTGTAGTACCAGAGGTTTGAGCGTACAGCACATGCGTGGACTCAGCAGTGCTCACAGCGTTCTGAGATACATCACACCATGGCAGATAGCAATGGCTAGAATAATGTAATGGCAGGTGATCACATAACCAGACATGAAGCAGGAAAGCTGGATGGGGCCAAGCTCAGATATTTATAATAACCCCTTTGTGAGAAGGAAAAAGTGGTTGCATGAGGACTATTGTAATTTTTCTCAGGATTTTTGAAATTTTTTCTCATGGAAGGCCCTCAATTGAGCTTCCATGAAGCCCCTTTTCAGAGTTTCCACACATCACCCATCAATACACTGGGAGTCAAATCTCCAACATGTTAACCTTTGGGAGCAATCAGTCATATCCAAAACAGTATCGAAAGCAGTATCAAAAAAAGTATTTGGAACAGAGGACAGTGGTCATGTCTCCTGAGAGCAAAGGAATCAAAAACACAACCAACATATCATTTCAAAGATCTCTTAGAGGGTGCTCTCATAGTGCATATTCATGAGATCCCAAGTTAAAATTCAATTTTAGGAGCTTTTTAGAGTCATTAAAAAACATTCATATAATACTTAAAAATTTATCTCTCGATCTTGATTGCATTACATTACATTTTTGATTACTTGGTGGAAAATTTATATTAGTTCAGCATCAAGTACATTACCAGAATAAAGCATATCTTTAGATTTTTCTCTTAGGTATCCCAGGGAAAATATAACTTTATTCATATTCATATTTATGTTCACTTCTGTAATAAATTTTTCTGCCATTGACTGCTTTTATTATTTGTATAGCCTTTATTGTCGGTATTATCTAAAGCATGTATCTTCATGTTTATCATACATAATCTTTCATTCTTTATTTAGTGTATTTCAAAGTATCTCCTTGAAATCACCAGTAATTTGAAATAAAAAATGTAACACTTGTAAATAGTGTAGTTTTTAGATTTGATACATATTCACAAATTTTATGTCACTTTTAGATCACTCTCTAAATATGACAGTGTCTTGGTACATTGTAATGGGGATCATAGGAATACTGGCCTTACTATTTTCTGTCTGCCCAAGATGATGCCTTTTGTAATTGTTTACTAAATAAAGAGTAGAAAAAATATTAAGCCTACCCAATTTTAAATTAACCAAAAATAAATAAACTAGAATCAAGAAATTTTAAAATGTAGATATTGACCTTTGGAAGAAATATAATCTGTATTATGATCCTTCTTCTTTTAAGACATTTTAAAAAATACTGTTACACCTCTATAGGGATAAAATTCACTTATATAAACTTTATAATGTAGTAATATGTTCACACTAATGTTTACAGAGTTTTATGGCCTTCAAAACTAACATTTAAATATTAACATCTCCAAAAGAAACCTATAGTAATTAGCAGTTAATCACTATTTTCCTCTCTCTTTAATCCCTCAGAAGCATTTATCTCCTTCGTATCTCATTTCTTTACTCTTTAGTTTGGCTTATACTAGTCATTTTTTAGTCAACAGAATAGTGCAATATGTGGTATTGCACAACAGACTTCCTTCACTTAGCATAATTTCTTCAAGGTTCATTCAACTTGTAGCATGTATCTTCATTTCACTCAGTTTTATTGCTGAATGATAGACAGCTGTATAGATGAATTATATTTTGTTTATTCATTCATCTGTTCATGGACCTTGAATTGTTTCCATTTTCTGACTGTCATGAATAATGCATCTATGAACATTCATATCTAATTTTTGTATGGTTATGTTTTTACTTGAGCATATAACTAAGAGTAGGATTTCTGGTCATATGGCAATCCTATATTTAGCATTTGGAGAGAGGGTTTGCCATTTTGTAATTGATGTATGACACGGTTTCTTCAAGTGTTTGCCAACATAAGCTATTTTATTTATATTTTAGTTATATGAGTGTGAAATTATAACTTACGGTGGTTTTAATTTGGAAATACCTAATGACTAATTATGGTGAATATCTTTGGAAACGCCTAAAGGCTATCTTTAAATATCTTCTTTGGAAAAATATCAACTGAAATCCTTTGTCATTTTTAAATGGATTATTTCCCAGTATATTGTTGAGTTGTGTGAGGACTTTATATATTCTGGGTTCAACTCTATTATTCAATAAGTGATTTTCTCAAATATTTCTGCCCATACAACAGACTTTCTGTTTGCATTCTTAATGGCATCCCACGAAGAATAAGTCTGATTTTGATGTGCCACAATTTATCTTTTCCTTCTCTCTCTCTTTCATTTTCTTTTTGGTCACTTGTTTTGGTGGTATTCAAGTTGGATCTGGAGCATCCTTCAAAGGCTCATGCTTTGTAAAGACAGGGGTGTTATTAAAGGGTAGAGGAAAAGTATGTAGTTGGAGGAAGAAGGGAACTGGGGTCATGTCTTTGACAGGTATATCTTGCCTTTGTTCCTTACTCTGCTCTCTTTTTTTGCTTTCTGGCCTCCAGGAGGTGAGCAACTTTGCACTACACTATGCCTTTCTGCCCTGATGTTCTGCCTTGTTATAGGCTCACAGCAAAGGTGCCAGATGACCATAAACCAAGACCTCTGAAGCTGTGAGCCAAAATGAATCTTTTCTCCTTAAGTTTATTTTCTTAGGCATTTTATCACAGTTGACAGAAAACTAACACAAGTGTCATACCTAAGATTGCCTAAGACAAGGTCACAAAACTTTACTCCTTTTCCTTCTACAAGTATTACAGATTGAGTTGTCATATTTTGGTCTACAGTTACTTTCAAATTTAATTTTGTATGTACTATGAGGTAGCTGTCCACATTTTTTCTTTTTTTTGCATAGAGATAACTAGTTGTCTCAGCATCATTTGTTGAAAAGACTCTCCCTCTCCACTGCTGAGTTTTCTTATGCCCTGACCATAAATGTAAGGATTTGTTTCTGGACTCTCAATTCTATGTTGATCTTTTTATCTGTCCTTACACCAGTACCTTAATTTCTTGATTACTGTGATTTTGTTTTAAGTTTTGAAAATGTAAAATGTGAGTCATCAATTATTCTCGTTTCTTTGTATGTACTATTTGGCTATTCGAGATCTCCTGCATTTCCACATAAATTTCAGAATTAACTTGTTATTTTCTATAGATAAGATAGCTGCAAATTTGCTGGAATTGTTTTAAATACAGAAATAAATTTGGGAAGAATTTCCATCTTATCTCTAATGTCTTCCCATCAATGAATGCAAGTCTTTCAGCTTACTTAGATCTTCTTTAGTTTCTTCTTTTTGATACTGGAACTTGAACCCAAAGATGCTCAACTACTGAGCCACATCCTCAGCCCTTTTTTATATTTTATATTGAGACAGGGTCTCACTGAGTCACTTAGGGCCTTATTAAATTGCTGAGGCTGTCTTTGAACTTGCAATCCTCCTACCTCAGCCTCCCAAGCCATTGGAATTAAAGGCATGTGCCATTGTGCCCGACTACTTTAGTGTCTTTTAATCATATTTTATTCTCTTGGGCGCCTGTTACTCAGTGAACTTTGATAAAGAGGAAATAAATAATTAACATAAACAATAGTCAATACCCAAGCATAGCTTTTGTTTGTTTGTTTGTTTGTTTTCATTTTAATTCTCATCTTTCCTCCACAACCCTTCTGGTTCCATTTCAAGTCTTTGCCTCACTTTTTCCTCTTACCTGAGAATATTCCTTTTAAGTCTATTTTAATTTGGATTCAGGTTCACCTGCCTATTTCTTTGTTCTCTCATTTGTTTCCTTTATTTTTTTTGTTTGTATACAAATAACTGAAACATTGGTTTTTTTTCTTCAAACCCATTCATATTTTCCAAAAGATCCAATCCCATGTTTCCAATTTCCTGAGAGACACTTTATCTCTTTTCACTGGGTTCAGTTCTGTACGCGTTTTCCCCCTTTGTCATTTCAAAAACTGTATCAGCATAATCATAGACTTTTAAGTATGGAATCTCAGAACAATTTGTATTAATGCTTCCTAATAACTTATGCAAATGTGATGCCTTTGTACTCTCTGCCCTATGAGGTTAATTTGGAGTTATCCTACTACAGTTATCCTGAAGATTCCTATTTTTATTCCTTGTCTTTTTCACTCTAAAATTTTGTATATTGGATTTCTTTATTCTGATGTTTTGAATCTTTTGAAAATGTGTAAAAATAATAAAAATAATAATGTCTGGGAACCCTACATTCAATTTTAAGCAGATCCTAACATTTTGCAATGTTTGTTTCAGTTTTTTTTATTTTAAAATAAGTACTTAAAAATAGGTTGAGTTGGGCATGGTGGTGCATGCCTGTAATCTCAGCAGTTTAGGAGTCTGAGACCAGAGAATGGAAAGTTCAAAGTCAGTCTCAGCAACTCAGTGAGGCCCTAAGCAATCTAGAGAGACACTTGTCTCAAAATAAAAAATAAAAAGGGCTAAGGTTGTGACTCAGTGGTTAAGCATCCCTACTACCAAAAAAAAAAAAAAAAAGGTTGAAATTTCTCTGTCCTTTTCATGATCTCATTCCTCTCCCTTTGTAGATATAAAGCCTATTCTAAAGTTGGTGTTTGTATTTCATCTTCACGTCATCTACTATTACTTTGTGTGTATGTATCCACTCACATACAGTGTTTCTGTATATTTCTACCTTTAACTAAATAATATAACACTATCTAAAAATTTAGCCATAAATTAAATTCTGATTTAAGATTTAATATGTGCACCTAAATTAATTCAGTATAGCTATTGTACTTCATTGTATGAATATATAATTCTATAACCAGTTTCTCATAGATGTCTGTGTATGTTGTTTCTGATGGCAACCATTGCTTCAATTAAAAAACCCTCATATTTTTGCTATTATTTGTAAATAATTTTGACCTTTTTACTTGAAGTAATTTCACATTTTCAGGAAATTCTCAAAAATATCTCATTCAGATTTCCCTAAAGTGAGTGCTTTTTCTAACCAGATAATTAACATTGGTCTAATATAAACAAACCATGAAGTTCTTCAAATTTCCAGAGCATTTCCACTGAAATACTTTATCTTTACCAAGATTTAGTCCAGGATCCCTTATTACATTTAATTTTCATATCTCCTTCGTATCTAATTTGTGAAAATTCCTCCCAATTCCTTTGTCTTTCATGACCCTGAAACTTTCTTATTACTGGCTACTTATTGAGGAGGATGTACCATACTTAGGATTTTTATGGGGTTTACTCATGATTAAATTGAGGCTTTGCATTTTTGGCAAGAATAGCACTTGAGAGTTCTGCCCTTGTATGTGCCTTAGATCAGGAAGTTTATGGCGTCAATTTGTTTCAGTGGTGATTTTACCTTGATGTCTTGTTGAAGTGCCAAGCTTTTTGACATTAATGTTATAATATTTCTCTGGAATAAACATCTTAGAAGGAATACTTATTAGAATGTAAATATTTTAATTCTCTTCAAACTTGCAACCACCAATTTAAGCGATGAGCAGACCTTGCAACAATTATTAATGTGATTTCTTAATAATTATTTTCCATTTCCCTCATTATTGTTATATTCATTAATTGGAATTCTTCCAAGAGGACAGGCTAAACTTACTTCTTCCCCCTATTTTATCCAGTTATTTATTTATATTAGTATAGATTCATAGATATTGGATATTTTGTTGCATGTTATAATCTATTATTATAGTTTACTTTCACTATTTAAATTTTACCAATTGTCTTTTGGAGGTCTTTCAGGTCAATTCTTGTGTTTCATGTTTCTTCTTTTAATTTTAAAGTAATATGCCTTCTGCCTATCTTATTTTTAAAATAATTTTCCTTAATCTTCGATACTACAAGTTGTTGTAGAATTATCTTGTGTCTTCTCTGCCTCAGATTTGAATTGAACCTAGGGAATTCTGATTTCTTTTGTTGGATAATCATATTTCATTTAGAAAATAAGAGTTTGATGCTAGATTTGCAAAGATATTTAATAAGTGTATAGTATAGTGCTGCAAATGGAATCATAGCCTCTGAAGCTAATGAATGTTTCTAATTTCATTAGATATAGTCAAATTGCTAAACAAAGCAGCCCGGCAATTTCTTAGGAAGTCTGTAAGGATGCTGCTTGTACTATAGTCCCACAATATTTTTCAGCAAGGTAATTAGTACATCTGTTCCATCATTGCTTTATTTCTCCGAAAAATCAATGATGAATATTTTATCTCTCTGTTAGCCATTTGATTTTTTACTTTCCATACTCTCTCTTTATATGTTTATATTCCCAATGTATCTTTGTCAGTACACTTCCATTGCACTTACTCTCTTAATTACTGATTTTCAAGAATTACCTATATTTTCTGGGTAAAAATGTTTATTAATGCAGTAGATTGGAATCATATGCTTAAGAAGCTTTATAATAGAGACTTATTTATACTATAAATTTGCTTCTTTGTTCAAAGCCTAGAACTCATATTAATGGCAAGTACAGTGGGTCCTATATAAAATAAAAACTGTCCATCTGTATTTCCCTCCACTATTCCCAACACATGGGTGTCATCATCAGGATATTTTATGGTCCAGGATGACTGTTGGAATTCCAGGTATCAAAACCATATTGTGAGAAAGAGAGCAATTGAGAAACAAATGTTTAAATACTTCTTTTGAAGTAGATTTCATAAGGATATCTTAAAATTTTCCCTGTATCTTATTGACACTTTACTTAAATTGTCACCTTTTAGATGAAATGGAGACTGGGAAACACAAACTTCTGTTTTGAGTGGAAGCTACCCACTAAATACCAGAGTTCTCATACAAAAGAGTAAATTGTTCATAAGTACTGGGATAGATAAATAACAGTCCCTCCACAATTACCTGTGTTTTCTATCAATTACCTAAACACCCCACAACAAACCACTCAAAGCTTATATCCTGAACTCAGTAACCACATATTTAGGTCATGATTATTTTTTTCCTTTTACAAAATTTGATTGGTTTTTCTTAGTTATTCATGGCAGCAGAATCCATTCATTTTGATATAATTGTACAAGCATGGAATATAACTTATTCTAGTTAGTACCCCATTCTTATGAACATACCCAATGGTGGGGGTTCACTATGGTGTATTCATATAAGAACACAGGAAAATTATTTTGGATCCATTCCTCCCTACCTTTACTTCACTCCCCTTTGTCTAATCTGTGAGTGTCTCTTCTTCCTCACTCCCTATACCTTTATTGTGGGTTAGCTTCCACATGTTAAAGAAAATATTTGACATTTGATTTTTTGGGGATTGGCTTATTTCACTTAGCCAATCATCTCCAGATCCAAACATTTACTGGCAAAAGTCACAATTTTACTCAATTTTATGGCTGAGTAATATTCCATTGTGTATATATACTACATTTACCTTTTCCCTTTTTAAAAAAAAATTTTGATCATTGTACACAAACGGAGTACAACTATTGTTTCTCTGGTTGTAAGTAGAGTCATACCATTTGCATATTCATACATGTACATAGGGTAATGGGGTAATGATGTTTGTCTCATTCTATTTTTTTCTTCCCCATCCCCTCCCCACCCCTCATTTCCTTCTACACAATCCATTCTTCTTCCATTCTTCCCTTACCTCCTCCCACCCCCCCATTATGTATAATCAACGACTTATCAAAGAAGTCATTTGGCCTTTGGTTTTGGGGGTTGGCTTATTTCACTTAACATGATATTCTCCAACTCCATTTATTTACCAACAAATGCCATAATTTTATTCTTCTTTATGGCTGAATAATATTCCATTGTGTATATATACCACAATTTCTTTACCCATTCATGTGTTGAAGGCCTCTAGGTTGGTTCCACAATCTACCTATTGTGAATTAGGCTGCTATAAACATTGATGTGGCTGCATCCCTGTAGTATGCTGATTTTAAGTCCTTTGGGTATAGGCCAAGAAGTGGAAGAGTTGGGTCAAATGGTGGTTCCATTCTAAGTTTTCTAAGGAATCTCCATACTGCTTCCCAGGGTGGCTGCACAAATTTGCAACCTCACCAGTGATGTATGAGGGTACCTTTTTCCCCACATCCTCGTCAACACCTATTGTTGCTTATATTCTTGATAATAGACATTCTGGTCATGATTTTTCGGGATGGGTATTTGACTCCGCTCGGCTGAGTTCTGATTTGTCTAGGGTTTCTCTAGTGTTGTGGTCAGCTCAGGACAAACTAGATGGCTTTGCCTCTTGGTTGTTTTAGTTAAATTTTTCACTGCTGCAAACAAAAGATCTGACAAGAACAATTGTAGAGGGGGAGAAGTTTATTTGGGGGCTCACAGCTTCAGAGATCTCAGTCAGTAGATGGCCGACTCCGTTGCAGACTCATGGCAGAAGAGTGTGGAGGAGGAAAGCAGCCAAAACGTGGCACCAGGATGCAGAGAGAGCTCTGCTCAACAAGGACAAAATACAAACTTCAAAGGCATGCCCCCAGGGACTCACTTCCTCCAGCCACCCCTGCCTGCAGTTACCACCAAGTTAACCTCTATCAGAGGATTAATGCACTGATCAGGTTAAACCTAGTGACCCAATCATTTCATCTCTAAACCTTCTTGCATCGTCTCATACATGAGCTTTTTGGGGACAGTTCACCTCTAAATCACAACATTGAGATTCACCTCCTCCTAGGAGGCCCCTTAGATCTCCTTCATGTGGTCTCATCCTCTACCCGCAAAGCCAGGTTCTTTCACATATCAGCGTTGGATTTCCCAGAAAGTGACCAGCAGTGTTCTAGTCCATTTGAGGCCTGTGCTCAGATTGTACATCATCTCTTTCCTCTCATTTTGTTTTACAGAGCAGACCACAAAGTTGACTGGAACCAAGGGTTCAAAAACTATGCTCTAACTCTTCATTGAAGGAGCTGCAAATCACATTTCTGGAGAACAAGAATGGGTAATTATAACCATTTTAACAATCAGTGTACTACAATCACACACCAACAGCTGAAGCTATGCATGTCTGGTCTCCCAAATGGCTCGTCACTGCTTATGGGCCAATGTATTTCCTTACTCTTAACTCAGGTTTCTTTAAAATTAATCTGCTGTCTCTCCCTCATCCCCCAACCAAAAAAGTACCTGTAATTGAGTTCAATTGATTATGTATGTATGTATGTGTGTGAGTGTGAATATATATGCAAGAACACATAAATAACAGAGAATTTTGCTCTATAATCTTTGACAGGTTGGAAAACATGCCATTTTTTTGTCAAAATATGTGTTTATATATATACAAACATATACATGCATATTTATATAGATATACATATGTGGCATATTATCAATAGCATTCTGCTTACACATACATATATAACTGATCAACTCTTGACTACAAGTACTTTCCTGGAATCAGGGGTCAGGGAGGGCAGCTGTTTTAAGAAAAGGGGACAATGAAAGAATCGAAAGCAAAAAGTATATATTTTGACAACAGAATGCCATGCTTTGCAAATTGTCAAACATTATGCAGTAGAAATTTTATTATTCATGTTATGTTGTATCTTATACAAGTTATAATCATCCTCTAGAAGAAATAGAACAACAACAACAACAGCAAAATAATTAGATACAGAATTACTTCTTCATGGGTCAATTAGAGCTTAGGTTAAAACTCTTAGCAGATGTATGGCCAGGATTCTTTGAAAAATATAATTTGAAATTAGCTAAATGACTTTAGTGACATTTCAAAATGTCATTTTGAATAAGCTCAGGAAAAGTGGTTATTAGCTGGTAGAGTAGATGCCTAATGACTCAATCAATATCCTACTATGTTTACCTTTTAAAACATAAATCTGTAAGTATTGGCAAGGAGCAACCAGGCAGTTTTTCTCTGCTTCATTTTAATTTGTGTATTTCAAAGCTGATGGTTTCTAGGCAGAACCAGAGAGTCATTTAACTGGTAAGGTCATGTCTTCAGACACCAATCAAGATTTTCTCAATACAAAATTTCTCTTCTCCACTAACTTATTTCCTATCAATGTACTTATTTTTCCCCTTCTCACTTGATTTGTAAAAATTGTGTTGCACAGATGTCAGATATGGTACACTCAGAGAATTGGCAATATAGGGAGTGAGCCCAGGATGAATCTGTGGGTAGAAAGTCAAGGGCATTGCCCCCGCCTTTAAAAACAAAATAATAAAAAAGAAATAAGTAGAAAATATGAAAATGGCAATTAATTTGCATGAAAGCAGTTGATAAAACCTTTTTCTGAAATAATGGTTCTAAACTTACTTTAAAATATGCTTTAGATATCAGGTTAGTTACTCCTAAAGCTGCTGGGAACCTACTTTTTTATCTCAGCCTTTATTTCACATACCTGAAGGACAAAAGTGACAATTTGTGGATTGGGAACTACCCATCAGGACCTTACTAATCCAGCCACATTTCCAATTAATGTTCTTATCCCATTGACAATGAGAATTGTACATTTCAATGTGCTCAGTGGATTTTACTTTAATATTCAACACACTGAACAAAAGGGAAGGACCATGGACAAGATATAATCTCCAAGGGCATGAGTCAAAGGACTCATTATTCTAATTCCAGGAGGTCCCACCTCCTACAGTTTCCAATAATACTTTCAGATTACTAGTACATTGATGAGGTCAAGGCCTTGTGATCCAATCACATCCCAAAAATCCACATAAGAATGTTGCTTAATTGGTCACCAAATCTTCAGTGCATGAGCCTTTGGAGACATTGAAGATCCAAATCATAACATAATACAGGATAGACTTGCATCTAAAGCACTCTAAAAGTGAATTCTCTAAAACTGAAAACAAAACAAAAAAATAGCTAATGGTGTTTTACTAATCACTAAACTAATTTTCAGTGGGGGAACCAATTTAAAGTTTTCATAAATCCAAGTGAAGGAAAACATTTTGAGCTAATCAAATTAACTGCTTAAATTGCTGAAGCAACTTAATTGAAACTAAATCAAGTAATGTGCATAAATCACACCATCAATTGTTTCTCTTGAAATCTGTTTAGTTATGATTTGCTGAAAGAATAAGAGCTCATAGATATTAATATAAGCCAGGTTCCTAAACTCCTGGTACTATTATGGAACATTATAAATGTGTCATTACTTGAACTTAATATTTTAATATTTTATACATTTTAGGTTTTTCATTTTGGAAAATCTAGCTCTGTATGTCTTCTTTTATGATTTTCTGAGGAGGAAGTAGATCTACAAAGGTTGTTATTTATCAAGTAACTGAGTGGATTTACTTTATGGCATTAAACAAATGCTATGTTGCTTATGCTGTTATATATATATATGTATATATATAATATAAATGTATTTATTATACATAACTTGTTCTTCATAAATGTTTATGATCTAATAGTAGGTCCCAGTTTCTAAAGGCTCCATCACCTACGGGTGGCAACTGAGATTTTAGCCTGTGAGTCTTTGAGGGACATTCCTGATCTAAACTATGGAAACTGTATACTGGGAGTACAATAGCACTTGTATTGAGAAGCCATCAAATTGCAGACGTGTTTTGAAAGCAGAGACCACTAAAATGGCCGATGGATACAGAGTGAGAAAAAGGATTCAAACCTGAGTACCTGGAAGAAATATTACCACATGAGATGGCAAAACCTGTAGGAGGAGTTTGTGGTGGGAAAGGAGTTAGGGTAATCTCAGAGCAATAGCAAGAGTGAAGACTCACTATAGACAGATGTGCATATGCCAAGTAGGTGATTGCTTATTACAGGTCTATAGGTCATGCAGAAGGTTTACTTCATAGGCATGTGATGATCATTATTAATTTTTGTTGTATTTGAAACTATGAATCTTCATATGCACCCTTTAGCATTATTCAGTAAATTCTGAAACAATGATTCAGTTTTATTTTTGACTTCTAAAAGTCTGAAGATTCAATTTGTATTTATCTTTTATTAGATTGCTGTTTTTAAGTGTATGGGAGAGAGAAATTTTATTTCTGATATTGTCACTAATGTTTAGTTTGAATAAATTTATTGGTTTTATTTGTGTCAATCCAAAGGGGATATGCCAATTTTTAATCTCATACAATTCTATAATATTCAGGATATTGCTGCACATTTGTATTTAAAATTTTCCAATTAGTTGAAGATGAAACGGAATCACATTCTAGTTTACTTCACATTGCTTTATTAAGTGTGAGTCTCTCATAAATAATAATGGCAATTATAATATACATTTGCTGAACTCTGATGTGCCAACTTCCTTTCTGTGTTGTCGCATAAATTAATCTCATCAATTTTATTGCAGTCCTGTGAATTAGATGCTAGTATTATCTACGCTTAAAAAAAAAAAACAGAAATAGAACAAAGAATTTTCCAATCCTGCATAGCATAAATGCAGGAGCCAAGGTCCAAGTCCAGTGGTATTGCATCAGGGACCAGGCTGTCAACCACATGGGTAATTGCCCTTTGTTCTCTAAGTGTGTGTATTTGCCACTTGTGATTGTTCTGTGAAATTCCTGAGTATATTTGGGTGATTTAAAAACTTCGTTTGCTTTCTTTGATTTATAGACTCATAGTAATGTTTCGTGTTCTTAAGATATTAATTGTTTTTTGGTTATATGTGGCAATTTTCTCTATTTTTAACCTTTGTGCCAAGTAATTTTTTCCCTTATCTTTTGTATCCAAACTCTGTTTTCTTACTCTTCAGTTATATATTTTTAATTAAAATATAGTTGACTTTTAGGGCTGGAGTTATAGCTCAGTTGGTAGAGTGCCTGCCTTGCAAGCACAAAGCCCTGGGTTCAAACCCCAGCACCACTGGGGTTTTTAAAAAAAAACCCAGGGATTTAAAAAATATATATATATATACATATATATATTTGTATATTATACAAATATATAATATAATAATTATATATTATAAAATATATATAATTAAATATATATATTAAAAATAACTATATATAAATATATAGTTGACTTTTAAAAATCTGTCCTGTTCATTTTATCCTTAAAGTAGAAACATTGTTGCTATAAAATTGATTTTGATAACACTCTTGTTTAGACTACATTTCATGGTTTAACTTTTATACTTTAAATTTGTTCTTATTTCTAGTGTCATTTTTTTTCTTTTATTGTTTTTATTTGGATAATTGGGAATATTTTATCTCTTTCTTGTTATTTCTCCCTCTGATTTTGGAATTTAAACAGTTTGCTTCTTTACATAGTAGTTGAAAAATATTTTATCTCAAGTTCAGGAGTTAATTAATATACTAACTTCTTCCTCCAAAATAAGTATCTTATATATTAACTTCAAATCTCCTTCATAACTTGCTATATTCTAAATTTTAATGCAATCTATTCTTCCTAACTTCGTGAGTTATACATTTTTATTTTGTCCAATTTTACCTCATTCATATTCCATGTTTATATATTAGATTTTCTGAGCATAACTTTCATTTTCCTCAATTCCTTTCTTCAGAGTTTCTTTCAGTGAGAACTTGATTATCGTTTGCTTTCTTTTCTAAATTATCTCAATTTTGCCCTTGTTTTTTAATGTTTCCCTTGATATAGAATTCTATGTGAAAATGTATTTACTCTCAGTTGTATTTGTTATTTAAATACTTTCTTGCTTTTATTCTAGTCATTGAAAAGTGGATTGCTGTTTTTTTTTCCAATTCCTTGAAATCTTTACTATCAGATAACCTTGACAATCAGTGCTGTGTCCTTGACACATTTCAGTTTTATTTCCACTGCATGTGAATTCATTTATCTACATCCGGTTTTTCATTCATTAGACACAAACATTATTTTGGACTTAATCAGAAATTTTCTTATTTCATTTCCATTACCTCTTATAGTTTTATCATTATCTACTTTTGCATCACCAATTAAATATAGGGATTTTTAAAAAAATTTATTTCATTTTTAAATCTCTATTTCAAGTTCCCATCTTTTTTGAGGTAAATTTCATAAGTATTTCTTTTTATCAATATTTCACTTACGTTCACTTTACCTATGTCTCTATGTTGTTTATTGTATCCTTTTAAATTTTTACTTCAACCAATGTATGTGTGTGTGTGTACACATTCTTTTTTGAATATTTTATTTTATTTTATTCACAAGTTTTTATTAATGTATCATTGTTGCACACTGATGGGATTTATTGTTACATATTCATACATGCACACACTACACAATACACCCATATCACTTGTTAGCACTTTGCCCCTCTCTCCCCTCCTCCCACCTCTTGGTCCCTTTCCCCTACTGATCTCCTTCTGATTTTCATGAGATTCCCTCTGTCTTTCTTTTCTTTTCCTCACTAGCTTCAACATATGAGAGAAAACAAAGGACTCTTGACCTTCTGAGTTTGACTTATCTTGCTTAACATAATGATCTCTAGTTCCATCCATTTTCCTGAAAATGACTAATTTTATTTTTCTTTATGGCTGAATAAAACTCCATGGTGTATATATACCACATTTTCTTTATCTATTCATCTGTTGATGGACACCTAGGTTGGTTCCACAGCTTGGTACTGTGAATTGTATAAACGTGGGTATGCATGCATCACTTAGTATGGGAACTTTAATTCTTCAGGATGATTACCGAGGAGTGGTATAGCTGGGTCACATGGTGATTACATGCCTAGTCTTTGGAGGAAACTCCATACTCATTTCCACAAGGCTTTTGCTAATTTACAATCCCGCCAACAGTGTAAAAGTGTTCTTTTTCTCTACATCCTCTCCAGGATTTAATATTATTTGTGTTCTTGATGACTACCATTCAATAAATATGCTTTAATTTACAATAGTTCTGTGTGTTTTCATTTTGTTGTTTTTAGTTTAAATCAGTCTGGTGACTTTCTTAGTCTTATCTGGCATTGCTGATTTTCAGTCATGTGCTGTATTTCTCACATTTCAAATTTATTTATTTTACCTTTGCTATATGATAATTTTGTTTTTCTAGTCTTTGTATAACTGATTCTTCATTTTTTCTCAAATCATTTATTTTCAAAGGGTTTCTTTTATTATTATTTTTACTATTTCTTTGACTGACTTATATGGTTTTTTTACTCTTGTGCATAGTAATTTCTTTCAAAAATGTGATTACTCATTAGTTAGAATTTTATCTGTGAAGAATTTTGAGACCATATTTTTTGGGGTGGGTATCAGGTATTGAACTCAGGGGCACTCCACCACTGAGGGGCTCTTGACCACTGAACCACATCCCCAGCCCTATTTTGTATTTTATTTAGAGACAAGGTCTCACTGAATTGCTTAATGCCTCGATTTTGCTGAGGCTGGCGTTGAACTTGAGATCCTCCTACCTCAGCCTCCAGAGGCTCTGGGATTATAGACATGAACCACTCCATCTACATATTTTATAATATGTTCTCCTTTATAATGTATTGGTATTTGATTCTTACAGTTACCTTGGGACACTACTAACCCAGGAAACTTTAATTTAAGGACTTGTTTCAACATTGTTTTGTATTACACTTTAAAAAAACATTAAAATCATGACGCTTAAAAATTGGGGAGATTTTTAGTTTTTGTTTTGGGTTTTGGTTTTACTTTTCATCTAGAATCTGAAGCTAAAAGGATCATGTGGTGACTGACAATCTTGTTCTGAGTAAGGGTCTCTGGTTTGAGCTCTCACTCTGGCTCGGTCCCAAGACCAATTTTGGTTTTTCTGCACATTGTGTATTAAAGATCATTTCCACTGCACATGACCCATTCTCAGTTATGTTCTGTGCGTATGTCTTAATATTTTTCTCCCCTGAGCAATTCTTGTGCTTTTCCTCAAAGTGTTCAGTCATGTATTAAAAATATAATATAAGGGTTGGGGATATAGCTCAGTTGGTAGGGTATTTGCCTTGTAAGCACAAGGCCCTGGGTTCAATCTCCAGCATGGCCAAAATAAAATGAAATAAAATAAAAAATAAAAAATAAGTATATATATATATGTGTATATATATGCATATACATATAATTTAGATTAGCTGATATTTTTAGTTATGCTGTAACAGGAAAAGTATATTACATTCAACCAGAGAAGAAGTCCAGGTGTTCTCTTTACAGCTAGTGTTACAATTCATAGGTTGGTTTGTGTTAGACGTACTTAAAAAACTGTTTCTTTGATGAACAATTTTTGGATTTTCTTACATAGATGAATTTTAAAACTTTTTGGCCAATGTATAAATGTCTTCCTAATTTAGCCTATCTTTTTGTCCCAACTTCATAACACCTCCTTGTATATAGAAACCAATTGCCCTATTTCAGATATAAAATATATACTTTTATTTTATGATTTTTAAAATGCCTTTCTCTCTTTTTTCAATATCTCTGTCACTTGGATTTCTACAACAACTTTCCAAAACTTCTTTTATTTTTCAGTTTTTCCTGCTAAATAAGTTTCTCAGAACTTTATCTGGAGAGACATTTTTGAATTGCAAACCATTCTGTAGTTAGAATCTTTAAACATTTCACCACTGCCCTCATGAGAATTTACACACTCTTTATGGAGAAACATGCAAAGATTTCATTGTGAAAATTAGTTTATTCTCACTTACCAATGATTGGGGAATAACTATATAATGAAACTTTCATTCTATGTTTGGAAATCATGGCATTGTTAGGGAGTCAGATTTTTAAAAGTCAGATTTTCTAAACAATCCTCACCTAGAAGTTCTAGGTTCAAATCATAGAATTGATGTTTTTCATATGAACTTAAGGACTGATTTTAAATTTCTCAGAACCTCATTTTCCTCATGTGTAGAGCAGCGGTAATAACTATCAATCATCTTTATCTATTCCATTTTTTCACTATCAATATCATCTGTTATTTATCTGCCCATTTTGGATCTAACATATTTGTGCTTGAAAATATATGGTATAATGCACATAGGTATATGGGCCATTTTGAATTTCTAATAATTTTCCACCTGACCTATGCCATTTCCTTATTCTCTGAGACTTTGTATATGAACATAATTCTGTGTAGGACATTCTAGTCCCATTTCCCTTTACTCATAAGTGTCCCAAAACCAATACCCTTTCTTTCTCTGGAAATCCTGAATAGCATGACAACTTTGCCTTTCTATCAAGCTGTTCTTTTTCTTACCATGACACTTACTTCATTGCTTTATCTGCTTTAGTTTTCCAAACCTCTATCACCACAAATTGCATTTCTGCTGAGTGAAAACTATGTCAACGCATTATTGTACGCTCAGTATACTGGACAATACTGAATTGAGTATGTGAATACGCAATAAATGATGCATTAGTAGAAGAGTCAATGAAAATGACACTCTTGATGAAGCAATGTTGAGACCTCATCCTCTGCAGTACTCCTTAATTTCTGTGGCCTGGACATTCTCACCCTGTGCGGGACACTCTACAAAGTGCACTGGGACATATTTTTAATATACTCACTGTGTTTCCTTAAGTACTTAGCAAGATGGTTAAGGCAAGGCTCGCACTTTGATGCCTTGGAAAGATAAACATTGGGTTTTCAGATAATATTTACTGCAAGGGCTGGGCTGCTACTAGGGTTCTTAAAGAAAAAAAAAAAAGAAAAAAAAACAAAAACGATAACTGCATTTTCTCTCTTTTACCCTTTCCTTTGCTCTCATGTTCTTCTCTTGGTAGGACAAAGTAAAATCCTCAGATATTTAAACCAAACTTGTCCCATATTTTAGTGTTCCCTTTCCTTTGTTGAATATCCCAACGAGGACATTTTCTGTTAGCAAAATATTATCATACTACGCATTAATTTTTAAATGAAAACATTAATTGAATAAAACTTATTCAATCTACAGTTTGAAAAACTTAATTCTTTTAAGTTTAAATTTTAATTTATTTCTCTTTAAATTTTAATTTATTTGGAAAATAACACAGATCTTTCCCTTTATGTCATTCTTTATTCTATGTGCTGTGGATACAAATCTATTTATGTAATTTTTTGGATTTAACTAATTCTCGTGTATGAGAGAAAATCATTTGTTAGGTAACAAATACAACATAATTAATGATATTATATCACAGAATGGTGTTTAAATTAGGAGTGAAAATTAATAATGCAAAGGACTTTCTAGCTTTAGGTACACACGGAGGGATATTTTTGAAGGGTACACCTTTTGCAATGCCATCTCAACTGCAGCCCTGTTAAATTCTATCCAGTCTTCTGCAGGCTGATCAACACAAGAACAAGGTTCTGTAACTGGTCGGCATACTTTTGACATGTTGCTAAGTCCTATCGTAGTCCTTGGATAGGTCACTAAAAGTAAATGGACCATGCTTTGACTTTCCAGTTATCACAGTGTATGTTAACAAAATTATCTTAAGCTACATCTTCATGGAATGCATGTTCGTTGCCTTTATTAAGGCTGACTTTTAATATGCTCTTTTATTGCTTAATAATACAGATCAGTAGTTTCCAGAATCTCCCTCAAGGACTTGTCTGATGAAGATTGCAAAGGTGAGCAAAGTCACTCTTTAAAAAAATCTGTTTTACTTTTTAGATTTCCTGATGAGTGCCTCACAAAATCTCATCAGAATCGAATATACTTTTATGGATTTCTAGGAAATCTTTCCAAATGAAGTTAAATTTAAATTGATGGTATAATTATGAGCAACAAGAATCCTATTTAATATTTACTTTCATGGAATAAAAATTTCTGTAATACATCATATTAATAATATACAATGCATCCTTTCTTCTTCATGTAGTTTTCTTCCTACTCATTCTATTCTGAGTACTCTGAGGGTTCGGGTAATTTCCGTATCTGACTCTCAGCTTCCCTAGTTAACAAACACAGGTTTGGACTAAATTTTTGATCTCTGGATTAATTTGTAAGTATTAAAATCCTATGACTCACTGTGTCCAGAAACAGCAAAGAATACACTCATACGATTGTGCATTCATATTAACACTATAGCTAATTTTCAGTTGAATAAACAATGAAAAATAGTCTCAGGCTATAGGCAGTACAACACTGAGAAATTTTCTGTACTTTGTTATTTAATAAAACCACTTCTCCTTGGGCTTTAGGCAAAAAACCAGATGTGATGCTTCCTGGAAATCACAAGACAATTTTCCATGCAAGATGATTGACCTGAAGCCTAAAGGCAATTTTGTGACTAGGGAGTAGTATAGCCCATGTCCTCTAAAGAGTATTAGCATAACTTTACTTATGTAAAGGAATTCTGACTTATATGTGCCTCTGGGAAACAAATAGATGACAAATAAGTAATTTAATATTCTAAAAAGCAATATTCAAATAACAGTCTTGTCAGTCAAGGATATGAGAATCATTGTACATAATTTATAATAGTGCATATTATCTTCTTTATAGAATATTATTGAGGAAAGTACATCATTCCATAGGCTTCAATTGCTGTCCTAGGAAATAGTAACAAGGCCTCACATTTGTTTAAAAAAGAAAGTCTGTACAAGCAGAACATAACAGTTTGAACCAAGGACATCAGAGAAAATGAAACTGCTTCTGTAGATACATTTTCAAATTGTAAAGATATAGATCATGAAATAAAAACACATTAGGCTTGCTTCAGATTGAATATGTTAGCTTCCTTTTATCTCTCAGTAAACCAGGTAAAATCTCTTTGCTTCTTACCATTCAGATATAGTGATTTTTAAAATTTTTAAAATATTTTAATCATTTTACAAATAATTTATAGAAATTAAAAATAGTGATAATGAAAAAGGACTTTATTAAAGCGCATTAAACTTTTATTGTTTGAGATAATTTAAAGTTGCAAAAAATAATAGAGTGCATACTTCACCCATTTCCCTCAGTAAAATGTCTTGTAAAACTGAAGTAAAATATTAAAAACAAGATGTTGAAATTGAGGAGGGAAAGATATAAAATGTTTCTACCACCACAAAAATACCTCATGTTGCTATTTTATACCACTCCTGGTCCCCGGTAGTCTCCCAACCATCCTTAGCTCTCTTCAATCACTAATCTGTTCTCTACAATTTTATCATTTTAATAATGTTTTATTGGTGGACCCCATAGGGCATATAATCTTTTGGTAATGCCTTTTTTTCACTCAACATAACATTCTAGATTCACACAGATTGTGTACCTATCAATAGTTGGTTCCTTTTCATTTCTGAGTAGTACTTCATGGTATGGATGAACCACAGTTTCCCATGTATCTCTTTAAGACTGAGTATAACTGAATTGTTTACACTTTGGGCTACTATGAATAAAACTGATGTAAACCTTTATGTATATTTTTGTGAATATAAGTTTTTATTTCTCTGAAATAAAAGTCTAAAAGTTCAATTAGTAGTTTTCATGGAAATTTCAAGTATTGCTTTTTAAGAAACTTACATGATATTTTAGAGAACATCTGTGACACTTTTTATTACCACGAGCAAAATATGAGTGGTCTACTTTTCTGTGGTCTTCGGAAACATTTATTGTTGTCATTATTTTACTTTAGCCTTTCTAATAAGTACACAGAGAAAGGCTATTACGGTTTTGATTTCCATTTCCCTAATGGATATGATATTGAACATCTTCACTTTCCTTGTTTGATATATGTATATTTTCTTCAGTAAAACATTGATTTATGACTTCTACCCATTTTCTAATTGGATTATTTACTATTTTAATCTGTGTGTTTTGAAATTTCTTTTTATGCTATCAGAACTCATCATTTGATGGAAAATTGGTAGCAAATTCCAGTATCCATCTTGTCTTTTCTTCTCCTAATAAGAAGCACAAGTTTTCAATTTTGGTAAAGATTAATTTACAGATTCTTTTCTTTTGATGGTTCATATTTTTGGTGTCAAGAATTCTTGCTGTAGATCATGAATATTTTTCCCTATTCTTTTTGCTTCTAAACTCATAGCTTTGTTGTTTTCATGTAATCCCATGACTCATCCTAAGTTAATTTTTGTCTTAGTCGTGAGACTAAAATCAAGATT
Organism: Glaucomys volans; assembly: GCA_020662805.1. NCBI lineage: Eukaryota > Metazoa > Chordata > Mammalia > Rodentia > Sciuridae > Glaucomys > Glaucomys volans. Next base: position 128,509 of record JAJEJO010005346.1, on the reverse strand, counting down.
CCTTCCTTTTTTTTAAATTTAATTTTGATTCATTGAACACAAATGGAGCATAGCTAATGTTTCTCTGGTTATACAAAAAGTGGAGTCACACCATCTGTGCATTCATACATGTACACAGGGAAATGTTGTCTGTCACATATTCTGTTATTATTACCCCCCCACCTCACCCCTCCCTTCCCTCTGTGCTATCTATCCTTCCTCCATTCTTGCCACCCTTCCACCCAGCATTATGCAACATCATTCACTTATCAGAGAGACCATTCAGCCCTTGGATTTTTGGGATTGGCTAATCTCACCTAGTATAACAGTCTCCAACATCATCCATTTACCTGCAAATGCCATAATTTTATTCTTCTTTATGGCTGAGTAATATTCCAAAAATATGGAACGCTTCACAAATTTGCGTGTCATCCTTGCGCAGGGGCCATGCTAATCTTCTCTGTATTGTTCCAATTTTAGTATATGTGATGCCGAAGCGAGCACCTTTACCTTCTTTCTTTCTTTCTTTCTTTTTCTTTGCTCCTTCCTCCTCTCCTCTCTTTTCCTTTCCTTTCCTTTCCTTTCCTTTTGTTTCCTTTTGTTTCCTTTCGTTTCCTTTCCTTTCCTTTTTCTCCTCTCCTCTCCTCTCTCCTTCCTTCCTTCCTTCCTTCCTTCCTTCCTTCCTTGAGATTGGTTTCAGTGGTACTGTACCACTAAGCTCCTTTTTATTTTTCAATTTTGAGATGGGATCTCAATAAGTTGCTGAGGTTGGCCTTGAACTTTAGATCCCCTCCTGCCTTAGCCTCCTGACAAGATTCATATGTTGCCTATAAATGTTGACTTGTTCCAGTACCATTGGTGGAAAAGGCACTTTTTTCTCCATTGATTGCTTTTTTGTCTTTGTCATAGTTGTTGGACAAGAATTGTTTCAGTCATTCACTTAAAGAGCATCAAAATTGTCATTCTGTCATTATGGCAATGAAAGACTGAACAGCCTGAGAAATCTGTGATTTTTCTTGGATTCCTCAGAACACTGAAGTGGGACCATTACCCTGAAATTTGGAGACAGACAAATCCAAAACCAAAACACTTCTTTTTTTTTTTTTTTTTTTTTTTTTATTCAGAAGTCATGCCTGCCTGAAATGAGTGGAATAAAATAATTGAGATGTTAACAGAAAAAAATCTGAGATTCCTTTATCTTGTGACATCTTCCTTTAAAAGTAAAGGGAAAATATGAACTTTTTCAGACAGAGGAAAAACTGAGGGCATTCAGTCTCAGTTGACCCTCCCTATAAGAATTAAGAACAAAGTTCTTCGAGGGGAAGTGCATATTTTCCCAAACATATAATCTACATAAAGAGAGGAAAGTTGTTGGAGGAATACCTAAAGGAGGTCTGAAGTTACAGGGCAGAATGCAGAAGGAGCCAGGAGCTGTGGTGCATTCTTGTGATCCCAGTGGCTTGGGAGGCTGAGGCAATAGGATCACAAGTTCAAAGTCAGCCGCAGGAACTTAGGAAAGCCCTGAGCAATTTAGGGAGATGCTGTCTCAAAATATATATAAATATATGTATATGTAAAATACATATATATATATATATCCAATCTCTGGGTTCATTCTCTGCTGCAGAAATAATAAAATAAAAGCAGAATGATTTAAAATAAACTGTATTAAGGAATATATGAAACAGACTCAGAAGGAAGTGGGAGGAAGTTGCTGGCATAAGTAACTTTGAAAATGAGTAGATTTTGTAAAACCAAAGGTAAAAGAAAGTGTACATAAATACTATAGTTAACCAAACTGTTTCCCACAGAATTATTGATAAACAAGTCTGATACTTCCGTTCCTATTTCCTATTAAGAATCAGTTTTTGCCGGGCACGGTGGCGCATGCCTGTAATCCCAGCACTTGGGAGGCTGAGACAGGAGGATTGAGAGTTCAAAGCCAGCCTCAGCAACTTAGCGAGGCTCTAAGCAAGTCAGTGAGACCCTGTCTCTAAATAAAACATACAAAATAGGACTGGGGATGTAGTTCAGTGATGGAACGCCCCCTGGGTTCAATCTCCAGTACCAAAAAAAAAAACCAAAAAAAACACACAAAAAAAACAAACAAACAAACAAACAAACAAAAGAATCAGTTTTTAAGTGGATGGTGTGTGATTGTGAAAAGTCCCCACTGCTGGAGTGAGAGGTTACAAATAGGCAAAGATGAGTCTAATGACTTCTGGCAAGGGTAAAGGACAGGTTCTTTTTGCGCTTTCTCTCCCACAGGGAAAAGGAAAAAAGAAAAAGGACTGAGATAAAGAACAAATATGACTGTACAGTTGGAGTGCTTCAGGGAGCGTGCAAGAGAGAAGTGGAAATGCAGCATAAATGCAGAACATGGAGATGACTGTATGAAGGAGGGAAAGGAGCACTCTGCATCTATTGCCGCAGGTCCCCATGTGGGATCAGCTCAGAACCAGAGAGGACTTCCCACAATGAAGGAAAGGGAAGAGGGAGTTCCCCACAAACATCAGGAACACCACAGACACCTGAAATCTTTCTGAAAATCCTGCAGCCCTCAGAGGCTCTGAGCCCGGTGTGGGGAACACCCAGGTAGTTCACATTATGTTACTCTAGAGAAAGTGTCTAGTGTAGACTGTGTCCTCTTCCTACCCATGCTGGTTCTGCACAATGCCATATGGAAAGCACACCCACTTGGGGCCAAATAGCAAAATAACCCGCCACCTTCACTGCATACACATAGTATGTGCCCTGAGCCCCACTCACTGTGCCCAGAATTTCCAGTAAATCTCCCTCACCTTGGAGAGTTGCATCCTAGAAAGCAGACCAACCTCACAAACCCCTGCAACCCAGGCCAATATGACACTCACAGGAATCACTGATGTATTAACAGCTGAAGATACACAGAGATGACAACACTGAGCTCACTCAGGAAAAAAGCTCACATACCTTAGCAACCTGCTTCCAAGGACACATCTCAAGGAGAAAGACTTTCACTGTAACAAGCACCCTCTAAAATTGGTAAAGGAAACTGTGATATACAAATATCAATGCAGGGATATAAGACACATGAGAAAGTAATCTTTTTTTTTTTTGGTACTAAGGATTGAACCCAGGGTCACTCCACCACTGAGCCACATCCCCAGCCCTATTTTATATTTTTTATTTAGAGACAGGGTCTCACTGACTTGCTTAGAGCCTCGCTAAGTTGCTGAGGCTGGCTTTGAACTCTTGATCCTCCTGCCTCAGCCTCCCAAGTGCTGGGATTACAGGTGTGTACCACTGCGCCTGGCAAAAAAAATGTAATCTTTGATACTTCCAAGGGATTGTAAAAATTCTTCAGTAACAGACTTCAAAGAGAAAAAAAATCTACAAAATGACAGGAAAGTAATTCAAAGTAAAGGTCTAAAGGACACTCAGAGAGTTGCCAGAGACTACAGATAGACAGTCAATAATATTATGAAAACATATATGATTTGAATAAAAAATCAACAAAATTATAGTCAGGAGTCAAATAGAGATCTTGGAGTTGAAGAATATGATCAACAAAAATGTAGTTAAGAACTTTGACAATAGATCAATGCAGAAAAGGAAATAACTGAAGCTGAAAACAGGTCTTTTGACATAACCCAGGTAGGCCAGAAAAGGGAGGAGGAGGAGGGGGAGGAAAATGGCTGCTGGATTGATGACACCGCCAAGCAAATAAATATTTATATAATGGATGTTCCAAAATAGTACCTAAAATTTCCAAAGTCTTGGGAAGGACTAAAACAAAGCACATTTAGGAAACTCACAGAATTTTTAAGTAGATTCAACCCAAAGATCATCTCTGAGGCATATGGTAGACAAAGCATTGAAACTCAAAAACAAAGACAGAACTTTAGATACAGCAAGAAAATAGTCAGGTCCTGTGAAATCTGTGTTAGCCAATAGGAGCCTAAGGAGACACAGTTATTAAAGGTAATATAGTATCCTTGATTGGATCCTGGAAGAGAAAAAAAAAAAACCTTAGGTAAAGCTAAGGGAATCTGGATAAGTTTGAGCTATAATTTATAACAATTCATCAATATTGGTTCATTAATTGTAACAAATGTCACATATTATATACGATGCTAATAATAGGGGAACAAGGGTATGATAAATAGGAGCTCTCAGTACTGTTGTCACAATTTTTCTGTTTAAAATAAATCAAAATGCATATTTGTGTGGGCTATTAATGGGTTCTTTATTCTGTACTATTGGTCTCTGTCTTTGCCTCCTCTAAAGCCATAATCTTGATTACTGCCCATACATGATGGCTTGAAATCAGGTAGACTGAGCTTTCATTGACATTTTCTTCTTTTTCAAGACTACTTAACTTCTTTATTGTCAATATCAGTTATAGAACAATGTTTTCTATACCTACAAATCTTTTTAAGAGTTTGGCAGGAATTGCATTAAACTTGAATATCAGTTTGGAAGAATGGCCAACTTGACTTTGGTGAATCTTCCCATCTGTGAATATGGTTTGTCCCCGCATTGACCTCTGTCATTTCTTTCTTTAGTGTTTAGTAGTTTTCAGCACATAAGTCCTACACAAGATTTGTTAGATTTACATTAAGGTATTCCATAGCTTATATTTTTCTTTTTAGCAAGTGCAAATGGCATTGTATTTCAATGTTAGTGTTCACATTTTGATTATAACTAGAAAACAATTTATTTTTTAAGTATTTTGCATCCTATCCTTGATGAACTCATTTATTAGTTCTGGTACTATTTTTGTAGAATCTTTTGTAGAAAATAATATCATCTGTAAATAAGAGTTTTATTTTTTGTATCAAATTCATATTTTGTTTCTTTCACTCTCCACCTTACCTATTTCATTGGATATAGCTTCCAGCACTTCGTTTAGTTAGAGTGGTTAGATTGGACACTCTTGCCTTGTGCCAATAGCAGTGGGAAAGCATTCAATTTTTCACAATTAAATATAAAGTTAGCCATAGCCTTTTAGATTTTCTTTATAGTGCGATTCTTATGAGAATTTTTGTCCCATAATATTAAATTTTGCCAATACATTTTCTGTATTCATTGATATATCATGTGATTTTTCTTCCTTAACTTCTTAATATGGTGGATTTCATTGACTGATTTTTCAAATATTGAACCTGACTTGCATTCTTGGAACAAGTCCTATTTGGTCATGGTACATGATTCTTTTTATATATTTCTGAATTCTATTTGGCTGAGACTCAAAATCCATGCTACTACTGCTATTATTCTTTTACTTGTATTTTATAGCTATAATATTATTTCTTGCTATTTATTTCCATGATATTATAATAGTTTGCATATTCCATTTTTCAAACTGTAAGCATAATTGATATGATAACAACCTAAAACTATTACTAGGTTTCAGCTTTTCTAGAAGGATTTTCTCAAGGACATCACAACAAATGTTTATGTATCAAACCACTTTATACCTTTTTCTTCATCAATTGCATGACAATACAACTCAAGTAGCTTCTGAAATGTCTTTGGAATATTGAGAAGCCACCTTTACCACAAAAATTCTTAAAGTAATAATCTTTTTACAAAGGAAATTTCCCTAGGAATGTGTGTGTGAATGTGTGTATTGTATATATGAAAAAAAAAATGAGGGCAGACATGTATGTGTTAGCTCCTGTGTTAATTATCTATCACATTTAGAGAAATTCATGTATTTTGTGATTCAGGTTGACACAGGAATTGCTTGGAACATGGACCAATTTTTTGCATGCTTTTTTTATTTTTTGGCATGTCTTTTTTCTTCAAAAAGGAGAACTGTATTATTCTTCATTTAGAAATCCATACCAGTGATCCTCCCATGTTATCAGAAGGTGCTCTGATCATTTTTCCTGCAGTTAGCCTGGTAGTCTGTATGCCTTTGTAGCTAACCCTTTTGTCTCCCTGGTATAAGAATGAAAAATGTCACTTGGTTCCTGGTGCCTTTTATTCATAGTCCCAAGAACAATAATCATATCAAATGCTGATTTCACCTATTTTTGTATGTGGTGTAACACATAGCAAAGGTTCGTATAATTTTGTTTTATTTGCCAATTTTCCAGTTTACTTGCTGGTTCTAGGGCATATTTGGAGGCTCAGTTGCTTTACACAGCACCATGATGTTATCTTCACCTTTGACAACCTCATTCTAGGGTGGATATATCTAGAGTCGGTATACCTTACCCCTTACTGCTGGATGAAGTGAGGAAGTCTGATTTCTGAACCAGTTTCTTTCAGTAGAGACTCTATTTCTAAGATTTAAAGGAAGATTTATAGCTATGAGTAAATCTTTAAGGTTGGGCAAACATTTTGCACATTATTGTTACCAAAATGGCCATGTTTGCTTTGGATTTGGTAATAAATGTGATTTTTGAAAGGCCCAGCAACTTAATATGATTGACGACAGGTAAGCTTCTATATATAGGCACATGCTGTGTGCTAAAGTATCAGATCTGCTACTTCTCCTCTATCAGCTGCATCACTCCTGAGTTTTTATATCACATCGGAATCCCTCCCAGCTCAAATTTTAAGCTAATTCCTTTGAGCTGCTCTATCATATCCAACACAGCAAAATCAAAGTCCTGAGGAACTTCAAAGGTGAAGCTAACTTCAATTATGAGACACCGTTGAATAAAATAAAAGATTCTTAAAATTATAATTTTTAAAGTCACTCATACAGGCTTAATTTTTTGTTAAATCATGCTTCAACCCTCATTAATATTTAATTTAATCCAAACAATTTGGCCAAACCATAATGGATTGCATCTATGTTTCTAGTACACTGGGCAGTTTTGGCTTCCCAATACCATAAGTTTCAATGTATTTATTTGCCTTTACATTTTGTAGTGATTATCTACTTAGCTTGAATATTTTAAATTTTTGTGTGTTTTCCAGAAATTATCTGGCTTGGTCCCCTACCTTTAGGAAATATATTGCTAGTGAGCAATAAAAGAAATTCTTGTAAGTGAAACGTTTTAGGGATCTTAGTCCTTCTCTGAGCACAGGCAGAGTCCTGTGACTGCCGCCACAGTAGGCATTGTGCTAGTTTTGAAAGGCATCCTGCAAAATACCTGGCAGACATGTCTCCCTAGGCCATGTTTGGGAGATTAAATATGGGAGAGTACCTGACTGGAACACTTCAGGGTATTTTCTCTGAAGTGGAAGCTATGCTCCCTATTTTCTAAGTGAATCATAGTGTCTAAAAGAAAAACATTTCATAAGTAGAGAAAAATGAATGTCAGTCTGTGTACCTCTCTCTGGCTTAGTGCCAGTCTTTCTAAATGGTGTTTTTCATTTTCTTCAGGGCCATTGTGTCTTCAAGCTTTTGAGTAAATGAAAAACTTTTCTACACAGAACTTTCTCTTTATTCTTGATTCAGAACATCATTGTCATCTTTGACAGACTGGTAAGCACTTCTTGATATAAGCTAGGTAATACTTTCAGTTTCTTTTCTTTTTATTTATTTCTTCACTCATTTAGTGGAAGAGGTACTGAGATAGAGTTCAACAATGCTATCTTGTATATAGTAGACTTCAAAAATAAGACAAATAAATACATGACTCAAGGAACAATGACTTCAATATCAAATGTTGGAATATTAGTCATTCTGCTCCATATGAATTAAAGTAGACTTTTTGAGACTAAGGATTTCTTGGTTCCATCCAATCCACTGTCTGCCAATTGACAAAGTTAAAGCATGTTTTGTTTAGGTTAATGCATTATAATCATGATGATTATCACAAAATTAATGTGATATAACAAAAATAATGACAGCTAACATGAATTGAGTCTAAAATGCTAGTCATTATGATAATTAAGCATTAATACAATTGATGCATATGACAGCTTGTGAATTAAGAATATTTCCTACTGTTTATTTGAAGTAGTACCACCCTATAAGAAACTAACACAAACTCACACTATTTTTACCAGTTAGATTTTGCTCTTATACTGTATTTACAACCTAAATCCTCTATAGCTCTGTTTCCCACACTTAATTTAGATGAGGATATGCATGGTATTCAAAATAGTGCTTCTCTTGTATTACCTGCAATTTAATTTTTCTTTCATGTTTCTGTTTTTTATGAGTTGGATGGAGTGGTGTGGGTGTGGTTGCTTGTTCTCACCATAGAGGCCAAAACCTAAAGGAGTGGCAGCTATCTAAAGAAAAGAGGGATTATCACACATATAAAGCAGTCCCAGTTAGATCTTTAATGAAAATTTAAAAAATATAAAAGATTTGCCATAGTAAAAGAAGCCCAGGAACATAATAATCAGCATGAAAAATACAAAGACACATGGCTGAATTTTTCTTTTCTCAGGATACAATGCAAAGGGAAAAGAGTTCTTAGGAAATGTGCAGAATTCCAGTATGTCCACAACAAATAAAAGTCCAGGCATCCTTATTGGGATCTCAAATATTTATCTGAACTGCTTTAGTTCATATTGTATATGTCAACATTTTCCAGGATGGAGTAAAAATAGCAGCCCATGTTGTTTCTTTTCATGAACTTCTTCATCATTATTGACAAAACAAGGAAGTGAATACTTAAGTGTAGATGGAAAGGATAATTTTGTCTTTTCACCTTGGCAGAATATAACTGTGATGATCCACTTTGTTTTATAGGTTATTGGGGTGTACTACACCATCATGGAAATCTAATCTGGTCAAATCTTCATCAATCAACTTGAGAGATGTAAATCATAACAAAGTAGACTGTCAGAACTATAAGGACATTAGACCCAAGGTAATCAATGTTGTTTACTTTACAAAGGAGACATATAATCCAAGAATGGATTAACTCTCTGGTTTGAGGATGCATATAATCAGTGTCAGAGTTTCAGTAATAGTATACCTGTTGTTTCACATTCTCTATGGAAGGGAGGGAACCCAATGTAGTTTGCGCTTCAACATCACTAGTCATAAAATATAATATTTTGTATTCTATTTGTGGAGAATTTTATATTACTTTAATTTACTGCTATGTTCTACATGGATATAATATCATATTAAACTGGGGTATTTAATTTTAAACAAATGTCTTTTTTTAAAATTGGTTTTTAGAAGTAAACACTTTGATTCCTGTTACTAAGGAAACACATTTTTGCATAGATGTAACACTGATGTCACAGGGAGCCACTAAAGTGGAAATCTTTAATGTCTTTCAACCTTTAGAGAGTAAGCAATTTGCTCTAATCAAAATGAATTCAAAGTTCTTCTCAGCATATACAAATGTGTTTTAAAAATAGATTTCTTTGGGTAAGAATTTGTTTTATTTTTCTAGCTATTCAAAATCAACATAAAATAATTTAGTATGTGCTCAGGCCATATGCAATTAATATAATTTAGTATGTGCTCAGGCCATAGGCAATTAATATTTTTATAATCACAATTTACCATAAGTTTAATTAAAATATTACCTAACAAAGCAGCTGTAGGCATGGATAAAAAGAAAACTAATAATTTAAAAATCAAATGATTTTCATTCTGAAGCAACTTAGTGTGATGTTTTTTTAGAAGGGATAAAGGTGAATGGTAAGATTTATACTTTATTCCCCTAGCTCAAGTTTTCTTAATAAAAATATAAGTTGTTCCAGTTGGAAAGGAAAATGGTTTAAGATAACAGCAATGAATTCTTTAAAATTGATACTCAAATCAGGAATGGGAAGTTGATCTTTTAAAAGCAGCATTTCAATTTTCTTAGTAATATTTGTAAGCTTCACAAATGTTTCCTCTTTGGCATTTTTTATCAGTGGCAACATGGTTGCAGTTTCCCTAATGCTTTCATTTCAAGTAAGACCCAGAGGATATCATGAAATGAACAGGTATTGGCTTATTTGAAGCTCCTACCTTTGGATAAGTGACTAGTTGTCCGAATGACTCCTTTTAAAGAGGGCAAAGAGCCTTCCTTATAAGTGATCTGAATGGTAACACAGTGTTGGTGGGTTCCCAACAGTGGTAGGGGGTCCCACAGGTTCTTATTACACTGAATCAGCTGCAGTTCTTACAGGGCCACTGTTTTAGTCAGCCATTTCTCTGTTGTGACTAAGTGATCCTACCAGCGCAACTGTAAAGGAGGAAAGGTTTATTTGAGGGCTCACGGTTTCAGACGTCTTAGTCCACAGAAGGCTGGCTCCATTCCTCTGGGCTAGAGGTGGTGCAAGAGGGTGGTGGAGGGAAGCAGCTCACATCATGGTGATCAGGAAGCAGAGAGAGATTTCACTCGCCAGATACAAATATATATATACCCCAAAGTCACACCCCAATTCCCACCTCCTCCAGCCACACCCTACCTGCCTCTAGTCACCACTAAGTTCATCCCATCAGGGATTAATTCACTGATTAGGTTAAGACTCTCAAAATCCAATCATTTCTCTTTTGACTCTTCTTACATTGTCTCACACAGGAGCTTTTAGGGGATACCTCACATCCAAAACATAACAGCCAGTGCCCCGATCCTCTGGAATAGGAGACTAAAACCTGGGATTTATCTTTTGGATCCTTGAGAAAACTGTTCATGGTTTTTGGTTGTTGTGTGGGAAGGATGCAGCGACCATCAGTTTTTCCCCAAATTTAAGAGAATCTGAGATCAAATTGTAAAATTAACAGTTTTGGAAATCAAAAAAATCTCATTTTTGAGTATATTTTGATATATTTAATACATCCTTGTATTAATGTTTTTAGTTTATGCATCTGGTTCTTGGGATCACTACATATTTTATTTACACTTTTCTTGTGGTCTTTGTCACACCCGATACTGGATGGGTTAGGAAGCATTCTTTTCTTTCATGTTTACAATACAATGTTTAGAGTTAGTGAAATTACTTATTATACCTCAACATGCTTGCAAAATTTATGTAATGACATCTGTACATCACAGTCATTATGTTTGTGTTATAAAAATTTAGAAATTAGGTAACCTACTTGTATCAATCATTTTCTTAATATAATTGAAGCAAGAGTTGTGAGTTTGTATGCATGTGTGTGCTTTGACATTACATTTTATTCTTTATAATTATTTAGGTTCAAATATTGATCAGATCAATTGTATATAACATAAGTTGCTGAAAATGTTATAAAATATTTGGTGAAAATGTTTATCCAATGTCATTGTGCAGACAAAATACATTAAAAAGAATTAAAAAAATTGTATTTCCTAAACAACTGGTCTACAATTAGAAACACAATTTAACTCAAAATAGTAGAGAACTCTTTTTGATTTCTCCTATTGAACCATTAAAAAACAGCCTCTGTAATTTTTCTCCCCAAATAATCATTGATTCTGAGCTGCTACTAACATTTGAAGTGGCCCTAGAAAACTATCTTAAAATAAGGAAATATAAAAAAAAATCTGTTGCATAGATGGTTGTGGGTTAAGAACAAAGTGTAAAAGAATGACAAATGGACTTGGTTGCTCAGTGAATCTCCACCACTATATCCTGTTCTAGCAATTTCTCCTTCCCTCTGACCATCCCCCTTCTCCTTTTCTCTCTCAGGGAATTTTTCAAGCTTGCCATTCCTTCATCTCTAGGCCTTCTCTTTACCCTTTCCAGGGTCTCAGCCTTCACTTTCACTTCCCCTTTGTCTATACTAGGAAACAATATAAACTGCAAAGTATCGAGATTGGCAGCTGAAGAAACCATACTGTAAGAGAGGTCTCTGGTTGAAGCCTGCCTCTTCCTTTCTAATCTTGTAACCATGAGCATGCTAACAAATCTCTCAGGCTCCGTCTTCTCATTTGTAAAAAAAAAGATTAGAAAAATATCTACCTGTTGTTAAGATATACATGAAAGCCAGGAGCCACATGTATGGCACATAATTAAATGCAATAAGATAGCTGTGCTGATCATGCTCTATGCATAGCCATGGAGTGACACCCTAGATAGATAAATCAAAGGGTTGTGAAATCCTGGCACTAATTCCTATGTGAAGGATTAAAATGAGAAAAATAAATTACTAAAATAGATTAAGATAGAATCATTCCAGACTGTCTTCAGATCAAAATTTTCTTTCCCATTCTAAAATAGAAAAGAGATTGAATAATGTTATATAGGTTATCAGAGATAGAGCTCAGCAGCTTTTAATTAAATTATTCCAAGGATGGGAACAGTGCACTGGGGTGCAGAAAGTTTATCCCTACCTTGTTACCTAGGACCATTTTCTATTGCCATGCTATACCACATTTACTTGTCCCACAGTGATATCAGTAAATCCAGTGCTTTTAAAGGACATGCATTAAAATAATCTGGCTTTGATGTTAGAGTTACAAAAATTCTGAGGGCGATGGTGAGTGTGAGTAGGAGAATATTTTGAGTAACAGATATGAATTATCTATTTTTTTCAAATATTCAAATTAAAATATGCAAGAGTTTTTATGCCAGAACATTCTGCCTTTTAGTATGCAATCATGGTACAATAAAGTTTTGACATACTTGCATATCGACTTGCATATTGATGTCAAAAAAAAGAAAAGAAAGAGAAGAGAAAGAAAGAAAGAAAGAAAGAAAGAAAGAAAGAAAGAAAGAAAGAAAGAGAAAGAGGCAGGGGTGTAGTAGACCAAAACCTGCCATTAATATTCAAGAAAAATAATAAAATCTACAATGAAATTAACCAAACTACATCATACACATGTGTTAACTTATCATGAATGGAATCATATCAATAATTCCACTTCTATGTATAAGTATAATGTGCCAGTTAAAAATAAATAAAAAGAAAAATAATAAAATCTAATGAAAATATAACCTACATTAATGTTTAATAACCTACCTCCACATTGCACATTATTTAGATGACAATACTTCATGCTGTCCCTTATAGACCCATCAATCTAAAGTAAGATTCTTTACAGAACAAATTTTATTTAATTATTTCATGTGCTCAAATTGACATTTGAATTTTAATCCATTTTAAATACCATAGGAAATCATTTTAATTTGCTATCTGGAAATATTTTCTCTTTCCTCTTATATTAGGTTTGAAGTCTGTTTCCATAGAAACCACTCCATCAATGAATAGCATGAACGTTTTTTTTAAATAAAATGGACTTTGTCATCTCTCTTCCTGTAATGGAATAAATAACCTAAAATAGCATTCAAAGCAATTTTACATGTAGACCAATATTTACAATGCAGTCCCTGTGGTCAGAAAGTTCATGAACGAGTTCTTTGGTGGTCTCTCAGTGTAACTTTTGGATTTAGAAGTAGCCTTGGCAGCCTCTTCCCCCACCAGCCCCACCACTTCCTGGCTGTCCCTCTCTCTTGCTCTTTCTCTCCCTGGCCCCCACCCTGTGCTGATGATTTAACGCAAGACTTGTGCATGCAACACAAGCACTCTAGCGCTAAGCTACATCTCTAATCCTTGATTTCCTTCTTCCTGTACTAATTTCCTAAGGCTGCAGTAATAGATTAATATGATTCAAAATCTAGGCATTGTGATAGCATAAATTTTTGCAAAACGACAAAATCATATACAATTATGCCTTAATTAACTACAGAGATATATTCCATGAGATGATCATTGGTTGATTTTGCTGTGGTATAAACAATGTAGAGTATACTTTCATAAACCTAAATGGTATAGCCCACTGTACAGCAATGCTGTATGGTATATAGTCTATAGTTGATCAAAACATTGTTATGCAGCATATGACTGTATTCATTTGCACAATGCACTTCTCATAAGTGGTAACACACTTGGTGGTTTATTTAACGCAGCATGAATTTATTTTTTCTTTTAGTTGTAGAAGGCAGAAACCCCAAATCAGTATCACTGGATTAAAGCCAGGATGTGGGCAGGGCTGGTTCCTTTGGAGGCTCTAGAGCAGAAAACACTGTCCCTTTCCCTCTTGAGCTTGTAGAGGCTACTTATGTTCCTTGACTAGTGATCCCTTCCTTACATGGCTTCAACCACTTACTTCCATTGTTACTTCTAATGCCACTCTGTTCTTCTCCCTACCTCCTAAAAGAACTCTTCTAATTTTATTCCACCTATCAGAAATAGGGCAGCATAATCTCCCCATCTTAAAATCCTTACTTTATTCACATTGGCATAATCCCTTTTGCCATGTAAGGTAACATTCAAGGTTCTCGGGATTAAGACACGAGCCCTTTTTAGCCTATTCTACTTTCTCTCTCTCTCTCCCCCCTCCCCCTCTCTGTCTTGTATTTCAAGTTATTATATATAATAACATAACATTCTTTGCAGTTTAAGGTAATGAATAAAAAGAACTAAACATTCTCACTAGCAAAGATTCAAGTTCAAGGTGAGTTTGAAGTCAACTAGGAAAATGCAATACGCCTGCCTGTGTTAACAAAAATACCAGATAACTTGCTCAATATAATTTCAGAGATGGTGATAACAGAATTTTATGTTTCCTTAATGCCATAAATATTTGTGTAGAATTTCATGCAATACAATATTGAGGTTGATATGATTGTGCAGTTTTTCTGATCTGAAAATCAAATTTCAATGAACCCCAAGTATCTTGCACAATCTTCCACAAATGCAGAATTTCCAGTAGGGCTGCAAGGTAAGTGTGGGGCTGTTTCCTTACTCAGTGCTTTTTATTAATGTACTTAAGGATGCCACCTGTGAAGAGTAGAGGTAATTTCTTTACTACTTGTGAGAAGTACATTGTGCAAATGAATACAGTCATACCTCCATAGCAACATTTTGGTCAAGGAAAGACTATACCATCGAGTCTAGGGGAATAGTAGGTTATACCATCTAGGCTTATGTAAATAAGTGCTATAGTGTTTGCACAAAAGCAAACTCAACTAATTACACATGTCTCAGAATTTATCCTTATTATTAATCAAGGCACCACTGTATATGCTTTTCATTTTCTTTTGTTTTTTGTAGGATTCTGTTATGACAATACTTAAATTTTGAATCATATGCCAAATTATTTTTTTACTCTGAAAAGCTTGATTTTTTTCTACCTTGCCTACCTTGGACCAAAAGAAAAAAACCTTTTGGCAAGTTTTTGATAATTTTACAAATCAGTGCAGCAGAAAATGAAAATGAATCAACTGTGACCCCACTGCCTAGGTAAATGCTTCTTTATTGTTGCCATGATGACATTATATCTTCCCTGTAATTTTTACAAATATGTTTGAACCTTTTGTTTTTGCAAAATTAAAAATGCATTGTGATCTTATTTTTTGTGTGTCATTAGATACAGAAGTTTTCATAGATATTTGCTTATTGAATAACCTTAATAATTTGTAAATATTTATAAAACACAAATATTTAATAATAAGCAAATCTCTCTATATATAACAGCTTCACAGGAAGCTGGCATAAGAAATTATAAGAAAAAATGGGGCTTAATTTTGGATGTGACTTATTTGGAAAGCATAAAAGATTTTATTATACCCAGAACATATTAAATATTAAATATTAAAACCTTTTAGATCTATTAAGTGTGTATAGAAATTTAATTTCATATCAAATTTTAGATTATTAAAATTCCTTTTTTCTCCTGAAATGCTGTGAATCCAATCCAGATTTTTTTTTGCATAGTATCCAAACACTTTACCACTGAGCAAGCTACTTTCCTAACCCTAGATTATTAAACTTCTATTGGAACAGAATTGATTAATATTGAGCTGTTCATTTAATGAGCTGACATAATATAGTAGTGAACAGTACAGTTATGTAACTAAGATAAACTCCTGCTTCTTGACTAGTACTGCATTTGTGAAGTTAGAAAAATTGAAAGTATGCTTAATAGACCTTGGTTTCCCATAAGCAGATAGAATTCTTACTCTTTCAGGACTATTTAAAGTTTGATTGAGATAAGAATAAATGTTAAGTAGATGGCCTGGGACAAAGGCACTTAAGAAAATTCTTTTAATGTGAGTGCAGAGAGGGGATAAAGGGAAATTGGCTATCAGGTACTGAAACACAATCAGATAGAAGCAAATTTTAAGGCTGGTCGCCATGGTGGATGGTGCATGCCTATAATCCCAGAGCTGGGGAGACCAAGGTAGGAGGATAGCAAGTTCAAAGTCAGCCCCAGAAACTTAGCAAGGGACTAAGTAACTCAGAGAGACATTATCTTTAAAAAAAATGGCTGGGGATGTGGCACAGTGGTTAAGAGCCCCCCTGGGTTCAATCCCTGGTAATCCCCCCCAAATAAAATGATAGATATTAAAGAAGTAAATTTTGATGTTCCACAGCACAGTGGAATGACTGTAGATCAAGTTAACCTAGTACATATTTTATGAAGATCTAGAAGAAGGAGCTCAAAGGATCCAAGGATAAATGATTAGGAGATAGGAATGTTAATTATCCTGATTTGATCATGGTAATGCATGTTTGAAATATCACACTGGGCCCTATTAATATATACAACTGTCACATTAATAAAAATAAATTCAAATTTAGAAAAAAGAAAACTTTAAGGAAAAATGACTGATGACACTCCCAAGATATATGAAGGTTAGTAAGACAGTTTTTCTAGCTACCTAAGCTTTTTTTTAATTTAAAAACAAATGAGGACATTCATAACAATATTGAAACCAACTGCATAAATACCAGATAAATCAAGAGTAAATTCACAAGGCAGGAGCATCTCAGATGATTATGCACTGGGGTGTGCAAGCCTCTCAGAATAGCTTGAGTTTAACTGAGTTTTCTTATTCATTACACGCAGAAGCCCAAGTTTTGATGAATGTGTCAGAATACTCATAAAACAAGATATCTTCTGAAGATAATGTTTGCTTCTGAAATCATTCAATATTTTATATCTTCTAAAAGAAAAGGGCAATTAGTTGATATTCACAATTGATATAAACTTAGTCATTACTTTGTAGTATGATCCAGTATTACTATATTACTATGTAGGGTGAGCCAAGAAATGCCTGCTCAGAAAGAAATTTGTTTAATCAAGTACTGTATAGACAACTGTTAACTTTTTAAATATCTATGATAAATCTTTGTCTTCCTGTAGAATTGCTATAGGTTGCATGATTTTTTTCATTCACGACCATATATACTTCAAAGTAAACCAGGAAAATGTAAACATATATGTAGCTTCTAAGAAGTATTATTCAGTATTAACTAAAGAAATGAATACTATAATAGCAGATAGATAAATTCTCACTGAACAAAAGCTTTCAAAAATATGATCTTTTACAAAAGATCTTGAAGTTTTACTGCCATGTTTAACTTTGCATTTGAAAAATGTGCCATTAATGTAATGCTTTATAGACTTACCAAATTACTCACTCTCGGTTCTTTTGGACAGCACACTAAGTAGTTATGGATAATGATGTTACTATTCAAGGACGGCAAGAAAGTGAAAATTTTATAATCATGTTACCTTGAAGCAAGGTAAAAGAAGTAAAATCATTTTTCTTTGGGTAGTTCATATGCATTAAATTCCAAATTACTAAGACATCAGATAAATTCTCTGTTGAGCAACTTTAGAAGTGGGTCAAGGGAAGTAAGAAAATTATGTTTACAAGTGAAGAATCAAAGAACAAATTAAAGTACTTATCCTACTTTCTAGAGCATATTTTACTGGAGAAAAGTGTGACGCCTCTAAGAAATGCAGACTTGTGTTGTACATAGGTATGTTCAATTTCTTGCTGGGAGACAGAGCACCCACACAAACTCCATCAGATCATTGCTTATACCTCAAAATCTGTAAGCAAGAATGTTTTTTGTATTGTTTTCAATTCTATTATTAATTTAAAAAGTGATTATTTGGGTCAGGCCTTCCAAAAGAGACTATTATCAGTAGAATTTTAAATAAAAAATACAATGTTGAATTTAGAGATGATCAAAACACAATTGTAATTTGTAGGAAATCACTGATTATCACTTAAATTGATATTTTTTAATACCCAAAATTCTATGCAATAAATAATGGTTGAGTGCTTAGGCTGTTAAAATATGTTATTGGCATCACTAGGCATTCAACAGGCTAACTCTTTAGGAAATTAATAGGAGCCTAACATGCACAGTTTATTGCATATGTCCTAGGTTTGGCTACAACTGTATGCACATCTCTCTGTTCACAAGCCATAGAAAATAAACATAAGCAATTAGTCCAGATAGAGAAAACCATTTGAACTCATGGTGCTTTGTCCAAATTAGTCATTCTTAACTTTGCCTCCAAACTTTATGGTATCATCCATGTACAAATAAGATTGGATTTCTTAAGACTTTGTGTCTTATGTTACAATGGGACAGAGACACCTAAACTGCTATTTTGTACTCTATTTTGTAACTCTATAATAGTTTTTATAATAAGGGCTTGGGTAACCCTGGAAGATGAATTCTTAAGTGGTGGTTTGCATATTAGATTCTAGAGAGAGTAGAGTTTGGAGGACAGAAAGTATCAAAGAACTTGAAAGTTTTTGGAAAAAATTGGGGGAAATGGATAAGAATTGCAAGAAGTCAGACAAGTGGTTCAACAGGTGGTGTTTCTGCCCTAAGACTAACTTAAAAAATAAGAAACTATTTTCTTACACAGCATGGAATCTGGAAGCCCTCCGTGCTTGAGTTGTGAGCTCTAATTCTCTAGGCCTTGCCCTGGGCTTGTTGACTTGTGGCTGCCAGATGACTATCACAGCACCAAGATTCAGATTCACCAAGGTTGCACTCAGAGGTAATGTCTCAGGAAACACTGGAATTACTCCTTTCATTTTTCAATTTTTAATTAGGAAGAAAATTTTCTCCCACAAAATTTCCTTTTTTGTTTGTTTTTTGTTTTGTTTTTGGTGCTGGGGATTTGAACCCAGGGCCTTGTCTTGACAAGTTGACAAGCAAGCACTCTACCAACTGAGCTATATCCCCAGCCCCCACAGAATTTCTTTTATATCACCTTGTAAGAATTTTGTGGTTACTTCTAAGTACAAAAGAGCAAGTGCTTAGCTTTCTTATTAATAACTGAGGCAGAGGAAAAGAGATTGAAAACAGGATTAGTGTTTCCAGTCTAGGGTCTAGTCTAGTGTCTCCCCTTGCTCCACATCTTCAAATATATACTGTTCCCATATGTCCCCCTTAAGTAGACATACTCATTTAGCTGGGTGTGGTGGGGCATGCCTGTAATTCCAGGGACTTGGGAGGTTGAGTCAGGAGGATCAGTGGTTCAAGTCCTGTCTAGCAGCTTAGTGAGGCCCTACGCAACTTAGCAAGACCCTCTCTCAAAACACAGACGGGGCTAGAGATTTGACTCAGTGGTACAGCAACCCTGGGTTAAATTCCTAGTACAAAAAAATATATATTTATTTATATACCTGTGTGCTACTACATCAAGCTTGAGATCCAGAATCAGGGTTCAGCAATCTAAAAATTAAAATAAGCTTTTACTTATCCATCTAATGTGAAATTATAGAGATCGTTAAGTGGATTTTGAGCAATTCCTTCCCTTAATTTGCCAAAATAATGTGAAGACTTTCAGGAACTCTGATAAACTGCTGATCCTCTCATAGTAGCTTCACCTCAAGTGACATTAAAATAAGTTTTGAGATTTAATTTTTTCTTATTGATTCAGTTCAGTTATATATAACATTAAGATTCATATAGACATAATTATAAAAGTAAGGAATATAATTTGGTCTAATTCAGTTGCTGTACTTTCCCCTTCCCCCAACTCCCAGCTCCTCCTGTTCCCTTTCCTCTACTCTACTGATCTTTCTGCTATTTACTGGTAGATTTTTTTTTTTTTTAATTAGTGTCTCAAAGATGTACATGATGGTGAGATTCACTGTGGTATATACATATATGTACTTAGTACATTAGGTCAGATCATTCCACTTTTCTTCCCTTATTCAGTGCTTCCTCCCTCTCCCTTAAACCTCTTCATATCCTTCATTGATACTTCTTGAATTTTGGTGGAATTTACCCCTTCCTTTCCCTCCCCCCACCCTCTCTCTCTCTCTCTCTCTCTCACACACACACACACACACACACACACTTATTTACTAGTAGCTTGTAGTTTCTACATATCAGAGAAAAGTTCAACCTTTGACTTTTTGGGTGTGGCTCATTTCACTAAGCAAAATAATCTTCAGTTCCATCCGTTTACTGGCAAATGCCATGATTTCATTCTTCTTTATGGATGAGTAATACTCATTCTTTAACATGGCTGAGCAATATTCCACTGTGTATCTATACCACATTTTCTTTTTCCCTTCATCTGTTGAAGGGCACCTAGTTTCATCCCATAGCTTGGCTCTTGTGAATTGTGGCTGCTATAAACATTGATGTGGCAGTATCCCTCTAGTATGCTGATTTTAGATCTTTGGGATAAATACTGAGAAGTGGGATAGATAGCTGAGTCATATGGTGGTTCCATGCCTAGTTTTTGAGGAATCTCCATACTGCTTTCCAGAGGGTTTGCACTAATTTGCAATCTCACCAACAGTGTATCTTTTTCCCCACATCCTCACCAGCACTTCAACTGTGGAGAGCCCTGGTCTAAATCACGGCATGTCAGACTCTCATGGCTGTGTTTGTGCTGAGAGCTGCCTGTGCCAAGGTGCAGGTCAAGATGCCCCAGTTGCCATGGTAATGCTGGCAGGGGTGGCTATGTGTGAAGACTTAAAGATCTATCTGTTGAGGGCTTGGGTTCATCACCTTCTCCCAGGGATAGTGAATTCTGAGCAAAACAAGATGACCCTAATGACTTGCCAGTCCTGCATCCTTCAGATTGCCTGCTTTGCTGAAACTTTACCACAAATAATCTTATTTATTTATTTATTTTTTTGGTATGGGGATTGAACCCAGGGACACTCCACCACTGAGCCACATCCCCAGCCCTATTTTGTATTTTATTTAGAGACAGGGTCTCACTGAGTTGCTTAGGGCCTCACTAAGTTGCTGAGGCTGGCTTTGAACTCGCGATCCTCCTGCCTCAGCCTCCTGAGTGCTGGGATTACAGGCGTGTGCCACTGCACCTGGCTCACAAATGATCTTTTGATGAACCTTATATAATAAACTTGTTGAGCTAGCTCTGGAGTCAGTCAAGACTCACCAAGGCTTGACTACCCACCTGGCTCCAGCTTTTTCTCCCTGTGTGTCTGTCTTTTCTTTATCCCCTCTTACCCTGTGTCTGGTATCACCTTAATTAACAGGTGAGGCTGAGAGGGATGAGAGGGTTGTAGCAAGTTACTATTATTTATATTTTTAATAATTGATATTCTGACTGTAGAGAGATGAAATCTCAATGTAGTTTTGATTTACATTTTCCAGATTGCTAGAGAGGTTGAACATTTTTTCATATATTTGTTGGCCATTTGTATTTGTTCTTTTCAGAAGTGTCTGTTTATTTATTTATTTATTTATTTTTTGCCCATTTAGTAAGGGGTTTTGTTTTTGGTTTTGGTTCTTTTTATGTTCTGGATATTAATGGCCCATTTGAGGTGAGTGGGTGTCAAAGAACTTCTTCCATTCTCTAGGCTGTCTCTTCATGCTTTTAATTATTGTCTTTGCTGTGCAGAAGCCTTTTGAGATTTTAAATTCAAACTCATGGGACTCTTATTCAATTTTAATTACTAAAGACAGTGCCTTTCCTTATGAAGACAATATTGTGTGTGATTTCTGCTTTCAGACTAGCCACTCATTTTTTGATTGGAAGTAATGAGAAATAACCAGGATACTCCTAACACACACACACACACACACACACACACACACACACACACACCTACATGCAGATATATTTTGATTGTTGTTTTGTAGTTTTTACTAACTCCACAATACTGATCTGTACATGGTGTGGATTCAGGTCTATGGCATGCTGTAGTCTGGCAATATATTTGACTTCATAATGAAAGTCATCAACATTAAATCAAATTGTTTGGAACTTCATTAATCCAAACTATTTCCTCCACTTAATCTGTTTATCTGCAAGATTTTCTAGACTTTGATTAAGGGTTTCCATATTTCTGTTTTACTTATTAAAAGATTCCTAAGTATTTTGGTTGTTGTATAAATAGAAATCAGTTTTTCTATGTGTGCTTTCTATTAGTTTTCTGAGGAAAGAATATGTTTATCTGTATCTTTAAATACTTTCCTACTTTAATTCTGGTTTGGCTGATTTAGCATTAGGATAGTGGTTTCCTTTCTTTTTTTTGGTGTTGCTATTATTTGATGGTAATTATTTTTCTTTCTCTTATTTTTTTAATCTTTTCTAATATTGGCTTATATGGAGGTCTATTTTATTTTTTATGTTTTGCACATGACCTCAAGCATGATAGAGAAGCACTCTACCACTGAGTGACGTCCCCAGTCTGCAATGTTATTTTTAATATAATCTCAGTCTCACCTTCTAGCAATGAAATTCACCTTATTCTCACGTCCTGAAATTACTGGTAGCTTTGAGTTTAGTTTCTGTTTTCCATTTTTTGTGATTTTTACTTTGATTTGTTTTCTCCATTCTAAATTATGGTAAATCAGAGGTTTTCTTTGTTGTTTGTATTTTTCCTTGTATTAGTTTGAAACACATGAAACATTTCATAATTTCTAGGACCCATCTCATTAAACTGTCCTGTAAATATAATATGCCTACTCATTGATATTTATCTTACATTACTGACAGATAGAAGGAAGTCATGAAAGAAATTGACTTACCTTTTCATGAGTAACCTTTGTCTTATAACTCCATATTATCACTACCTCATTGTCAAAAGTTCATTATTAATACCCCACATGTTATACTCATCTTTTTAATTATATACAAAAATTGTCTAAAGCTATGAGACAATAAATTTGTCTTTGAGTCCCTTAGTTTACAGTAATTTGTGGTGACTGTGCAGAAAATAAAAATGATTCAGAGAGTAAACTCCTCAATGTTCCTTACATGTGGTTAAAAAAGAAAGGCACGTTTTATGTGTGTGTGTATATGTGTGTGTGTGTGTGTGTGTGTGTGTGTGTATGCTTTTTTTAGTACCAAGGATTGAGTCCAGGGGCACTTAATCACTGAGCCACATCCCCAGCATTTTTTGTTCTTAATTTGAGACACTAGGTTGCTCTGGGCCTCACTTTGTTGCTGACACTGGCCTTGAACTTGTGATCCTCCTTACTCAGCCTCCAGACTCCCTGGGATTGTAGGCATATGCCACCTCACCTGGCCACATATTTCTAATAAGACAAACATCATTGTATAATCGTACAAAACATACCAGATTTTCTACTATGTTCACTGCTGAAGATACTTACTGAGAAATTTTCACCCATCTTCACTGAGGCTGGAGTACAATGAGTATTTTATCACATATTTTCTGCACAAAGATTTCATCATTTCTGTCATTTTTTGAAGTAAATTACCAAAGAGCTGAGATTTTTCAGAGAAACCATCCCTAAGTTAATTTCATTTTTGTCCTTGCAATGACCTGAAAAATTGAATATTTCTTGAAATAATGCTTTTATTATGAGTAAATATGTAAAATATAAACTATGAGGCAGACTAAAGGTCAATAACCCAGATTATCCCTCTTTCTATCATGAATGAATAGGATGTCACACAGGCAAAGAAAGAGGACAGTAATTCTCTTACACACAGGTTATGCTCTAAGGTCCCTAGTGAGTGCCTGCAACTTTGAATATTACCAATCCCAATATGTTCTGGCTTTTTTTTTTTCTTCTGTACAAATTGACCTATGATAAATGCTCACCTTTTTAGTTGCAGGAAGGCTTTGGGACTTCTCTTTGGCATATCTAAATTGCCAGCATCACTCTTGTATTTTGAAGATATTACTGAGTGAAAAAAAAGAGTTCCTTGACTATGAACACGGTTCCTATGACAGTTAATCTGATAACCAAGATGGCTGCAAAATAACTCATGGATAGGCAGTGATGATCTACATCCCAGGTGGAGCACAGTGGAATAGGGTGAGATTATGGTTGGATGTGAGGTGTCCCCCAAAAGCTCACATGTGAGACAAGGCAGGAAGTTTCAGAGGAGATATAACTGGGTTGTAAGAGTCTTAACCCAATCAGTGAATTAATCCCTGATTGGACTAATTAAAGTGTTAGGATGTGGCTGGAGGAGATTGGAATTGGGGCGTGGCTAAGGGGTATATATTTTGTATCTGGAGAGTGCTGCTCTGCTTCCTGATAATGTGAGCTGCTTCTTTCTGCCACACTCTTCTTCCGTGATGTTCTGCCTCATCTTGAGTCTTGAGGAATGGAGCCAGCCTTGTGTGGACCAAGACCTCTGAAACTGTGAGCCCTCAAATAAACCTTTCCCTCCTCTATAACTGTGCTGGTCATATCATTTAGTCACAGCAGCAAAATAGCTGACTAATACAATTTCTTTATGCTTCCCAGAATTGTGCACAATTTAAAAGTTATAAATTGTTTATTCCTGGAATTTTTAATTTAACATTTTAAAGCCATGCTTAATTATGACAACTGAATTTGCAGAACTTAAAATTGCAGATTAGGGGTACTACCTACATATATTTATAAATGGTTAACAATTCCTTTTTATGAGACATCATGTTCAACACATCATACTCATAGAAACTAAGCAAATTGAAATGGAGGATGATGGGCATGGGCTAAAATGCACTAGATGGAAACACAGTAGTGATTCTATCCCATCTGCTCTATGTCCTGCCACATCCCATAAAATGTAAATGGTGGATCTCATTAAGCAGATGTATTTTTTTGTCTTTTTTGAATAGTCATACAACACACACACACAGCTGATGAAGTTTGCTAAGCACAGGCATGTGAGGAAGAATTCACAGAGCAGTATGGTCTGAGATCTTGAAAATATCTGTGACCTGGTTTTTCAATCTTCAGCTCTGAGCATGATGTTTGACCCAGACTAATTGCTTTGAGTGATTATTTTCCTGTTTGACTATGGTAATTTTCAAATGTATAGAAGAACGTTCAACTAAAGCACAAAAGAATAAATAATGAATAAGGTATTCTCATTCTTGGTATACCAAGTGAAGTTCAAAGAGTAAGAAATTCCATGTGGCCAACTCTGTATCTAATTATATATTCTCTAGGACTTTGAAAAATATTGACCTGTTTTCTTTTATATTC
The DNA here is from genome assembly GCA_020662805.1 of Glaucomys volans. Taxonomy (NCBI): domain Eukaryota; kingdom Metazoa; phylum Chordata; class Mammalia; order Rodentia; family Sciuridae; genus Glaucomys; species Glaucomys volans. The sequence goes on along the minus strand of JAJEJO010005346.1, from coordinate 103,488 downwards.
TGGAAACAAGAAGAGAAAAATGTGTTTAAAATTTAATACTTTATCTTATTCAAGCAGATTTGAAATCACTCTAAGAGTTAGCATGTCTATTCTATTTTCTTTGATAATTTTCCAGTCTTTACTTTTGTAGAAATCTGAAAATATCAAAGGTTTTGTGCAACTTAAAGTTAAATCATATTTTCAGAAGAAATACTGCATGATAAAAAATAAAGAAGACTGGTGCTGCCAGATGTATGAGTTTCCAACATATTTTTAAGATTTTATTTTCTGAGACAAACATTGATGACTGATATGTTTTATCTTCCTAATCTATAATATAGAATACATTTGGATATGTCTGTCTAAAGTGAGAATTCTTTTCTTAAATTTTCTTGGTTTGCTACTTATAAGAATTGCATTGTTAGCTATAGTAGTAGGAACATAAGCATAATTCATTTTAATTACAAAATTTAAAATGATTATATTGCGATTATATCTTTAGAAATGTCACTATATTATAAAAGTCTAATGAAACTGTGAGAAAATTCATTTGTAACTGCCATTTATTAAAATATTAAATAAACATTGTGCATGGAAGCCTTTTTGCAAAATATATTAATGTCAATAATCAAGTTATTTCTTATACTATATGGTCATATAAAATGAAATCAGAGTCAATTTAAATTTCATTCATGGAGCAGAGCATGATTGTTAAGTGTGAGCTTTCTCCTGCCTACATGCAACATGGAGGCTTCTTTCTCCTATCCTTTCATTGAGGAAAATAAATTATATATATATATAATTTGTTTTATATATATTTATGTACATAAATATATATATTTAATATGTATATTAATACAATTAATATATATTAATAAAATATATATGATATATATATATTTCCCAGAAGCAGAATTTTTTGTGATTCTTAGTCAAATAACTATGCAGAAATAAAATAAAAAGAGATTCTTGTGCAAAAGAGACAAGGATATTTCCCGTTGTATTTGGCCTCAAGATATTTTCAAAATTAGATCCTCCAAATTATATTATTTTACCATAGTCCTAGTGTTGCTTTGTGACTAGAAATTGATTAATTTCTCAGTTACATTCTATCAGGGCAATTTTAACCTCTGTGTGAGTGTCCACCCCCACCCCTCTGCCACAGAGTATTTGCTGAGAATTCTGCCTCCACTGTGACTAAGAGCAACTACAGAGTTTGAAGTGGCCTTTCTCAGGTATCTTTTGTTTATCTCAAGATACCTGCTTTTTATATAATTGCATTACTTCTTTTATATAAAAAAGTGTCTTCTTCTGATCCAAAATGAATCTTTACCATGTTTTGATTTTTGTCCCGCTTCATATTTTTAATTTATTTGTTATCTTTTCCTCTCAGATTATCTTTTCCATAATTTACTTCTCTGTCCCAATTGCAGAATTCTAATCCCACTTACAATGAAATGAATAAGAAAAGAAAATATTCGTTCTTTCCTATTGTTTCTAAGCTAATAGAAATGTTTCTTTAGACAAAAAAATATTCAAAATATTTTTATATCATTATCATCATTTATTTACTTCTTTCCCACTTACTATCTGATTTCCAATCCCTTATACTAATCACATTGCTTTATTGTTCTATTTATGGTGTGTGTGTGTGTGTGTGTGTGTGTGTATGCACATATATCCTTACAAATGTAGGTGTATATTCTTTTAAATTTTTTCTTTTTAACTGACATATAATAATTCCATATTTGTGGAGCACAGTGTGATATGTAAAATACATGTATACCATGTGTAATGATCGAATCAGGGTACTTAGCATTTCCATCTTACCATCTACTTATATTTGGAAACTTCTACCTCCTCTCTCCTAATTCTTTCCAAATATACAGTAGGTTATTAATACATAAATTATAGTCACCTGGTCTTAGTCAATAGTGGATGTTTTAAAATTGTATACTATGGGTTTTAGGTGTCAACATTAAACTGCTTTATCATCTCTCCAAAATGGACAATTGATTGAGAGATACAAAACACAGAGAGATGGGCATCAAATTTCATTACTAATAAGGCAGACTGGTGAATGAGGCTAGCTATAGGGTTATAAGGGACTTTGTAATTTTTCCTCCTCAGTGAAGTAGATCACTCCCATCCAGTCATATTCAGTGCTTAACCTCTGAAAACTTCCCAGTGACGGAGCAGCAAATGTGTGTGTGCATGCTGATCACGACTTGGTTCTAAAGGTAAAAAGATACCAGCAAGGGCTGTATTCATTTTTTTGCTGATGTTGATCAGATACAAAGACCTCCTGTGAATGAAAGGTAAGGAAATAGACGAATAGTGTTGGTCAATCTTCCAAGGAAAAGCTGGAGAAATTGAAACTTAGATATTGGTGCCCATTTCCTTTCCTCATGCTGTTCACGATTTTGTCCCACCTAACATTTCTCGACTTTTGGGTTTTATATGTTCTTTGTTCACTCTTTTTCATATTGTATAACATTAACTTTAGAGAATATCAGGTTGTTTTTCCTTAGTCCCAACTTTCTACACCATTCTCCCCTTTTTATTTCATTCAAAAGGAAATCTAATCTATTTCTTCTTTACTTGAGGTGGAAGATCAGACTATATTGATTTTTATGAAAACTTTAGCACCTAAACCAGAACTTCAACCATGACAGATTTGCAGAATATGATTTCTAAATTCAACTTGTAAGAGCTCTATCCAATATAGCATATACGTGAAGACTCACTTATATAATCTGTGTTAAACCTCTAGACTAAACTCCTAACTAAAACTGCTGCTTCCTGTTCTCATTGTCTGGCATGAAGTTCCTTATTTGTCTATATTTTTTTGCACTTCCACATTGTATATTAATGTAATTTGTAGAGTCATTGGACTGCAGGTAGGAGGCATTTTGTTTATTATTAGATATTTAGTGCAACAGTGTTTGTTGAAATGGATTTTTTTTTATTATTAAATTTTTTTATTTTTACAGACTTCATTTTGATTCATTGTACACATAGAGGGTACAAATTTCCATTTCTATGGTTGTGCATGATGTACATTCATATCATTCTTGTTAATCACACATGTACGTGGTGTAATGATGTCTGTCTCTTTCCAACATTTTTTATACCCGCAACCCTCCCCTTCTTATTTCCCTCTACATAATCTAATAATCCTCCATTCCTCTCTCACACTCCCTGCAGCCAGATTCTATATCATCATCCACTTATCAGGGAAAACATTTGGCCCCTGTTTCTTTGGGATTGACTTATTTCACTTAGCATATTAATCTCCAGTTCCATCCATTTATCTGCAAATGCAATAATATTATTATTATTTATGGCTGAGTAGTATTCCATTATGTATATATACCACATCTTCTTTATCCATTCATATGTTGAAGGGCATCTAGGTTGGTTCCACAGTCTAGCTATTGTGAATTGAGCTGCTATGAACATTGATGTGGCTGTGTTACTGTTGTGTGCTAATTTTAAATCCTCTGGGTTATAAACCAAGGAGTGGGATAACTAGATCAAAAGGTGGGTTCATTCCAAGATTTCTGAGGAATCTCCACACTGTTTTCTTTTCCAGAGTGGCTGCACCAATTTGGAACTCCACCAGCAATGTAAAAGTGTGCCTTCTTCCCACATCCATGCCAACACCTAGTCTTACTTGTGTTCTTAATAATAGTCATTCTAATTGGAGTAAGATGAAATCTTAGAGCTTTTTTAATTTGCATTTCTCTAATTACTAGAGATATTGAACACTTTTTCATATATTTATTGATCGCCTGTTCATCCTCTTCTGTAAAGTGTCTGTTCAGATTCCTGGCCCATTTATTGATCGGGTTCTTTGTATTTGTGGTGTAAAGTTTTGTAAGTTCTTTATAAATTTTGGAGATTAGTGCTCTATCTGAAGCATGGGTGGTAAAGATTTTCTCCCACTCTGTAGGCTCTCTTTTCACATTACTGATTGTATCCTTTGCTGATAAAAAGCTTTTTAATTTCAGTCCATCCCATTTATTGATTCTTGTTTTGATTTCTTGTGCTTTGGAAGTCTTATTAAGGAAGTCTGATCCTAAGCCAACATGATGGAGATTGGGCCTACTTTGTCTTCTATTAGGTGCAGGGTCTTTGGTCTAATTCCTAAGTCCTTGATTCATTTTGAGTTGAGTTTTGTGCAGGGTGAAAGATATAGCTTTAATTTCATTTTACTACAAATGGATTTCCAGTTTTCCCAGCACCATTTGTTGAACAGGCTATCTTTTTTCCATTGTATGTTTTTGGTTCCTTTGTCTAGTATGAGGTAACTGTATTTTTGTGGGTTTGTCTCTGTGTCTTTTATTCTGATTGGTCTGCCTGTCTATTTTGTTGCCAGTACCATGCCATTTTTGTTATTATTCCTCTGTAGTACATTTTAAGGTCTGGTATTGTGATAACACCTGTTTCACTCTTTCTGCTTAGGATTGTTTTGGCTATTCGAGGTCTGTCCCAGATGAAGTTCATGATTGCCTTCTCTATTTCTATGTGGAATGTCATTGGGATTTTAATTGGAATTGCATTAAATCTGTATAGAACCTTTGGTGGAATGGCCATTTTGACAATATTAATTCTGCCTATCCAAGAATATGGGAGATCTTTTCATCTTCTAAGGTTTTCTTCAATTTCTTTCTTTAGTGTTCTATAGTTTTCATTGTAGAGGTCTTTCACCTCTTTTGTTAGATTGATTCCCAAGTTTCTTTTTTCTTTGAGGCTATTGTGAATGGAGTAGTTTTCCTAATTTCTCTTTCAGAAGACTCATCACTTATGAAAAGAAATGCATTAGATTTATGCATATTGATTTTATGTCCGGCCACTTTGCTGAATTCATTTATTTGTTCTATAAGTTTTCTAGTGGAGTTTTTGGGTCCTCTAAATATAGAATCATGTCATCCGCCAATAGTGACAGCATGAATTCTTCTTTTCCTATTTGATTCCTTTGATTTCTTTGGTCTGTGTAATTGCTCTGGCTAGTGTTTCAAGCACAATGTTGAATAGAATTGGTGAAAGAGGACATCCCTGTCTGGTTCCAGTTTTTAGAGGGAACGCTTTCAGTTTTTCTCCATTTAGAATGATGTTAGCCATGGGCTTAGCATAGATAGCCTTTACAATGTTGAGATATGTTCCAACTATCCATATTTTTTCTAGTATTTTGAGCATGAAGGGGTGCTGTATTTTATCAAATGCTTTCTCAACATCTATTGAAATAATCATATGATTCTTAACTTTGAGTCTATTGATGTGATGAATTACATTTATTGATTTCTGGATGTTGAACAAACCTTGCATCCCTGGGATAAACCCCACTTGATCATGGTGCACTATCTTTTTAATGTTTTTGGATGCAATTTGCCAGAATTTTGTTAAGGATTTTTGCATCATTCTTATTCATAAGTAATGAATTCTCTGAAAGAGAAGTTAGGAAAACTATTCCATTCACAATAGCCTCAGAAAAAAAAATACCTGGGAGTCAATTTAACAAAGGGGGTGAAAGACCTCTACAACGAGAACCACAGAACACTAAAGAAAGAAATTAAAGAAAACCTTAGAAGATGGAAAGATCTCCCATGTTCTTGGATAGGCAGAATTAATATTATCAAAATGGCCATACTACCAAAAATACCATACAAATTTGATGCAATTCCAATTAAAATCCCAAAGACAGACCTCATAGAAATAGAACAAGCAATCATGAAATTCATTTGGAGGAATAAGAGACCCAGAATAGCTAAAGCAATCCTTAGCAGGAAGAGCAAAGCAGGTGGTATCACAATATCAGATCTTCAACTATACTACAGAGCAATAGTAACAAAAACAGCATGGTATTGGCACCAAAATAGACAGGTAGATCAATGGTACAGAATAGAGGACACAGAGACAAACCCACATAAATACAGGTATCTCATACTTGACAAAGGAGCCAAAAACATACAATGGAGAAAAGATAGCCTCTTCAACAAATGGTGCTGGGAAAACTGGAAATCCGTATGCAGCAAAATGAAACTAAACCCATATCTCTCACCCTGTACAAAACTCAACTCAAAATGGATCAAGGACCTAGGAATTAGACCAGAGACCCAGCACCTAATAGAAGAGAAAATAGGTCCAAATTTTCATCATGTTGGCCTAGGTCCAGACTTCCTCAACATGATTCCCAAAGCACAAGAAATAAAAGCAGGAATCAATGATTGGGATAGAGTCAAACTAAAAAGCTTTTTCTCAGCAAAGGAAACAGGAATGTGAAGAGAGAGCCTTCAGAATGGGAGAAAATCTTTGCCACACAAACTTCAGATAGTGCACTAATGTCCAGAATCTGCAAAGTACTCAAAAATCTTTACACCAAGAACACTAATAACCCAATCAATAAATGGGTCAAAGAAATGAACAGGCACTTTACAGAGGAAGATCTTCAAGCAATCTTCGATATTTTCTATTTTGTTGGAGTATAGATTTTCAAAGTAGCTTCTAATTATGTTATGTTTTTCAGTGGTGTCTGTTGTGATTTTTTCCATTTTCATCATAAATTCTAGTAATTTGAGTTTTCTCTCTCCTTTGTTAGTGTGGCTAAGGGTTTATCAATTTTGTTCGCTTTTTCAAAGAACTAACTGTATTTTGTAAATTTTTTTGAATTGCCTCTCTTGCTTCAATTTCATTGATTTCAACTCTGATTTTAATTATTTCCTGTCTTCTACTACTTTTAGTGTTGATCCATTCTTCCTTTTCTAGAGCTGTGAGATGTAATGTTAGGTCACTTAGTTGTTGACTTTTTGTTTTTTTAATGAATGAGCTCAATGCAATGAGCTTCTTTTAGTACTGCTTTCAGAGTGTCCCAGAGATTTTGATATGTTGTGTCATTGTTCTTGTTTACCGCTAAGAATTTTTTTATTTCCTCCTTGATGTCTTCTGTTATTGTTACATCATTCAATAGCATATTATTTAGTCTCCAGGTGTAGGAGTAGTTTTTATTCTTTATTTTATCATTGATTTCTAATTGCATTCCATTCTGGTCTAATAGAATACATGGTAGTATCTCTATTTTTTTTTTTTGTATTTATTAATGGTTTCTTTGTGGCATAGTATATGGTCTATTTTAGAGAATAAGAGCTGAGCTGCTGAGAAGAAAGAATATTCACTTGATGAGGGATGAAATACTCTATACATTTCTGTTAAGTCCATATCATTGATTGTATTATTTAGTTCTAAAGTTTCTTTGTTCAGTTTTTGTTTGGAGGATCTATTCAGTGGTGAGAGTGGTGTGTGAATGTCACCCACTATTATTGTGTTTTGGTCTATCTGATTCTTAAAATTGAGATGGGTTTGTTTGATATACATAGATTCCCCATTATTTTGGGCATAAATATTTAAAATCGTTATGTCTTGCTGGTTTATGGTTCCCTGGAATAGTATGAAATGTCCTTCTTTATCCCTTCTGACTAACTTAGGTTTGAAGTCCACTTTATCTGATACGAGGATGGAGACCCCTGCTTTTTTACAGACTCCATGTGCATGGTATGTTTTTCCCCATCCTTTCACCTATAGTTTGTGGATGTCATTTTTTATGAGATGAGTCTCTTGAAGACAGCATATTATTGGGTCTTTCTTTTTAATCCAATCTGCAAGTCTATATCTTTTGATTAATAAGTTTAGACCACTAACATTCAGAGTTATTATTGTGATATGATTTGTATTCCTGGTCATTTTGGTTTATTTTTAGTTTTTACCTTGACTTGGTTTTTCCATTGACTGGCTTTCCTTTAGGGTAGTTTCTCCCTTTGCTGACTTGTATTGTTTTCTCACTTCCTCCTCATGAAATATTCTGTTGAGAATGGTCTGCAGTGCAGGCTATGTATTTGTGAATTTTTTGAGCTTTTGTTTGTCATGGAAGGATTTTATTTCACCCTCAAATCTAAAGGTTAGTTTTGCTGGGTACAAGATTCTTGGTTGGCATCCATTTTCTTTGAGGGCTTGAAATATATTGTTCCAGGCCCTTCTTGCTTTTAGGGTCTGGGCTGAGAAATCTGCCGATATCCTTATTTGTTTCCCCTTGTATGTAAGTTGGCGCATTTCTCTTGCAACCTTTAATATCCTATCTTATTTTGTATGAGAGGCATTTTCATTATAATGTGCCTTTGTGTGGATCTGTTATAATTTTGTGCATTTGGTGTCCTGTAAGCCTCTTGTATTTGTTTTTCCATTTCATTCATCAGATTTGGGAAGTTTTCTGCTATTATTTCATTGAACAGGCTGTTCATTCCTTTGGTCTGTATCTCTGTGCCTTCCTCAGTCCCAATAACTCTTAAATTTGTTCTTTTTATATTGTCCCATAATTCTTGGAGGTTCCATTCATGATCTCTTTTTTGTGAACTTTATTTTCAATATGAAATATTTTGTCTTCATTGTCTGAGATTCTGTCTTCCGCATGATCCATTCTGTTTGTGATACTTTCTATTGAGTTTTTAATTTGGTTTATTATTTCTTTCATTTCAATTATTTCTGTTTGTTTGTTTGTTTTTTTCAAAATCTTTATCTCTTTATTGAAGTTCTCTTTTGCTTCCTGCATTTTCTCTTTTAATTGTTTATTGGAGTGATCATGCATTGCCTGCATTTGCTCTTATCTCATTTGTTGTTTCTCGAATCATTTTAATCATGTAGATTCTAAAATCCTTTTCTGTCATTTCCACTGCCATGCTGTCATTGGACTCTGTCAAAACACCATCTTGGTTTTCTAGGGACACTTTTTTCCCCTGTTTTTTTCATTTTAGTTTTGTATATTCCCCTCTCCCAACGAAGAACTGAGGTACTGCAGCTTCCTCTCTGTAGTTTCACTATGACCCTGCAGGACTCCAATACCTTTCCTTTAACGGGAAGGTCGATATCAACAAGACCTGAACGAACATACGAACAACATGCAGTCCTACATCAAACACTCCCTATAACAACATTAACAATTTGCAGTTAACAAATCAGACAAGATCAGTTATTATCTACTGTATACCCATTAGTTTGCAATGAGCTGGTCATTAGTATGAGAGAAGAAAAAGAGTCCAAGGAAACAGGTAGACAAGGAAAATAGGAGTCACAGTCATTCACTACTGCAGGCTCCCAATATTCAGCATCTCTGTTTGATTTCGGTACCTGTCAAATTGTTTCCAGTTTCCTGTAGTCTCTCAAAAAGCTGACTGCCCTTCCCAGTGATGATGGCCATGCCCTCAAAGGTAGTTTAGAATGTTTACACTAGCCTCCAAATAAGCTGGGGAGCCGCAGCACGTAGGTGCAGGGCGTGGTGGCGGAGTCCATGCCGGGTGCAGCACTAGGTCTCCTGGTCTGCAAGTGGTGGGGGCGGGAGCCAGGTCTGAAATGGATTTTAACTAGAGTGAAAGGAACTCTTATAATTAGAAAGACTTCAGAGTTTTGATTAACTGAAATGGAAAGGGCTGATGGTTAAAACAAGTTTGTAAGAAAATCAGAAGATAAATTTGGAGGATACCAAGTTTGAATTATCTTTTAGAAATTACAGTAGAGATAATGAGTAATCTGTATATATCTGGAATTCAGGATAGAAATGTATTCTAGAGATATTTATATGGTGTAGGGAGGTAAAGGAAGGGGTGGAAGGGAAGGGAGGAGAGGGAATCTCCAACACAGGTCAGCATGCAATAATCATCCTTTATTCTCCATTATTATCCCTTATTCTCCTTTCTTCTTCCCCTGTTACATATGATTTTAGCCTTTTATACCCCTACAGACAAAGAAGGCAAAAATCCAACAGCAATGAATTCCCAGGCAAAGCAGGCAAATCACCAACAGCAATGGCTAGGGCCAATGTGCAACAGCCAGATAACCACTCCTTGATCTGTTTCTTAATCTAACCTAGACTCAAACATTTTGAGCTCTGTCCTTTCTCAGGGCCGGAGAAACATTCTTGTTTGCAAGCAATATTCTCTCTATCTGTTTCTGACCTCTTGGCAGAAAATCCTGTTTGCAGGCAAATCCCACCAAGGATTACAAAGTCCCTTGTTTGTAATAGCACCTGTAGTCAAAACTCCTGATTTCTCTCTTGGTAGAAAATCCTGTTTGCAGGCAATTCCCACCAGGAACCACAAGGTGTCTTGTTTGCAAGTACACCTGTAGCTTATAAGTTTTGATTCCCTACAATATGGAGCCATTAGACCCTGGTTGTGAGATGACCAAGGAGATGACCAAGATAATCTCCATAAGGATTTCTGGAAATGCCTATGCAGTATCCAAAAATCTGTCTCTGTTGGCTCCCAGGATGACTAGGAATTAACTAAGTAAAGCTCTCTGAGTTGGTCTATGTAATTAAAATCTAAAGAATAATAAAATTGCACTTGGATTAAAAACGATATATATACACAGTGCTACAGTTTTTCTCTTCTTTAGATGTATACAAACATTTCCAAGGACTCCACAGAAGGCAAAATTGGTATAGTTGGAATAACAAGAGGCAGACCTTAAATTACATGAATTGTCCCACTGCTCCTTCTATCATAAACCTGTACTAGGGGTCACATCAGACCTGAAATCACCCTTATACAAATGTACCTGTCAAACTGTTGAGCTCAGAAGAGCTTACTATCTATACTAGTTCTCATAATCTATAATTGAAATAACCAGTAGGCTAAAATAGTCTATTGATGAATAGTTAGAAAATAATTAATTAAATTTATCCAGATTAGGGATTTCTCAAGCCTGATTAAGTTATGTAGAGATCTAAAAAGTCCCCTTAAGTGTATAAAGTGTATTCTGTATTCTCGTGATGTAGTGACATATTTCATATCAATAAAAACAACTACTCAGTTGACTAATGCCGAACATATTCACAACTTTTAGAACAGTAATGTGAAACAATTAGTTAATGGTGTCAAATTTGAGTGCAGAGAAGGAAAAATATCATTTTTGATTAAGTAAGCTTGCAGAGAAATTGACTTAATCATATTTCCAAATTTGCAGGAACACTGAATTGTGAGGAAGCTAATTGATATTTTTAATCATTTATTAAAATAAGACTTCAAATGCATTTTTCTTTCATGTATATCATTAATGTGTGAAAAATAAATGGCTATATGCTACAGTTATTGTAGCAGCAGGGGTTATAAATCTGTTAAAGGCTTTTAACTGAAAGCCAGTTTCTAGCCCTTAATCCTTTTAACCTCTATCTTCATCTTTTTATCAAGAATTCAAAACGATTTTTTTGTAGTGGTTTTCTGAAATACAATATGAAGGAGCACTGATTCAGAAAACAGGAATTGTTTTTTCATGTTATTAATTTCCCACATTAATCACTGTTTCTTTTTTAGAAGTAGGTGTGTTCATTCAAGCATTGTATTAGCTGTTAACATGTAAATAAGTTCTGATGGTAGGTTCATCTCTACAAAAATATAAAGAGAAGCTCAAAAGCCATGATTCCCTCTGATCTAATTGGTGACTTATTTTTTTACTTTTCACTTAGTTAAGATTTATATATTGATCTAGTTTGATGATTAAGTTATGATTTTAATTTATACAGTTTTTAAAAAAAATTCAACCTGATACTTTGTATCAGATCTTGTCCTCTACAATTTCCCTGCTAACATGTTTGTTTGTTTGTTTGTTTTGGTTTTGTAATGCTGGGAATTGAACCCAGGGCCTCATGCATGCTAGGCAAGTGCTTGGTCACTGAGCTACATCTCAGACTCCCTGCCATGTTGCTAGATTTGTCAGCTCATGAAAAAAATCTGCATAAAATGTTTCTAACTGATTCTTAATTAAATTAAAAATGAAGTAAATTAAAAAGAAACATTTTTGGTAGGTTTGCATTTTATTGTGAAGAAGCACACAGAGCTTATTCTGAAGCAAGGGGTTAATTGCTATTCTTCATACAAATTTATATGACTTCCAGACTTCCATTAGTGTTAGCATTATTCTCCTACCACCATGGGCTTGTAAATTTCTCTTCTCCTTTAATCTCATGTAAGAACAAAATCTACCTGTTTAGCCCACTCCAATTTTATCTCCCTCTTTATCATTAGCCTGATTCAAGTCCTCCTAATGGAAGCCTTGTTTATTCCTGGTCTTTTGGCTTCCTGTCCTGTTTCCGTAATGGTTCTCTAGACTCCAATTTGAAGAGTGCTGCAGCTTGAGTATTCCCATAAGAGCATGTTTTCGTATTTATCATGTCCCTTTCCTTCCCAAAACTTTTAAAGGTACTTTGCATTTTACAGAATGCTCTTCAGTTTTCTCAATATCTCACTCTATGCTTTTTTGTTGATAACATTATATGCTTATCATAGTCTACATATGTTCATTCCAGTGAATTGTTATATTATTTGTCTGTGTCAATCATTTGGAAACTAATAGATAATGAATAGAAAACTAGAGTTGTTAAATTTCACATATTTAATATTTGAGGTCCATCACTAGATCCTGTCACTGAACAGTGTCTTATTTAATTAGATTCTCAATAAATAAATAAATAAGCAAGTGAATCAATATTCTATCAAACTACTCCAAAATTAACAACAAATTGATCTGATGTTTTCAATATTTTTTCATACTTATTGTATTCTATAGTCTTTTGGAACATGAAACTAAGGGGAAAAGGGAAAAGATTTCTAGGCAATAGTGGTCTTTGGATCACACAAATGTTAAAAATATTGGATGGGGAGACATTGAGGATTAGATATAACGAAATTACTGAAGCAGTTTTAGAATAAGCTGTTCTATTCTTTATTCCTTTTAGGACATTATAATTCAACATATTCCAGAACAAACAAACAATTAAAATAATTAAAGCAAAAGTATAAGCATAATATTAAAAAAAATACAATGGAATTTTCCATACTTAGTGATACTACCTTTCAACAAGTGATGGAAAGCTACAGATTTTCTCAGACAAGAAAATGCTGAAGGAATTAATCACCGGTAGACTGACCTTGCAAGAAATTTTGAAAGAGGTTCTTCAGTGAAAAAGAAAAAAAAAGTTATAGATCTAAAAAGTTGTACATAAATTTAGATAAATAATGAACATCAAAGGAAGAATTACGTGAAGGTAAAATATGTCTAATATAGAATCTTAACTGATCTAATTGATGAAACTCTAAAGTAAAACCAGAGAGAATGGAAAGGGAAGAGAAGAAAAGGTTATAATTATAACAAATAAAAGAGTTATGAAAATTGTAAGAAAATTCAGCTTTGCTAATAATTTTAAATATGAATGGTACACATAAACTAATTAGAAGATAGAGATTGTTACATTGGTTAAAAAACGAGACACAAATAAATGACATTTTCAAGAAATTCACTTTTAAATAGAGTGGCACATATATGCTAAAGGTAAATGGATGGAAAAAGATATGTTATTTTAACACTAAAAAAATTAAGCTGGCATATCTACATTAACTTCAGTCGAAGGACTTCAAAACAAGACAATTATCATAGATATTGAGAGACAGTACTATATCAATTGTACTTTGGGGGAAAGGAATCAATTACCCCAAAGACATAACCATGTTCAGCAAGTACACACCCAAACAAGGCATCAAAATATGTAAGCAAATTCTAATAGAATGGTAAAAATAAATAGAAAAGAGCACATTATTTTACTTGGAGACATCAATGCTTCCCTTATCTTTTGGCACAGAAAGCATGCCAAAAATTGGTAAAAATAAAGTCAACCTGAATGGTAAGTACCATCACAAATGAATTGATTTGGCATTTATAAGTTTTTATGGGCAAGCAAAATAGACCTTGTCAAGTTCACATGCAATATTCCCCAAGATGGACCCACATGGACCATAATACACACATTAACAAATTTAAAGGAATATATTATACACAGGATGCTCTCAGCCTTTAATGAAATTAAACCAGAAAACCATGATGGGAATAAAGCTGGAAAACCCCTAAATACATGATGATTAAACAGCACACTTCTAAATCACAATTGAACCAAAGAAGTCTCATTAGAAATCTAAAAATGTATACTTTGAATATAATGAAGATGAAAATACAAGTCAAATTTGGATGTTTCAAGAGTAGTTCTTGAGGGAAATGTTGAATAAATAAGTTAGACACGAAGAAAGATCTCAAATTAATATTCTAAGAGTTCATTTAGGAAACTAGAGTAAGAAGTGCAATATACGACTAAAGAAAGTGAGTAAAAGAAGTTAAAACAGGGGCAGTGGCACATGCCCATAATCCTAGCTACTTGGGAAGCTGAGGCAGGAGGATCATAATTTCAAGGCCACCGTCAGCAACTTAGTGAAACTGTCTCAAATAAAATTAAAAAGAGCTGGGGATGTGACTCAGGGATAGAGCTGGCTTAATATGGAAGAGGCCCTGGGTTCATTCCCCAATACTGAAAAAAAAAAAAAAAAAAGGAAAAAAAGTGAAAGAAATCAGAGAAGGACCTCCCCTACTAATCACATTGGCAATATAAGAATAATGAAGGTCTTCCAAAAGCAACTTTATGCCTACGAATTCGATAACTTAAAACAGACCAATTTTTTAAAGACAAAAACTACTGAAATTCGTGCAAGATACCTAGACAATCTGAAAGACTTGAATCTATTGTAAAAACTGAATTAAAAATATGTTTTAAAAAAGAATGCATAAGGAGCAAACTATGTATGGAAATTACATCTTTTATTGAGTTTGGAAGAGACCTTCCAAACTCTTCCAAATGAAACCTGTGATACCCTAATGCCAAAACTGTATTGACATTATAAGAAAAATGAATTACAAACCAATATTTCTTATTAATGTAGACACAAAATTCACAAAACTTTAGCAAATTAAACTCCAAAGTGTATGCAATATTACACAGTAAAGCCAAGTGGGGTTCATTTCGGGTATGCAAAGCTGATTCAACATTCAAAACTCAATTAATGTAATTCACATCAACAGGTTAAAGTAGAAAAAATACATGATCATCTTAGTTACTACAGAAGAAAGTATTTGAAATCATCTTAAATCCATTCATTATAAAAGACTCATGAAACCAGAAATGAGGGAAGTTTTCACACATGATAATGAACATCTATTAGTTACCAAACAGCTAATATCACACTTAATGGTAAAAACCTGGAAGCTGTCTTACCAAAACCAGAACCAAGACTCTGATGGACCCTCTTATCGCTCTCACCTTTTCTAATCAACTTTGTTCCAGAAATACTAGCTAGTACAAATGACAAGGAAAATGAAGAGATGGTATACAGATTAAAAAGAAAGAAAGAAAAGGATCTTTTCTTCATAAAGTACATGCTTATGTGGAAAATCTCAAAGAATTATTAAAAAATTTCATAATCAATAAGCAATCATAGTGTACCACTAAATACAAAATTAATATACAGAATTTTATTGCTGTCTATAATAAAGAATTAAAGACATAATAAAAAAGACATAATTAAAGACATTCTCAAATTCTTTCCAAAGTGATCTAGAGATTGAAAGCAACCCAAATCAAACTTGCAGTAAAAAAATGTGTTTATCAGAACACTGTTTTTAAATTTCTACAGGAGTATAAAAAACAAAACGGCACCAGAATAGCAAGGAGAATACTGAAAAAAAGAATCAAAAGTGAAGAAGAGTTTCTGACTTTAAGACCTGCTATAAAACCACAGCAATAAAGAAAACACTCTGTAGTGAAAGAACAGAGACCTGTGACAAAGGAACAGAACAGAAAGTCCAGAAACAGACCTGCAAATTATAGCAACTGATTTTTGATAAAGGGGAAAGGCAACCAGTGGACTAAGGATAACATTTTCAAAGATAATGCTGGAATATTTGATGATCCATCTGTCAAAATCGTCAACATCATTACTATCATCATCATCTAGACAGATGTTACCACTTTCACAAAAATACACTAATCATGAATGATGGACCTAAAGGTGAAACTATAAGACTTCTAGGAGAAAGGAGAACAAATCTAGATAACCTTGGATTTAGTGATGAGTTATGGTTAAAACATCAAAATTCTGATGGATGAAAGAAAGATGGGTTTTGTTAAAACTGATAACTGTTGCTATGTGAATTACTTTGATATGGGAATGAGAAAACAAAGTACAAATTGGGAGGTTTTATTTTTAAAAACTCATTTCGATAAAGTACTTATAATTATATATGAAATATCTCTTAGTAAGAACAGCAAAGCTGAACATAATATTACAATAACATCCATCATCTATACATTTTATGTAATTTTTAATGAGTTGAAAATATGTGCCCACATAAGCAACAATAACAACACCAATCCTACTTATCAATGCTTTGACAATTTTTTTTATAATTTCTCCAAACAAGAAGTAATCAAGATATCCTCCAATAAGTCAATGGATAAGCTGTGGTACGATCATTAAGTGAAAAATTATTCAGTGATTTTAAAAAAGTAGCTATCACTCTGCAAATAGATATGGAGGCACTTGAATACATAGCACTTACAGAAAGGAGCCAGTCTGGAAACCATCTGAATAATTTAATGATGAGTACAGTGAGCAAATGTGGTTGATTTGACAACTGAACTCAGACTTTTGCTAATTCCATAACTATTGTTTTTACTCCAACTTAATGCTATTAAACATTCACCAGGAACTTAGGAACACTTTCTAAATTGTATAAACCCTCAAAGTGCTACAGTAGAAGCAGAACCTGGAAGTAAGTTACTATTGAGTCACGTCACATGTCTGTGGGGAGATCTCTGAAAACTGATGTGACCTCCCCCTGGGCTGGCTTCTGCTCTACCTCCGTGAGGACCTAGTAAGATGCCAGGGAACTACTTCTACTCACTTCCATCCTTATCTCTTTATATCCTTGGTGATATTTGTTCTTTCTTGATAATAAAGCTGAAGAGAAACCAACACGAAAAGGGGCTGGCCACTTGTCAATGGAACTTGTGAAAATTTTAACAAATATATATGAAATTGGTCTGGGCTAAATTGAATCATTTTAAAGGAAAGACTGAAGATAGACCCTGGGGAACTATAGACCTGTATGCTTCATGTCCTTAAATGACAGACTGTAGAATACATAATAAGCTTAGGTCCCTCCCCCGAGCTCGCTTCTTGCTTGAAGAATTGGAAAACTATTTCTAGATAGGAAAAATTGCTTGTCAAATCTATGGCTATGATTTGAAGACATAAATACACATAGAATAGTTAGAACTTAACATTTATTTGACAACTTCTATAGAAAGACAATTTTTACATATTTATATATGGAACTGGAAGTAATGCTTTACTGCAGAGATCTCCCTTAGCCATGCACAATAGAAAAGTTAAAATAAAAATTTCTTGCTAGGAGCTGGGAGGAGGGTAAACCCACAAGATAGTCATCAAAGTGTACAGGGTCTCATTGTTACCAAAGGAATAAATCCTTGTGATCTGCTGACAGAATAGTATCTATAGTTAACAGTAGTTTATTACATATTCTTCAAAGAAAGCATATTTTTTTATCCATACCAACAATAAAGAGAAAAAATGAAAAAGGAAGCTTGTGAAACTGTCCCAATTTTTTCCAAATAATTATTTTTCTTTCTCTTGGAAGAGATCACACTGTCTTCCCCTCCTCAATCTTTCTTGATTATATCAGTCAAGCAATCAGTTATTCACAAGTTAAATTGTGTACTGATTTTAAACATCATTAACTTTAAATTTCATTTTCAGTTAGTTTTATAATATGCTGGAGAGTGAGATCTTCATTATCAGTAATAATGTAAGATAGACAATTACTTTAGTAGGCTATTCCCTGTAGTTGTCTACATAATTTATTACTGTTAATAACACTAAAAAAATAAAATTTATCTCACATAAATAGGAAGTTCGATGAAATGAAAACTCTGCTACTAATAAATTAATCATTTTTGAGTCTTGATTTTCTAATTTTTTTAAAAATTGAGGATAATAAACTACTTTATAGTGTTATTATTGTGAGGTCAAAGTAATAACCTTACTGCTCTTGAAAAAGTAGCATTCACAGTGATTTAAGAATCTATACTGTAAGGGCTGGGGTTGTGGCTCGGTGGTAGAGCACTTGCCTGGCATGTGTGAGGCACTGGGTTTGATTCTCAGCACCACATAGAAATAAATGAATAAAATAAAGTTCCATCAACATCTAAAACCATATTTTAAAAAAAGAATTCATACTATAAAGTTATGAAGGCCTGTGACAGCCTGCTAAACTTCAGGAGTGAAGGGAAAGAACTGAGGGATTAAACAGAAAAGTGGACCAGGGATGTTTAGCATGGTGTTCTAAAGTTGATGAGGCGTATCATTGAAATACTTAAAATTACAGAGAGCATGGATTCTGTAAGTTCATTTATCAAATTCCAGAAAATATTAAGGATCTCCTAGTTTCTCCTATCACTGGCACTCATTGTGGCAGTGTCCATGCAGTCACAATGATTATGTGATTATGAGTATGATTATGATTGTACATGCAGTTGTGTCCACTATTTCCTGTTTCTAAGAATTGGTAATATGCAATGCTGTGGGCCTCACTGCTCTACTGAAAAATGAACCTTATTGTGCTGATGTCCTATGGTTGTTCTTCATTACCTGAGATTCTGTTAAGAGGTCTGTATAGCTAATAATGATTACAGATGTCCTGATCATATAATTATCACTGCTGGCAGATTGAGAAGTGTTCTAGTCCATTGTTCATGAAATTGATTTTCTTAGACTTGGAAAAATTCATTTTTTTTCTTTTTTCAAAAAATATTGATCTATGAAACAATATGTTTAAAAATAACGCTCAGCAACATATGTCTCATAGAACAGGTTTGGAACAAATTCTGTGAGAACTTGCTGCACTTCATGATGTGGTTCTTCAGTTGTTAATGTTTATGTTGATATAAGTGAAAATTGACAGAATTCAGTCAATGTTTGGGGTAGTGCTTTAAATACGTAGTCAAAGTAAGAAGTTGAGTATTTCTCAGCACTATTAATTAAGGAGATATATGAAAATAATTTTATTAAAATGTCCAGTGATTTCCAACTACAGAATCACCAACTGCCACTAAAATCATTTATTTATTCCCCAAAGAACCTTTTTTTTCTAAATACATTTTTCATTTCTATTTCCTGTGCTCTGATTGAGAAATCTTCCCACCCTATGACATCAAGATATCCCTCTTTACCTAATTTTTGCTTTCCTTTGCTTATTTTTAATAGGTCGATTTAAAGGTGTCAAAAATAAAAATTTTATTAGATGTGAACAGTTTTTCCAGAACATATCCAACATATCCTCCACCCTCTAAAACACAATGCCTCCTAAATAGTAACACTGAACTTTTTGCTTGCCCTTCCTAAGATTTATTTGCAAATATATGTCCACAGGAAAACAGTATTTTTCAGACCTTTAATATACAAACTGTTGCATAATTTTATACTTTGTATACACTATTTTTCATTTGCATATGAAATCCAAGTCAAGGGTGCAAGTATTTGATAGTTTCTAGGTCTCTAATTTTTGTATTTTTATCATAAATAAGAGATTTTCCAAATGGTTTAGTAGTAATTTCCTCATTGCTTCATTCAGGTGAGTGTCCACAACACAGGTTTATGTTATCATTCCATTTATTAAAAGGAAAGGTTTAAATTATTACTATTTTATTATACATTTTGCTATTTATCTGAGCAAATCTCTTTCCTTCTCTTTTTTCTTCTTCATATCATCTTGTCTATTAGGCTGTTTTCAGGATCAACAGCAAATCCTTTGTGGGGGTAAAAGATTAAATAGAAAAATAAATGGAAAAGGGAATTTCATTTTTATAAAATTGGGTATTTCCATTCATAAAACATAGATCTATTTCTTTTATTCTTTTTTTTGATTTTGTATTAATTTTTACCACAAGGTTATGTTTATTGAATGATGAATTGATTGATGAACTCATATATAATACTTGGGGTTTGTTCATTTGTTTTCTGATAATTAATATTTAGTTACACATTTGTAGTATTGAAAAAAGAATGACTTCTGTTTTTAGCCCTCTAAGTTGAAAAGGAAGAAGTGAGAACAAATTGAACCTTATGTGAAGATACCTAAAATAATTAGTGTGATATTTAGTGTATCCTTTAATTATTATGTAGGAACTACCCAGACAAATCTAAATTGTCAGAGGGCATTGGCATTTGCTTACTCCAAAAACTGAAAAAAAAATAATAAAAGAGAAATAAATTGCAAAAATATATGATGGAAGTACTTTTGGGATTCAATTTGAATAAGTAAATGTTAAAAAGCCATCTTTGAAACAACTGGGGAGGTTTAAGCATGGATATCAGATAATATTAAAAATTATTGATGGGATGTTAGTTTATTTAAACATCTTTATTAAGCATACTAATGTATTTAAAATGGAATGAAATTATACCCACATTTTCCATTAGAAAATAAGCAAAAAGCCCCTGCAAAAACAACCTAATACACACATACACACACACACAAATTCTGTGAAGTTTAAGTGGGGGCTGCAGCATTTATTTTTCTAGACAGAGGTGAAATAAGAAACATGATTAGTGAAATATAAAAAAAAGTCACTGAAGCTAAGGTTCACTTATACTATTTTCCTATGCTTCTTTACACATTTGAAAAATAATATAATGAAATTTAAAAATTTTAAAAATATTCTGCATTTAGATAGCTTTGCAAATGTCTTTAGTTTTTTGCTCCACTGAAAGAATGCAATTAAGTACTCCAACCTATATAAATAGAGCTGTTAAAACATGAATAACTGGATCCCCAAAACCAACTTGAAAAATAAGAAAAGGATATAGTCAGAGAGCTTGCAAAAATAAAATTATACTTTTCAACATATGGAAATACACTGAATTTCCTCCATAGCTTTGAAATCACAATGTACCTTTTCCTATGTGATTAGCAGTATTAAATATTTCTATAAAATAAAGTTGACCACAAAATGAACAGATACATCAATTTTCAGACATTGTTAGGAGGAAGTAAATCATTCAATAACTTTGGATGATATTTTGGCACTTAAAGTACAGGCATTTATCAGACGATTGCATATGTGTGAAATATCCTCCATGCAATGACAGTGATTGATGTTCAGTGATGCTAATAGAATAAAAATTAGAATAAACATATATTCATAATTAAAGTATTGATTGTTTACAGGTATACAGTATAATAAAATATTAAAATAAATTAGACCATTATAGAGATCTATATGGATTAATTTCAAAATGTATTAAGAGAAAGAAAGACAAGATGAAAGCAATTTGTACACTTTAGAAATGTGGACAGCAACACCTAAGTGCCCATGTATGTGTGGGTTGTCTTGATGTTTTGGACAGTATATGACAGTATGTGAAAGCTCTATTCTGTATTGCCTGACATGATTGAGCCACTAATAATTTAACAAAATATCAAAAATATTATCCTATACATTTTAAAATTTAAGGTGAGAAAGTTAAAATAACCAGGGAATTGTAGGAAAAGAGCTTAAATTCTCTGAAATGTACATATAATTTAAATATCACTGTCATTTATTATGATTCAAGAGCTTATACTCGTCAGTTACTCCAGCTGTTCTTTTCTCAGCATGATATCTTTTGAAAGCCTGAAAATTATTTTAGCACCATGCCCATTAATAAAGCCAGGTTAATAAAGCATGGTTGTATTTTCACACATGGATAACAGAAGAGATGGTTTAGGGAACGATTTCATTTATTCTCTACTTTCAAAATCTCAGAGGCATGCAGTGCAAGGTTAAGATTAACTTATAGTTTTGAGTTACACGTGAACATGGAATCCACCTTCCAAAAATACTATAGTATCTAACACAGTTTGCTTCTTCTAAATTTGGAGGACAAAATTTACTGGTATCTTGGAGCCCTAAGTGTGAAAAGAGCAAGTGTTTTGTCAAGCTGTCTATAAAGCAGAATGTCACCATTTAAGGGATTTCACTGCCATTCAATAAAACAACACTGATTATAGTCAGTCTGTTTATTATTATTAATTAGTTAAGTCTAATGTTATCTTTTGTACACAGACTGATGTAACCATAGAGTTGTTTGATATTTGAAGAAAGTAATATTATTTCAATAAATACAGCCACTAAAATATTTCTCAAATTTATACACTATATATGGTTTTTGACATCAGTGATAGAAGTAATAGAACTTTAAAAATATGTTGTTTGCCATACAAACAGTGCTATGATATGCTTACTCAGAACTCATATTTTCTATTCTTAGCAATAAAAATAATTATTAAAAGAACAGAAGTGATTGAATGCTATCCACTTAGACATCAACATTTTTCTTTATTCTTTAATACACACATAGATGGAACTTAATGATAATTGGAGGTATCAGAGCACATGTGCATTTGTGCACTCTGAAAACTTGATGTATTTATTTTCATGGGATTCTCCCCTCTCCCTCTCCCCCCTTATTTTGGTCTAGCTACAGCAAATGAGAAAACATTTAAACCATGACTTTCTAGTCTGGCTTATTTCAGTTAGCATGATCTTCTCCATTTCTATTCATTTGTCAGCATATTTCATTATTTCATTTTTCTTTATGATTGAGTATAACTCCAGTGTGTATATTACCATTTTTCTGAAAATAGAAGAGAGATCAAGTTGAGCAGAGTGAGGGGATTAATGGGGGGATGGGAAAAGAGGAATCATGGAATGAAATTGAACAAATTATGCTACATCCATATATTAATATACCACAGTGAATTTCACTTTTATGTTTATCTATAAAGCACTAATTAAAAAAAACCTAAATAGATGAAAGATCAATAGAGAAAGGAAGTAGAACATGGGGAGGGAGGGAGGGAGGAAAAGGAGAAAGATTGGGGACTGGAGTAGGGCAAGATATATTCCATGAATATATGATTTGTAGGGACACACCTTAAGATGGCGACCACATTAACAACACCCTCGGGGCAAAAGCCTCCCCCACTCGTGGTACCACCAAGGTGGCGGCCCAGGATTGGCTCATTCAACTTACAAGAACCTGAGCAGCTTTACATCTTAGCAGACCTCTGCCCTGCAGGCCTTGCTGTATAATGCATGTGCTGTTGACCTTTAAAATGATTGGCCCCCGCCTGTTTCTCCTCCCCTCACTCGCTTTTCATATACCTGTTTCACCTCTCCATTAAACTGAGATACTGCTTCGACAGACTCCTGGCTGGTGTGAGTTTTTTCAGCCATCGACACTCACCATCCTGTTTGACCCCGTACCCACTCTGGCTGGTCCAGGGTGGGTACCCAACCTTTGTTGTTCGGTGAGGAAGGAACAACATGATTGATGTCCAAATGAACCTACATATTATGTATAACTGTAGTGTACTAATAAAAACATAAATTTGGTATTTTTTGTTACCATGATTTTTAAAATATTTTATGATTTTTTTAGACAACCCAAGAAGGAAACAAGATTATAATAGTACATGACTAAATTGGTATGTAGTAATTAAAATAAACTAAATAGGTTTCTTTCTTTGTTCAATTAATTAATTTAGTATTAATTTTTTATTTGTTCTATTTAGTTATACATGACAGCAGAATGCATTTCAATTCATTTTACACAAATGAAGTACAACTTTTCATTTCTCTAGCTGTACATGATGTAGTAACACCATTAGTGCAATGGAGAAGAGGGATATCTGGGTCAAAGGATGGTTCCATTACAAGTTTTCTAAGAAACCTCCATACTACTTTCCAGAGTGGTCTCAATGATTTGCAATTCCACCAAAAATGTATGAGTGTACCTTTTTCCCCCATCCTTACCAGCACTTATCATTGTTTGTATTCTTGATAATTGCCATTCGAATTGGAGCGAGAAGAAATCTTAGAGTAGTTTTGATTTGCATTTCTCTAATTACTAGAGATGTTCAACATTTTTAAATATATTTGATGATTGTATACCTTCTTCTGTGAAGTGTCTGCTTAGAACTTTAGCCCATTTATTAATTGGGTTATTTATAGTTTTGGTGTTTTTTTGAGTTCTTTATATATCCTGAAGATTAGTTCTCTATCTGAAGTGTGTATGATAAAGATTTTTTTCCCAATCTGTAGGCTCTCTCTTCAGGTTATTGTTTGTTTCCTTTGCTGAGAAAAAGATTTTTAGTTTAAATCTATCCCAATTATTGATTCCTGCTTTTATTTCTTGTGCTTTAGGAGTCATGTTAAGGAAGTCTTGTCCTAAGCCAACATGATAAAGACTTGGACCTACTTTTTCTTCTATTAGGTGCAGGGTCTCTGGTCTAATTCCTAGGTCCTTGATCCATTTGGAGTTGAGTTTTGTGCAGGGTGAGAGATATGGGTATGATTTCATTTTGCTGCATATGGATTTCCAGTCTTCGCAGCGCCAGTTGTTGAAAGGTTCTTTTTTCCATTGTATGTTTTTGGCACCTTTGTCTACTGTGAGGTAACTGTATTTATGTGGGTTTGACTCTGTGTCCTCTATTCTGTACCATTGGCCTACCTGTCTATTTTGGTGCCAATATCATAACATTTTTATTACTATAAACCTTTCGTATAGTTTAAGGTCTTGTATTACAATGCCTACTGCTTCACTCTTCTCTTTAAGTACTGCTTTGGCTATTCTGGGTCTCCTATTTTTCCAGATGAATTTCATGATTGCTTTCTCTATTTCTATGAGGAAGGACATTGGAATTTTAATTGAAATTTCATTGAATCTCTATAATGCTTTTGGTAGTAGAACCATTTTGACATTATTAATTCTGCCTATCCAAGAACATGGGAGATCTTTCCATCCTCTAATGTTTTCTTTAATTTCTTTGTGTTCTGTAGTTTTCATTGTAAAAGGCTTTCATCCTTTTATTAGATTGATTCCCAAATATTTTATTATTTGTTTTGATGCTATTGTAAGTGAGATAGTTTTCCTAATTTCTACTGTAGTGGATTCATCACTGACATATATAAAAAAGCATTTGATTTATACATATTGATTTTATATCCTGCTGCTTTTCTGAGTTCATATATAAGTTCTAGGAGTATTTTGGTAGAACTTTTTGGATCTCTGAAATATAGAATCTTGCCATGACAAAGAGTGATGATTTGAGTTCTTCTTTTCTTATTCATATCCCTTTAATTTCTTTTGTCTGTCTAATTGCTCTGGCTAGAGTTTCAAGGACTGTATTAAGCAGAAGTGGTAAAAGAGGGTATCCTTGTCTTGTTCCATGTTTTAGATGTAATGCTTTTAATTTTTCTTCATTTAGAATGATATCGGCCTTGAACTTACCATTGATAGCCTTTACAATGTTGAGGTATGTTCCTACTATTCCTATTTTTTCTAGTGTTTTGAACATGAAAGGGAGCTGTATTTTATCAAATGATTTTTCTGCATCTATTGAAATGATCATATGACTTTTGTCTTTAAGTCTATTGATGTGATGAATTACATTTATTAATTTCCTTATGTTAAACCAACCTTGCATCCCTGGGTTGAACCCCACTTCATCATAGTGCACTATCTTTTTAATATGTTTTTGATTGCAATTTGCCAGATTTTTTTTTTTTTAATTTTCTCATCAATGTTCATCAGGAATATTAGTCTGAAGTTTTCTTTTTTTGATGAGTCTTTCTGGTTTTGGTATCAGGGTGATAATAGCCTCATAGAATGAGTTTGGAAGGTTTCCCACCTTTCTATTTCATGGAATACTTTGAGGAGTATTGGTATTAGTTCTTCTTTGAAGGTCTTGTAGAATTCGGCTGAGAATTAGTCTGTTCCTGGGCTTTTCTTGGTTGGAAGACTTTTAATGGCATCTTCTATTTTATTGCTTGAAATTGATCTGTTTAAATTGTGTATGTCCTCCTGATTCAGTTTGGGTAGATCATATGTCTCTAGAAATTTGTTAATGTCTTCGAAATTTTCAATTTTTTTGGAGTATAGATTTTCAAAATAGCTTCTAATTATCTTCTGTATTTTAATAGTGTCCATTGGGATTTTTCCTTTTTAATCATGAATTTTAGTAATTTGAGTTTTCTCTCACCTTTTCTTCATTAGTGTGGCTAAGGATTAATCAATTTTATTTTTTCAAAGAACCAACTTTTTGTTTTGTCGATGTTTTCAATTGTTTCTTTTGTTTGAATTTCATTGATTTCAACTCTGATTTTAATTATTTTCTGTCTTCTACTATTTTTGGTGTCAATCTGTTCTTCTTTTTCTAGGCCTCTGAGATGTAATGTTAGGTTATTTATTTGTTGACTTTTTGTTGTTTTAAAAGTGAGTCCATATGCATGGTATGTTTTTTCACATCCTTTCACCCTTAGTCTGTGAATGTCTTTTCCTATGAGATGAATCTCTTGAAGGCAGCATTTTGTTAGGTCTTTTTAAAAATCCAATTGGCCAGTCTATGTCTTTTGATTAATGATTTTAGGCCCTTAACATTTAGTATTGTTATTGAGATATGATTTGTATTCGCAGTTATTTTAGCTTATTTCTTGTTTTTAATTTGATTTGGTTTCTCCTTTGATTAGTTTTTCCTTTAGTATAGTTCCTCCCTTTACTGAGTTTCATTGTTATTTTTCATTTCCTCCTCATGGAATATTTTGCTGAAAATGTTCTGTAGTGCAGGCTTTTGATTTTTAAATTCTTTTAACTTTTATTTATCATGGACTAATTTTATTTCATCATCAAATCTGAAGCTTAGTTTTGCTGGATATAAGATTCTGGGTTGGCATCCATTTTCTTTCAGCACTTGGTTTGTGTTGTTCCAGGATATTCTAGCTTTTAGGGTCTGTGGTCTGGGTTAAGAAATCTGCTGCTATCTGACTTGGTTCCCCCCCCATATGTAATCAAAACTTCTCTTTTGTGGCCTTTAAAATTCTATCATTATGTATAGTGGGCATTTTCATTACAATGTACTTTGGTGTGGATCTGTTTTAATTTTGTACATTTGGTGTCCTGTAAGCCTCTCATATTTGATTTTCCATTTCATTCTTCAGGTTTGGGAAATTTTCTGACAGTATTTAATTGAATAGATTGTTTATCCCTTTGGTTTGTATCTCTGTGCCTTCCTCTATCCCAATAATCCTTAAATTTGGTGTTTTCATGTTATCCCATAATTCTTGGAGGTTCTGTTCATGATTTCTTACCATTTTCTCTGTTAACATCTTAATAGGGGCTATTTCGTTTAAGGCTGCATATTGCTTGCATTGGGTGCTGTTAGTATAGCTATAAAAAATCTACAACCAAACTGTAATACACTATTCAAACCCCCCAGTACTTGGCAGCCTGATGCATGAAAAGTCCTTGATTTCAAATACATTGGGAATGTGAGTGGAGGCAATGAAGAAAGAAAAAAATAAAGGGTGAGGTAAAAAAGATTCTTGAAGGAAAATTAAACAATTGTTTCTGTTGGAGTTCAATATCTTCTCTACTTCCCTTTCATCTGATAGGTGGGGTTGGCTGAAATTTGCTGGTAATGCCAATCTCATTATGGTGACAGTTACTAGGTGGGAAAATTAGACTTGGAGTTGGGACTCCTGGATGTGGGATATAGTAATTGCCAGTTCCAGAGGAAGAGTGCATCCCAGGACTCTCCTTTAGGGTCCACTCATGTGATGTAGGAGCTTGATTTTAGCTCCTTACCTCATTTGTGGACCCCATAATTCCTGGCCTCTAATTTAGTCCCTAAATTGTATCTCTCCTGCCCCCACCCTTTCAACTTCCCAATCAGGGACCTCTCTCCCCTGAGGTCCTGTGGGTGAGTGATGGGATCTATGCACCTTTTGAGGAAAGTTTTTCTGTATTAGGCAAATCAGGGCCTGGCATTAAGAGCTGTGGTCCAGCCATATAGCTGCAAGCACTGGGCCATGTTAGGGGTTAGAGGGTGGTTGGGAGACTGGGGATTGAGAAACCAGAGGGCCCTATTGATTGCCAAACTGACCAGACCAGATAATAGGTAGATACCATATTGGGGAGGAAGTCTTGGACCACGCTGATGTTGGGTCACAGCAAGTACTATCTGAGTTGTCTCTGGGATCTTAGTGGGTGCTGGGCTGGTTGGCTGGGTGAGCCAGGATCAAGATGTCCTCACACCCTCTTGCAACCTACCAATCCCTTGCAAGGTTCTCTCCTGCCTCAGCAGAAAAATGGTGGCTATTAGCACACCTAGCAGGGATACCTCTAATGTAACTAAGGCTACAAGGCCCTTGGTGATGATCTTTCAGACCCTGGCTGTTATCCCTAAATGAAAGCAACTATATCCTCAGTTGGTGATGGCACCAGCGGCTAACTTGTGGGTACCTTGATATTGGGCTTCTAGTCTCTGGCTAATGTCCCAAAATGGATGCTGCCCCAACTAAAAATGGTGACAGTGGTCGCACAGGTTACCCAAGATGGTGGTGGAGGTGTCCCAAGATGGAGGTGACTGCTTTTGGAAGATGTGGTCATGAGGGCGAGCTGTAATGTGGTGTTGGGCAGCCTGTTCAGAGATGCAGTGCTGTAGCAGGTGAGCTCTAGCAGTCGATGCTGCAGTAGGTGGTTGTCTCCAGGCCCTATCTGGGGCCCCAAGGTACAGGCTGCAACATGGAAGTGGGGCATGGAGGTTGCTGAGTTGGTAGAGGAGGGCCCACGGTGCAGCAGAATCCACAAGGGTGCAGTGAAATCCACCAGGGGTGGAATCCATGAGGGTGTGGTGAAATCCACCAGTTGTAGGAGGGCACAATATCTTTTTTTTATTTTTATGTGATGCTGAGGATTGAATGCAGGGCCTCATGCATACTCATGCATACCATGCAGGGCCTCATGCATACTGAGCCATAACCCACACCCCTAAATGGATTTCTTATTGAATTAAATTGAATATTTTGTATAAAGTCTTAACAAATCACTGCTGAATTAAATTACACACTCCAGTACTTACCTCATTATGTACATTCAAATTAATTTCCATGTGATCACTATTAGGATAACAATCACTTATGAATCACTTATGGTGGATAAAGCCTGCCACTAACTTGTTAAATTAGAATTTTCTCATATGAATGAAAGAACTCTGATGTAGAAAAAATTGAACAAACACGCACAGTTCTGTTTATTAAGTGCCAGCCCAGGAAATGCTTAGGCATCTGACATGTCACATCTGTATTCTCTTTGTGAATGTATCAGAAATGAAAGACAGCAATGGGAATTCAGTGTTTCACATTGTGCACCAAGGATGTTCTCTCTTTTCTCTTGGGTGATCTTTACTTGGTATCTTGAAAGAGAGTGCTCCATGGGAATACCAATATAGGCTATTTTGAAGTGAGATGGAACTGCTTTTAAGAGAAGTTAATTCTTAAATCCTAGGTCAATGGATTGTGTCAGTGAAATTATTAAATTATACATTACCAACTCATTGACTTTAAATAGAAATTGACTTTAATGATTTCCATTTAAAAGTATTAAAATCAGATAATTTCCTTTCAACTTCATCATGATCTTAGCAGCTCAAATTTAAAAGTTTAATGTAAATGAAAGACTTTGTCAAAACAGAGTGTGGAACAGGCATGGTAGCACCTGCCTCTAATTCCATCTACCCAGAAGTCTGAGGCAGAAGGATCACAAGTTCATGCATGGCCAGCCTCAATAACTTAGTGAAAACCTGTCTCAAAGAAAAAATTAAAAGCGTTGGAGATGAGGTTCAGTGAAAAAGGACCCCTAGGTTAATTCCCTAGTTCAGCAAAAACTTAAAAATTAAAAAAAGTGGCATCTAGAAGTTCTAATTTGTAATGAAATAGTAATCATATGCTTCAAAAATTAAACATTTCAAAACTCAACATGTTGTGTACCTGTTGAATAAAATAAACACTAATACTGTTTAGAGGATATCGTTAAAATCAGGACAGATGAATTTATTGTCTTCTTTCACTGGAAGATTTTAAAGAATGAGGAACAATGCCCCTGGTCTTCAGAGATTTCCCTTTAGAGAGATTCAAATGCCAATCTCTTCCAGAAATATCTTCCCAGTCATACCACTAAATAATGCTTTGTACTTCAGACAAATAAGTGGTTTTTGAAAAGATCTTACTTTACAACTTACATAACTCTAAACTAATATGAAATTTTATAAAACAGTATGACTAAACTATTTTCTATTCTAAATTTGAGCAAACTTTCAATTATTAATCGGCATACTACCTTGAAATGGAATTTGTTTATATTTACTCAACTACTCATTCACTCAATCAACAGGTATTTTCTTTATAATTATGGTATTTATGTCATAGAAGAACCACAGGGTGGGTTGATATATCAATGTTCTCCATGGAGGAAGAACCAATAGGACATAGGTAGCTAGATGGATGCTGGAATTTACTAGAGAAATTGGCTCATGTGATTACAGAAGGTGAGTGTTAACATGACAACAAATCTGCAAGCTAGAAAACTAGCGATATCGGCGGTGTGGCTCAGTCGAAGTCCAAAGGCCTCAGAACAGAGGAGTATCTCTGCTATAACTCCCAGTCTACAACTAAAGGAGTGAGAGGTCCAGGGATGCTGGTGCAAGTCCTAGAGTCTAAATTCAAGGGAACCTAGTTGTCTGATGTTCAAGGGGAAGAGAGGGAAGATGTCCTACTTCAAAGAGAAATTGAAAAAAAGAGAGAGGTTGCTTTTTCTTTTAGCTGATCATTGGTGCCCACCCACACTAGGTGAGGGCAGATCTTGTTTACTAACTTCACTGATTCAAATGTCAATCTCTTTCAGAAATATCTTTCCAGTCATAGCAAGAAATAATGCTTTACAATCTACCAGAACATCCTTTAATACAGCTAAACTGAAAGCTTAGAATGAAGGAATCACAGATGAACTATTTATATAAACGTTTGTTAATGTATTATTTTATTAATTCTGCAAGTACTTATTTGACACTTAATATATATGTGAATACTATTGAGTTCCCTGCTCAGAATAATATGATCACCTAACAATTCCCTAATAATTGCAGTATTATATCAGTGGGGATAATTTATCCTGCAGTAAGAAAACTCTCAAATTTTAGTGATTTGAAACCACAAAAGTTTTTATTTTTTGTGGCCACACTACATGTCCACCCATGGTCAGCTGTGGACATTATTTCACATTATCATAGGCCTATGCTTTATACTCTGTCTTTCATAGTGCCATAGTCTCAAATATCAGTGTGGTCAATCTGGCAGAGACGAGAGAGGAAAAAAAGCAATGAAATTATTTCTAGTAGACAATCATGATAATAGTCACCAACTGAATTATATAAAAATAATACAAAGATGAGAAATTTAAAAGAAGAATAGTTCTTACAAGGCCTTCTGAAAGTGAAATGTCAGACTCCTCCCACACTTGATAAGAGGTGGAATTTAAGAAGAATTCTGTGAAGTAAAATCTTACTGGTTGACAATCTGATGTCTAAAAGCACTTTGAAAATTAGTCATTTGGGGACATTGAAAATAACTGAAGTGGAACACTGTGAAAGGCCACCTGCTGTCTTAAAGCCCAAACCCAATGCTACTTTAAAATAATCACATGGCTCTCTTCAAACAGCCAGATTCCATGCTGTTAACACCTTATGAAGCTTTCCTCTCTGAACATTAAGAGTGTTTGTTCCTCAGTCTAATCTGCATAATGAGATGAGTATGCAACACAGTGATATTAATTGGAAAATTTAGTATTAATCTATGTTATTTCTACAAAGAACATCACTGTATACCCATAGAAGTAAAGGTTTTATTAAAGAAAGCTTTATTCTTGGGAGAAACAAACCTGTTGGGAAAATAAGATTGAAAGTGATTTAATCTAGAGAGTTCCCGAAGATCTACTGCAGATACTACTGAATTGCCCCAGAAATAACTCTGCAGCCTGGGTTATTAGTTAACTAAAATAGTTTACTTTTGTCTTCTTTCCATATTCCAAGTGATTTTAACATGTCTGGCTCAAGGTTTGAATGATGGAAAACAGTTATTTTATAAAAATGTAATGCTGTTGTATACTTGAAGATTGACCCAAGCAATGAATCCAATTACCATAACATATAATTAGTTACCATCATAACTTAAGAAATAAATTAATAACAAATAATTTATTTTGTATGTGCTTTGACTAAAGTTAGTTACCATAAAATGGTTATGAACTATGTATATACAGTTTTAGGAAAAAAAAAAATGAGTCACTCTGAACTATTTTCCCAACTGCTCTATCAAACTAAAGTTGCTGAGAAGAGACCAATAAGTGCAAGTGTAATTTCAATGACAGGCAAGTTTCACATCCACAATATATGATCTGATTGCTTTATAAATCCAAACCTTCAAACTCCTGAACTGCCTTTCATTCAGACAGTTATTTTTCATAAATTTTTGATAAAAACCTGTGTCTGTAAAAATGTTGCAAATCATCTACCTAACCATGAAGAAAACCTAGCCATCTAGAAAATGTGTTTTTATTTTTTAGATCTCAGTAATGCTTTTTCTTATTCCTTCTGCCAGGTCATGGATAGTGAGTTAAAATTTTCAAACAAACACGTACCAGTATATGTCGACAAATATTTTCCATAGAAGTTCATACTTACCAAGATTACTTTGGAAGCTAGGTAACCATAGAAACAGGGTCTGCTGATAAATTAAGCAGAAAACACATATTGAGATTAACTCTTTCTGGAAAATGGTTTACAAGACCTGGGGACTACACTCCAAAAACTGACATTGAATAATGACGGTGAGGGGGAGTAGTAGGATGCTACTTGGTGAAGTCAGGCAAAACAATCAGACTTCTAACAGGTTTGACAATTAATACATATGAGTATTTGGGCTCTATCTTTGAGTTTACTTGAATTAAGTTATTGTTCTCTCATTTCTTTTTTTTTTTTTTTTTTTT
>JAJEJO010005346.1:276-66478 GCA_020662805.1 Glaucomys volans | reverse complement strand
TTCTTTCTTTCTTTCTTTCTTTCTTTCTTTCTTTCTTTCTCTTTTTATGTTTTGTTTTTTGTACTGGAGATTGAACCCAGGGGCGCTTATCCACTGAGCCACATCACTAGCCCTTTTTATATTATATTTTGAGAAAGCATCTTGCTAAGTTGCTAAGGCTTACTTTGAACTTGCAATCCTTCTGCCTCATCCAGGAGAGCCACTGGGATTACAGGCATGTGTCATGGCACTCACACAATTCTGGTTTTAAGAATGTCAGTATAAGGTCTAGTAAGCTATACCTAAATTATTTGTTTCTACTCAGAGAATTAGGACTTCACCTCAGTTATTATCTTTGGTAACTGTCTCTTCCAGAGATATGGATAAACTGACTCTCCACAAAGCCTGGTGGAGGAGTATAACTCTCTGCAACACAACCATGACAGCCTACTGAAGCAGTTTCTAACAATTTCCCAGTAAAATAATGTGGAACACAAAAAGTCAAAAACTCAAAAACAAATACAAAGTTGTAAAGACAAATTATTTCTAAAATAGAATGAAGTTTTTACTAAATCAGGGCCTATCAAACTTTTTTTTTCCCAGACAAGGACAGAGGGAAAACATTTTAGGCTTGAATTTATCCACGGTAGTCATTGGGTATTTTGGACCAAACATTGCCATGAATAAGAAAGACTGCTCCTGTAAAACTTTACTTAGAAAAACAGAAAGTGGGCCAGATTTGACCAATAGGCTGGATTTGACCCATGGAATCTAGTGTGCTGATCACCTCCCCAAAGTATGATGTCTTCTGTACTAAGTGAAAAAATCAGAGGCATATTCATATTTCATCTCAAGCAACAAAATAATCATACCTACCAGGAAGAAAAACTTGGAAGAAAACTATTTTTTTATTATTATTATAAAAACCCCGTATCTCAGAAATTCTCAGATTCAGCCGTTGGTTTCAACCAATAAGGTCAGAAGAAAGGGAGGTCAGGGCCTATCTTTACATGAATCCCATCTTGATGGATGGGCAGGGGGGGCTTTGTTTGTGGTAGGCCAAGACTTCTGTTGAGAAACTCTCTCATTTCAGGTACCCTCTGGATGCTCTGATAATCACTTTTTCCTCTTGTGCCTTCAGACATTGGTGTATTAAAAGTTCCCTACATTTGCTAGCCCTGGGATGATGTCTTATTGCTTACTGGTTTCTCTATCATTACTTTAAAAAAAAAATTCAGTAGATCCATGAATCTAGCATGGTCATTACCTTGCCCTTCTGTGTGTCTAACTGGAGTCCTCATTATAGACCTGGTGGCACCATGCAGACCAAAGATTGTGGCATGGTCCAAAGTACATCTTGTATATGTCTATACACCTAGGAGCAGCAGTGCTGAATCCTTCTTCTATTTAAAAGCAGAAAATGTTAGTTTTCTCTAGCTTTAGGTTCCCCTGATAAATGAGGGGTTCTTCTATCCAAATGCTTTCTGCAAAAAGAGACTTCAGTCATTCTGTAAATAGAAATAATCAGCAACAGAGAAACAGGTATTGTTAATCATCTTTCTGATTTAACCACATTGAAAAGACTCATTATTCAGATCTCACATAAGGCAAATAAATGTTTTCTGAATTCATTTTGATATAAGAAGATAAAAATTCAATATCTTGACTGCAATGATTTAAAAATCTGTAACAAAATAAAAAACTCAGGACACCAGAAAAAAGGACTATCAGAGGAAAACTACCATGTTGCCCCTATGTGTAGGGACACACCTTAAGATGGCGACAACATTAACAACACACTCGGGGCAAAAGCCTCCCCCACTCGTGGTACCACCAAGGTGGCGGCCCAGGATTGGCTCATTCAACTTCCATGAACCTGAGCAGCTTTACATCTTAGCAGACCTCTGCCCTGCAGGCCTTGCTGTATACTGCATGTGCTGTTGACCTTTAAGATGATTGGCCCCCGCCTGTGTCTCCTCCCCTCGTCCCTTTTCATATACCTGTTTCACTCTGCCATTAAACTGAGATCCTTCTGGACAGACTCCCGGCTGGTGTGCGTTTTTCAGCCATCGACACTCGCCATCCTGTTTGACCCCCGTGCCCCCTCTGGCTGGTCCAGGGTGGGCACCCAACCTTTGTTGTTCGGCGCGGAACAACACCTATGGATACTTTACTACTCAAATTCTCCGTGTCTTCATTTGCAAAGTTGAAATTTTCAGGAATATATAAACTTTTTTCAGTTTAATTAGCAGCATAATCTATAGTAATGGTAATGTTTACATTAACACTGATATTTTTGTACATTCTTTCTTCTCTTTCATATATTCTCTCAGTTTTGCTAGAGGTTTTCTAGTTTTTTCAGTTCTTTTGAAAAACAAATTTTATGGATTTGTACTCTATAAATTCAGCTTATCTTTTTTATCTTTATCATTACTTTTTACTACTACCTTTTTATTTAATTTTCTGATTGTTCTAGCTTCTTGAAATGGATGGTAAGGTCATTCATTTTTAACTCATCTTTTTAAAAACACATACATATAAATTTTCAATTATTTCTGTAAGCACTGCCTTCTGTTTAATATATATTTTCATTGTCTTTCAGTTCAAAAATGTTTCTTATTTTCTTTTTTAACTTATGTGTTAACTATAATTCTATTAAATAACTTTCATATCTTTAATAATTTTGTGTAAACTTATCTTGTACTATTTTTTGCATAGTTCTCTTAAAATTAGAGACCAGACTCTATGATTTCAAATCCTTTGAAATTTGTTGAAGTTTTCTTTATGTCCCAGCTTCTGAGTCATTTTTATTAAATGTGTGTAATGCAATTGAAAGAAAGTTGTACTCTGAAATTTTTGTTGCTAAATTTAATATTTGGCAATTGGACAATTTTGATAATCATGTAATTCAAGTATCTTCAATCCATTATAAATATTATGTCTAATTTTTTTTACATGTCACTTGGAAGACTGTTTTTAAAATTTCACAATATGACCGTAAAAGTGTCTATTTTCCTTTTTGATTGTTGCTGAAATTTTTCCTGTACATATTGTGAGACTATTCTAAAAATTATAGAATAAAAGAATTTCTGATGAATTGATATTTGTCTTAGTATAAAATTACCTTTCATAGCTACACTTTATAATAGTTACACAAGCTTTTTCTTATACAATGTTGGCTATAGACATCCTTGTTTTATGAATATATACATAAACATACAAACATATTCTTTTACTCTCAACTACTCATTTTTAATATGCTCAGTTTATTTTTCATTGAGCAACATAATTGTGGATGAAAAATTGTAGTATTCAATGCTGCATATCATGCTCTCAGAGGAAAATTTCCTTCTGCTTTTTGGCAAGAGATCATTTCTGAAAAGGAACTTGTAAGTACATTCTAAGGTTAAGATGACCTAAAGGTACATCAACCCTCTGAGAGAACTGGCATGTTTCTGAATCATTCTAATTTCTAAAATCTAGCAATACTTGTGTAACAAACTGAAATTTCATATGTTCACTAGAGATTGTCCTCTTTGCAGTCCCCATATTTAATATATTGGTATTCAGTTCTACAAACTGTCCCCAAATATCTACTGACCTTCTGAAGATTTGTTCAGAACTTTCTGTTTAACATCTTAACCTCTCAGTTGTTACTTCAATAGTTACCTGGAAGGGCAAAAGCTATATAAAATTGAGGGTTTACTTCTCTGATCTTTTCTTTAGGATCCAGGTCTATTTATCTTTTACTTTTTTTGGTATTTCTCCTACTCCTTCAAGATGATGTTATTTCATTTTGTGTTTCTTATAAGTGTTTTAAATAAGAAACTCAATCAAAAACAGTCAGGCAGACCATTTCCAAATACTTTAATTTTTAAACACAAGGATCAGGGATCTACAACGTTTAGGCTTAAACCAATACCAGGAGATACAGAGGTGATTCTTAAATAGGGTCTTGGAGTCCCCACCTGAGATAGGTGGAGTCCCCACCTCTGTGACTTATGACCTTTCAAGCCCAAGAGAAATACAACAGGTAAACAAAGTTTCTCTAAGAATCTTCAGAAAATGTGTCCTTAATAATAACCTACCTGAAAATGTCTCAAGGTATTTACATCAGGTAATACCATACTCCAGTGTACCAGCTGAATATCAGCGCTTGTGAGCATTTACACAGCTGAATCACCCTTTAAGTACAAGAAAATCCTTACTTCTCTAAAAGCAAAAGCTCTCACTGTGATCAATTACTATTTCTCATTTTAAAATTTTTCGGTTATCAAGACAAGTGGTTAAATAAACTTTACTTAAGGATATATTTCTGGTATTGGGGATTTCCAAAACTGATTTTTAAGCTATATCTTTATTTAGAGTCAACTTTTCTACATTTTTTTGAAATCATTTTCATGGACTAAATAAGGACAGAGAGTCTTATATATCTCACTGCAAATTGGAACACTAAAATCATCCTTGAGCTTCAACTTTGTGCTCAGGGGAAAAGCAAAGTATAATATGGGTAAGGACATGGTTACTTGTATAACAATTATGTTCAGTGATTGACAGGACCTCTCTGAATCTGCCATAAAATCAACTCTGTAAGTGGTGGTAGATCAAGTAGCTGCATGCCCATCTTGCATTAGGTGTGCCAGTTTGAGAAAAGGGTGTGAAAGCTGAAATCTACTTCCACAAGAGTCATCTAAAACAAGAAAATATAATACACCCAAAGGCAATAATCGCCATTGTATTAGTACAAATGTGTGACTATTCCATTCTAAGTATTCAGTTGGGAGAACCTGTGATTCATGTTTTGGTATTACTCTTAAAATAAATCAGCCTCACCTAAATAGTTTGGTAAGCACATTAAATATATGCTCTCAAACTTCTATTATAATCCTTTTCAATAATTCTATTTTTAGCAATTTCTGCTACTTTAAAAATGATCTTAATGAGAAAAAAATAAAAGAAAGAAAAATTGCTGATTATTCTGTATTATAGTACTTGATATTTTGATGAGCAAATATGTCTAAACCAGGTGATAAATGATTTAACTAATATTTCATCTCAAATTTGAATAATTTAGGATACACATAAACATTCTTCCTGGATAGGAATTCAAATTCCTCTTAGGATCAAGGTCCAGTTATAATTTCCCATTGTCAACTTTCTAACTCCCACATTAAATATGCTCCATCAAAAACATAGGTGACTGATCAAAATACATAATTTTAAATAAATAAAACAATAAGAAAGAATGAGTTTAGGAGTACAATCAGAAGCATATTATTCATTTTGCTGGATGTTGAATAAAACTGAAAGATTGATTTATTAAATGGTCTTGTAATAGTTTTAGAAAATTAGTCTCCTAAATCTGTCCAGGATATAAGTGGATATGGAAAAATACTAAAATAGATTTTGCTCCACAACATTTTTGGTTCTTAAAATTAGTTATTCTATGAAATATATAATTTTATTCCATGGGTACAAATTCCTTGGCAATTTGATTAAATGATTTCACAGTCAATAAAATATTTTAAAAACCAGTAATGTTTGAGTTATCTGGCAGTGCAATGAAGAAGCATTTTATTCTCTAATTGCGTATATAATCAAATAAAAGTAAAATTTGGCAAAGAGAGATGTTGTATTGAGGTATATGCAACTGTTTTTAAATAGTATTACTTAGAATGATAACCAAAGATTATTAAAGAGAAGGGAGTTGGTTAACATCACAAATTCACATATTATTTTTACCTAAAACAAAATGGTTCTTAAATTTTACTTTTACCACGATAATCATCTTTATTATTATTGTCATACTTGCTGGGCATAATTATCTTCACTATTGTCAGTAAAATGCTATGTAGCCACCTAGTTATTAAATCAAGTAGCAAAAGCAGAAAAAAGAACTTGAAAAGCGAACTTGGGAATTCACTTAAAATTATACTAGCCAGATTAGCTTTTATGGTTATAAAATGCACGTGCATGTGTTTGGTTGTGTGTGTGTGTGTGTGTGTGTGTGTGTGAATGTAGTGCTAAAATATATCTGAGAGAGAGGGATAGAAAAATAAGGTTGATTTGAAATCTGAGTGGTTATGAATTTTCAAACTCATTTTATTTTAGAATATGCTATGATTTTCACATTTGGTCTAATTTATATCCACTGGTACTTCAAGATAAATTGATGCACCAAAGAATAAGTGATACTTAAACAGACTACCTTCTAAAATACAGGCTTCTGTGATCAATTCTTATGATTGAAAAGCAGCCTACAGTACCTATAAAATTACAGATAAATTTCCTATTCCAAACATTGACACTATCCTGTTTTACAAATTTTAATAAATACCTTCACTGATTTTGCTTTATCAGATATATTCAGATTTGATCTCAAACACTTCCTGTGTGGTAAAGAATGTGAATATAAGAATTAGAACTGATTTTAAAATTCATATTTCAGTGATTAGGATAAATACATTAACTTTGGGATTGCTACAAAAATATGATAATGTATCAGTTGTAAAATATTCATTAGGCTGAGTATGGTGGCTTGGGAGGTTGAGGCAGGAGGATCAGAAGTTTGAGCCCAGCCTCAGCAACTTAGTGAATTGTTGTCTCAAAATAAATTATAAAAAGGTTTTGGGATGTAGTACAGTGGTAGAGCACTTCTTGGTGCAATCTCCAATATGCAGCAAAAATAAATAAATAAATAAAAGTAAAAGAAGATATGTGTACGTATTAATTATATTGCAATGACTATTTTGATTTCAAAATTAAGATTTAAATGAATCTATTGAAAAAATACAGTGAAAACCCAAGCAAGTAAGACAAAATAATTCATATAGTCATAGATTTTGACAAAAGGAGACTTTTTACCTAAAATGATTTATGTGTTTTTGTTAGTATAAAATTACATTCAATAAAAATTAACCTAAAAATTATGAAGTATTGTTGTAAGAAAACCATCATTTTAATGGATAACACCATTACATATGATTTATAAAAAGTGTCTTCCTCTTTTACAAATGCAAAGTGAATACAAATATAAACATTAATGAAAATATAGACAATATCTTTGGTTTAATTTTGGGAATAGCATATTTCATTCAGATATCATGTAAACAGTTGCTAATGCCTTTTGTCTAGAGTTATTCATTATTTTGTCAATAAATTAGTATGAATTGATAAGAAAATGCTACTTTAAGGACAAAGACTTGATTTTCTACAAGCAATTCAATATTTTCCAATCTTACAAATAATTTAGTTTAGAGACTTGAAAATATTAATAATTTATTGGCACTCAATCTCATAAGTTAATTCAGAGATTTAAAAAAATATTAATAAATATCTATAATATTAAAATATAGATCGAAATTCTGGAAAAGCATATTCATCTCATAGCAGAGGTAAAATTCA
Source organism: Glaucomys volans (assembly GCA_020662805.1). Classification (NCBI taxonomy): domain Eukaryota; kingdom Metazoa; phylum Chordata; class Mammalia; order Rodentia; family Sciuridae; genus Glaucomys; species Glaucomys volans. Next base: position 59,095 of record JAJEJO010005346.1, on the reverse strand, counting down.
TGATCTGACCTGGGTGAGACCAGACTAATGTAATAAGAGGTGCTCATGGAAGAGATTGACAAGTGCAAAACAAAGAGACTGAGACTAGACTGGGTTCAAAAGCTGATAGAAGAAAAGAACTTGAAAGATAAAACCATGTGGTCATTGGTCTAGATGATTCTTAATAAAAGGAAGATATTTTGTCCTGATTTTTTGAAGGTGTTTTCTTCTTTTGTATTATGGTTGTATATTCATTAACGACAGCAAAAAAGCAAAGTGGTCTATAAATTGGTGATTTCACAGAGTGTTTCCTGTCTGTCCCAGAAGGCAGAGGTATAAGGTTTCTGTACGTTAGAGGCCAGGGAAGGGAATAAGATGAAATGGGTGGAAAGAGCAATGTAGTCAACTGCCCTAGGGTGTACAAGTGATTCCTATTGTGCCATCATGGGATACAGAGCAAGGGACTGCCCAAGATGCTGCAATGTGCAGTGGAGGTGGTAATGTGGAGGCTGTTAGATTTCTTCTTAAGAGCATGAGAAATGATCCTTGAATGAAAGATAAATGAAAAAATTAGAAAAAGAACAAAATGATTAGTACGATCAAATGAAAAACTGTATGAGGAACATTTTAGAAGAGAAAAATGAAGGAAAGACCAAAAGATTTACATTCATTGTTTTTGCCTCTTGAACTTCCTGACTTCTGCCTGGCAATTTACTTTGGGGAACTGTTTGGTCACCCCTGTCAGTCAATATGATTTGGCCTGAGTTAGCACATTGAAGGTGTTCAGAGCCACCTCAAAATATGTTGTGCTGACACATTTATTTTGAGATGAAAGCAATTGAGAAATAAATAAATAGATACAGGAAAAAAAAGTTCTCGGCTTTCCTCCTATCTAACTGAAAACAAAACATTGATACCCCCTAAGAAGGGATCTCCCCTCCTCTACACTCTTTTCCCATCACCGGAGACCAGCCAACAATGAGAAGGAGTCTGCACAAATCAATCTTACAAACTTATCTCTTGTTAGTTTAGCTGTAGATTTGTCTTCCCACAATTTGCACCAACTAGAAGCTGAAAGTCCTTACTTTTGTCTTACAATTTCTCTAAAAAATTTTGATCTTGGTTGAGATGCTATTTAAGCCCATGTTCTAACCTGTCCTTCCAGCAGCTCAGCACTGAATAAGCCTGTGCATATGCTTGATGCACCTGTTAACTTGTTTGTCTCTTGCTAATCTGTCTGTTGTCAGTCTAATTTCAGGGTATCAGCCACTGAAATCAATGCAGGAAGAGGGAGAGATTTATTTTTCCTTCTTTATGTAACTGATCATTTTGTGACAAATCTATGCTTCAAGGCCAATCAAGGCTACATAGTTAGAAGTCCAGGGATGAACAATGTTGATGTTTGTGGAGTGATTTGTTGCCTCAGAACAGAGTCAAGTACAAGAAAAATAAAAATAAAAGAATGGAAAGAGAAGAGAGTAAAAACTTCTCAAAAGAAGAAATATGACTGGTTAACAAATATATGAAAAAATATTCAACATCTCTAGCAATTAGAGAAATGCAAAGGAACTACACTGGGGTATCATTTCACTCCAGTCAGAATGGCAATTATCAAGAAGACAAGTAACAGTCAATGTTGCTAAGGATGTGGGGAAAAGTGTACACTCATACACTGCTGATGGGACTGTAAATCAGTACAACCACTCTGGAATACAGTATGGAAATTCCTCAAAGAACTAGAAATGGCACCACCATATGATCCAGCTATCCCACTCTTCAGCATATATCCAAGGGATTTGAACTCAGCATACTTCAGTGACCCAGCCACATCAGTGCTTACAGCAGCACAATTCACAATAGCTAAGCTATGGAGCCAATCTAAGTGCCCCTCAAAAGTTGAATGGTGTATAAATACTATATGATGTAGTATTTCCCAGCCACTAAGAAGAATAACTTTATGACATTTGCCATAAACGGATGGATCTGGAGACTATCACTCTAAGTGAAATGATTCAGTCCTAAAAAGTCAATGATTGAATGTTTTTTCTGCTTATGTGGAAGCTAATCCAAAAATGGGGAGAGGAGCAAAAAAAACCAAAAACAAAAACAAAAACAAAACAAGTAAGATCAGAAGAGAAGACAAAGGGGAATGAAAGGAAAGGATGAGGGATAGGATAGGGAAAGTCAGTGGAATGAAATCTGACCTCATTTTCCTTTTTACTTATATGAATATACCACAGTGAATCTCACCACCATTTATATATCCACAAGACACTAATGAAAAAAAAAACTCTAAGTAAATAATAGAAAGATCAGAAGAGCAGAGGGAAGGGAATAGGGGGTGAGAAGAAAGGTGGGGAAGGAGAAATTCTGAGGCCTGAATTAGAAAAAATTATATTCCAAGCTTTTATAAGTATGTCATAGTATATTCTATTGACATGTATAACTAAAAAGATCCAATTTAAAAAAAAAAAACAGGAAACAGAAGTGATAGGACCAAATATTCTCAGACATTAAAATATTAATGGGTAAAATGTAATGCTGATTTATGATAATCTTTGTGTCAACGAGTAGCCTAAATTGTAAAATATTAAAAAGGGAGATAAATATGAAATCAGGAAGAGAAAAGAACAATCTTCATATAATAATGGATTTCTTGAAAAATGTGTAGCATTAGCCCTGCCCATATAAACACACATGTGCACACATATATAATTACAATTATGTGAAATATTTATATATAATTAATATTATAGAAGGGATAAAAGTAATGACATCAGACACTGAGGGCTGATTTAAGAGTGAGCTGTTTTCTTTTTAAAAATGTCTTTTGGCTTTCAGATATTTAAACATTTTTTTCTTTTTTTTCTTTCTTTCTTTTTTCTTTTTTTGCTGGCATTGTTTGTGAATATCTACTCCTTGATTTAATATGTTGTGACTGTTATTTGTATCCTCCCCAAAATTATAAGTTGAAACCTAACCACTAAGGTGGTAACTTGAGGAGGCGGGGCTTTTGAGGGTGACAATTTGGAGGCATCAGATGATGAAGGCAAAGCCCTCTGACTAGGATTATTGTCATTACAAAAGACAGCCCTGGTTCTTCACAATGCAAAGTCACCTCTATGGACGACAGAAGCAGGCCCCAGTCAGACACTGAATTTGCCAGTGCCTTGATCTTGTACTGTCCAGAACTGTAAGGAATAAATGTCTGACCTTTGAAGTTACTCAGTGTGTTCTATTGTGTTATCAGTCCAAATGAACTGACACATGTACAAAGTAATAAATCTGAAAATTGATGATTTTGCCTAGATCAATTAATTGTGTTCCTGTGTATTTATTTTAGAGATTATCTAGAGACCTAATTAAAAATAATTGGGCTTTTTGTCCTGAATATCTAAATGTTCAATTTTGGTAACTGGTAAAAATCAAAGTCAAGTGAAATAAATAAAACAGGAAAAACCCTGAATGATTCCCAAAAGTATCCTTCTTTGTCAAGCTCTAATAAATGTGATCTTACTCCAATTATATTTTGTATTACCTTTTCAGGGATGAATTTTGAAAAAAGGAATTTAATATCAAAACATGAATAACCAGATGATGCCCCAAATAAACATTTCTAAATATATTAATTATAGGATTAGAATTTTGTTATTTCCCAAATTCCATTTTAAAGTATTCTAATCCTTTCATTCTTCAAGTATTACAGAAAAAAAAAAACTTAGGGTCATGTTCAATCAAGTGTTAGCAAAGTTTATAATTCACATTATAATTTCTCTGAACCAAATGAAAAAATAAAGTGGATGGTCCAGTAGCTCCCTCTAAGAGGAATTATATTGCATTTTCAAAGCTGCATGCTTGCTCTTTTTATTACATTTCCTCTCTTTTCTTAACAGTTATTCTCTTTCTATTTTTCTACACCTAAACTATCACATTTAATTTTTAAATAGTTCATGTGATATTCCTAACCAAGAAATATGAATATTCTGTTTGCAATGCCCTTGTAAACACAAGGCATATCAGAGGGTATGGCACTTGTGAAAGAAAACGTAGTTAAGTTTGCTTTCTTAATTACTTATTACCCACTCCCACATTTTAGGTAAATGTTTGAACAATTCTCCTTATCAGCCTATATATATCCTTGCTAACTTACATAAATATATAAATATTACTTTGATTTTCAGGTACCAATTGTCAACTCGATGTCTTTTTTTTTTTTTTTTCCAGTACTGGGCACTCAATGTCTTTTCATTGACTAGATATCAAATTTTGTGGTCTTATCTCTAAGGTTTTCTACAATCTCACCACAAATTGCATTTGAAGTCTTCTTCTGACAACCCAATCAGATAAATTTCATTTTCTATATGTTATTTTCTAATTATTTATCACCAGGAATATATTTCATGTCTCCAACTTTGTACCTCTGTTTATGGGATTCTCCCTAAATATGGATCTACTTGTGGAAACCATTTTTTAAGAAATGAGCTAAATACCACTCTCTTGAAGTCAGTGTGCATTCATCCCTATTGAATTATCATTCTCATTCTAAATTCTCCTACACCATTCTGTAGATGGGGATAGAAATATTCAAAATAGGTGGAACTTAAATAATAATGGACAAGTCAGATAAATAATTTACATGTGTGAAATAGGAAAATCAGAAAGACTTTCTGCAGGAATATTCTATTTGACTGATACAGGTAAAGTCACATTGCAAGGCAGAGGATAGAAGGAAGCCCTGTTACATATTATGTTCCCTTTCTCTCTCTCTCTCTCTCTCTCTCTCTCTCTCTCTCTCTCTCTCTCTCTCTTCTTTTCATGATGTGAGGTTTGAAGAAAAGAAAAATGTTGTTTTAAGATAGTTATAAGAACTGGCACTCCATATTCTAAAATTTGAAAATGTGTCATACTGAATCATTTAATCAAATGTTAGAATTATCATCCTTGAGATATAATTAGAATTCTATAATGCCAGTGAAGTGATGTATTTTTGTAATAAAAAAGTAATGAAAATTTTCTGGAAATGCCTGTTTTCTCCTAATATGATAAAAGAATATAAGGACACACAAGAACACCAAACCAGTTGCCTTTCAGTATTTGTTATGGTTTGGATATGAGGTGTCCCCTGAAAGCTTGTGTTGATGCAGGAATATTCAGAGGTAAGATTGATCCATCCCAGTTTGAATGAACAGACTGGGTGGTAACTGTAGTCAGGTGGGGCAGGACTAAAGAAATTGAGTCCCTGGGGTGTGACTTGGAAGAGTACATCTTCCTGATGGCCCCTTCCCAGCTCTCTTGCGCTCTCTGCTTCCTGACCCTTCCATGAGCTGTGGGGTCCTTCTGCCACGATGTGCTTCTTCTCTTTGGGCCCTGAGCAATGGAGTTGGAAACAGCCATCTATGGACCGAGACCTCTGAAACTATGAGTCCCAAATAAAGTTTTCCTCCTCTAAGTTGTTCTTTTTTATTTTTTAAATTTAATTTATTTACTTTCTAATTCATTATACAAAATGGGGTACAGTTTTCATTTCTATGGTTGTCCGTGATGCAGAGTCACCCTGTTGGTGCAATCATACATGTACATAGGGTAATGATGTTTGTCTCATTCCATTATCTCTCCTTCCCTGTCCTCTCCCCACCCCTCAATTCTCTCTACACAATTCAACGTCCCTCCATTCTTCCCTTACCTTATCTCTCCTGTTGTATATCATCATTCACTTAGGAGAGAAAAAATTCAGCCTTTGATTTTTTGGGATTGACTTATTTCATTTAGCATAACATTCTCCAGCTCCATTCATTTACTTGCAAATGCCATAATTTTGTTCTTCTTTATGGCCGAATAATATTCCATTGTGTATGTATACCGCAATTTCTTTATCCATTCATCTATTGGAGGGCATCTAGATTGGTTTCAAAATCTAGCTATTGTGAATTCAGCTGCTATAAACATTGATGTGGCTGCCTTATTGAATGCTGATTTTAAGTCCTTTGCGAATGAACCAAGGAGTGGGATAGCTGGGTCAAATGGTGGGTCCACTTCAAGTTTTCTGAGGAATCTCCATACTGTTTTCCAGAGTGGCTGCACCAATTTGCAACTCCATCGGCAATGTATGAGTGTATCCTTTTCCCCACATCCTGGGCAATACCTAATATTGCTTGTATTCTTGGTAATAGGCATTCTAATTAGAGTGAGATGAAATCTAGGGTGGTCTTGATTTGCCTTTCTCTAATTGCTAGAGATGCTGAACAATTTTTCATATATTTGTTGATCGCTTGTGTATCTTCTGTGAAGTGTCTGCCCAGTTTCTTAGCCTATTTATTGATTGAGGTTTTTGCATTTTTGGTGTAAGGTTTTTAAGTTCTTTATAAATTTTGGAGATTGGCATTTTATCTGAAGTGTATGTGGAAAATATCTTCTCCCACTTTGTAGGCTTTCTTTTTACATTACTGATTATTTCCTTTGCTGAGAAAAAGCTTTTTAGTTTGAATCCATCCCATTTACTGATTTTTGCTTTTACTTCTTATGCTCTGGGACTCTTGTAAGGAAGTCTGGTCCTAAGCCAACGTGATGAAGATTTGGGCCTACTTTGTCTTCTATTTGGTGCAGGGTCTCTGGTCTAATTCCAAAGTCCTTGATCCATTTTGAGTTGAGTTTTGTGCAGGGTGAGAGACAGGGGATTAATTTCATTTTACTGCATATGGATTTCCAGTTTTCCCAGCACCATTTCTTGAAGAGGCTACCTTTTCTCCATTGTATTTGTTTGCATTTTAGTCTACTAATAGGTAACTCGATTTATGTGGGTTTTTCTGTATCTTCTGTTCTCTACCATTGGCCTACTTGTCTATTTGGGTGCCAATTTCATGCCATTTTTGTTACCATTGCTCTGTAGTATAGTTTTCTAACAAAAGAGGTGAAAGACCTCTATAATGAAAACTACAGAACACTAAAGAAAGAAATTAAAGAAAACCTTAGAAGATGGAACTATCTCCCATGTTCTTGGATAGGTAGAATTAATATTGTCAAAAGGCCATGCTACCAAAAGTGCTATACAGATTCAACACAATCCTGATTAAAATCCCAATGATGTGCCTCAGAAACAGAGAAAGCAATCATGAAATTCATTTGGAAGAATAAGAGACCCAGAATAGCCAAAGCCATCCTTAGCAGAAAGAGTGATGCAGGGGTATCACAATATCAGATCTAAGTTGTTCTTGTTGAGTGTTTTGATCACTGTGACGGCAAAGCTAACTAAAATGGTGTGATACATGTTGTGCATCTAGGAAATATCTGAGGAGAAAAAATCAGCCCCTAAAATACCTTTAGGAGTTTACGTGATTCACCTTGAATATGGATTCTTTAGTGGAAACCACTTTGAAATGGATGAGCTAGATTCCACTCTCTTAAAGTCAGTGATCTCATCTTCTATACACTTACGGTATTATATGTTGAGGAAAAAAATCACTGGGCTTTAGCAGATCCTAGTAAATAAGGTCCACTTAAGAAGCATTGATCCTGGTAGGTACAAAGAGTATTCTATGGCCATAAACCCAGGCTTCCTGTTCCTTCAAAAATCAATTTCAGCAGTAGATAGTCCATGGATGTTCCTCGGGGTCTCTAAGAGGAAGATAAACAAAACATTTTGTGGCAATTCCCTTGTTTAATTTAAAAATTGTTTGTTGAAAGTATTATTTTTATCAATGTTCTGAACCAAAAGAGTGTGGTATGAGAAGCCATTATAATTGCTGTATTATTATTATTATTAATTAAGCATAAACAAGGATTCATGTGCTTATAATGACTTTCTTAGCCAAATGAAAATTTGAGTGATAACATTTTTGCATACTGCTATTTTATATATTTTTTCAAGAAGGGAAAACTTGTTTTTACCAGGAAAAAAGTGTGAAAGCCATATTTCTTTTGCCTAATACAAAAATCAGTTTACAATATAATAAAGTAAATCATTTAAACAGTTTTTCAAAGATTCCTTCATTCCTAAGAGGTTAATATAGGTGGTTCCTTCATTCCTAAGAGGTTTCTATAGGTGACTTGTACTTCAGCTGCGTGTCCTAAGACTCAGAACCTTGGAGAAACTGGAAAAGTCACTCAGTCTAGAAAATCAGTTTACAGATATCTCTAAGTATATTTACATATTTAGATACCCAGATAAGGAACTATGACTTTTATTCCACAGAACTTGTAGGTAGAACCAGATTAATTACAGCTTCAATATAGTCATGTGAATTTTTAAAATACATAGAACAAGTTTATCTGAATACAATTCATATACCATACAATTCACCTTTTTTAATTTTGATTTTATTTTTTAAAATTTAAAAAATTAAATTTGCTCTAATTAGTTGTAGATGACAGTATAATGCACTTATACATTTTGATAACTCCTACATAAATGGAGTGTAATTTCTTATTTTTCTAATTGTACATATTATAGGATCACATCGGTCCTGTAGTCATATATGTACGTGAGGTAATAATGTCTGTTTCACTCTACTATTCTTCCTACTCCTATACCCTCCCCTCCCTTTACTCCCTTCTATCTAAAATAAAGTAACTGTTCACCTTTTTAAAATGCACAGGTCAATGGTTTTGGCATATTCACACACAGTGCAGTCATTTCCACAGTTAATTTTACATCTTTTTCATAAACTCAGAATGAAATCATATATCCTTCAGCTATCATCCTTTCTTCTTTCTCCATTCCTGAGCCCAAATTAACAAACTATCTAATTTCTGTCTCTGTAGATTCACATCTTCTAGGTGTTGCTTTTAATAGAATCATATACTGTACAATCTTTTGTTTTCAAGGTTCATCTATGTTGCTGCATATGTGAGTGATTTATTCATAATATTTCACTGTTAAGTAATACCATATTTTGTTTATTTGCTCATCAGTTGATAGATGTTTGGGTTGATTCCAATTTTTTGGTATTAGGAAAAAAGTGGCTATAGATACAAGTTTTGTGTGAACATAACTTCAAAAGAATTAGATATATAGCTGAGAGTAGAATACTTCAAAGTTCATGATCAAGACAGTCAAATCTTAAATGTGGAATCTAAAACAGTAACACTCTTCAAAACAGAAATTACAATGGTGATTACTAGAGGCTGGGGGTGGGGTGGGGAGAATGAAGAGATGTTGGTCAAAGGTTATAAAATCTCAGAAGAGTAAATAATTAGTATTTGAATTGATGCATGAGCTGATTAGTTTACTTCAATCCTTCCAAACTGTATACATGAATCACAGCATCATTTTTATCCATATATATGTATATATGCAATTTAAATATATATATTTAAAGTGCGACATTGAACTGTTGAGTTTAAAAGGGTGAAATGTTTAGTGTATAAATTGTCACCAGATAAAGTTGTGCTGGATGTATTTTAAAAATTCAAGTAGTTATACTGAAGTCATAATTAACCTGGTCTTACTTGTGTTATGTGGCGTGCAGTCATAGTGGCTTGCCTGGGTTATGTACATGTGTGTATATTTAAATGTATGCACTTCTTTATTATAATTTGTTAATAAGAAAGGCAAAAATTATTGTATAATATGGAAAAAATAAAATGGAAAGAAAATCCAAAGATTGAAAAGAATTTTGCACATTACAAATCTAATGAAATTTGAATCTAGAATGTAAAAGTAACTTACAAAGTAAGAAAAAGACAAGTAATCAAATTGAAAATAGGCAAAGGGTCTAAATAATATTTCTCCACAAAGGATAAACAAATGGACAATAAGAACATGGAAAGATGATTCACATCATTAGTTATCTGGAACAGGAGAATCAGAACCACAATGGGATAATACCTCACACCCATTAGAATGGCTGTAATCAGAAAGTAGATAATAATAGTACTTGCAAAGTTTGGTTACATCAATCAGAAGCCTCATGCACTGGCAAGGGAAGGATGAAATGATGTGATCATTTTAGGGAAATTTTTCTTCAAAATTTAAATGTAAATTTGGCATATGATTACGTGTTTTGAAAATTATTTTGTTTCCACTGACACTAAACTCATGAGATATTTCTAAAGAACCCGGGCTTTTTTGAAGAATTATCTTCAGAATACTTGGTGAAAAGCATCTACAGCAAGTTATAATACCAGTAATGTGGTTTTCCAGCAATAAAGGAACTGAAGCATGGGATATCCACTGGCCTGATTAACTTCTCATCCCTGCATAATTTATAATAGGAAAATGTCCCTAGATAGAGAAATTTTAGGATCTGGGGAAAAATGAATATAAAAGTGAATCAGCACAGAGTTTGGTTGGAGAAGATCATAATAAAATGGATTCAATTATATTGTCCATCATAGAAAAGATGGAAAAAGGAATAGAAATTATATTTAAGCTTCCCATTGACATATCAGGTTTTGCCTTCAGTCTCATGCAGTCCATCGCAGTCCTTCACTGAGGACTTTACAGTGTTTTTCAGATCTTCTGTACCCAGTATTAGCATTGACTGTTCATTGAAGCACTCCTGCAATAGAATCTTTTGATTTCCCTTCAACCTCTGTTCTTTCTTAACCATTCTGTGTAGTTCAGTATGAATGTTCCCCAAATGTCAATTTACCTGCTGAATTTTTGTGTGCTCTAATTAAAGCTTCTAATAAAGTCTTTCGATATTTGAGGAACTCTATCTTCATCTCCCCCTATACTCCAACCCTGCCAGGATAATACAGATTTAACATATTGCTCTGTAACTATTTAAGAATAATACATAAGCCATGTCTGCCTTCTTCTATTCAGATTTTTATCTGAATCCTTCAAAGCAAGGCTTAAATGTTTTTCTTTCTCTTTTTTTATGTACTTGATCTGACAAAGATTGCTAGCAATGTGACAAAGACTACTACAGGGCTCTTCAGTGCACAAAAGCGCAGGACCATTATTTCTTCACTCAAGATTTTGACATTTATTAACATAAAATAAGCCTTGTTTCATCTATCACATTTTTGCCTCAAATACTATAATGGATGTTAAAAATCATAATACTGCTTGTCATGCTTATTCAATATCTATTTTTAAGTGCTTGTGCCATATCAACTTTTATTCACATTTTTTCAGTCCTCATAAACATTTTAATTGGAATTTCAAAAAAGGCAAAACTGCTATTGATTACATGCCAATAGCTGAACCCAGAAAAACCCATATGTTACATATTTTAGTATAAAATTGAAACTCATGTTTTTCTAACTCTCCACAAATTTTCAACTGTTACATAAAAATGTCACATCTACTACACACTTCTCCTCTTTACAGAGCAGATAATTCTATCATGACTTACCAAAGGGGAAGAAACATTTGAAAATACTTGTCAGAAAACATAAACTCAAGTTGTCTGCTCTCTAGGACATTTCACAAGCTAAAAGGAGAGAAGTTATATTGGGAGAACCCTGGGTAAAGGGGGCAAAGATGTATTCCATACTATCTCATTCTAAAGCTTATTCTTTAATTAAGGTACATTGCTGAATATGAACAGAGGTCCTCATAGAATCACTGTACAGGACTGACTTGCTATGATTATTATAATAAATGGAAGTAAGAATCTCTCTTTAGGACTTTGTATAAATTTATTTCCAAGAGACACTGACTATTTGCACATGAGAAAATATTCCCCAATGACAATGAGGAAATTCATTTCTAACCAAATCCTCTCAAATATTTGTCTCTGTAAAGATTTTTTTTCTCTATAGAAATATCTAATATTTAGTGTCCTCTTGCACTAGCTATGGTAAACCTACAGCCAAGTTTTATGTTTGGATATTGTCCTGGGAAGGGAATGTGTGGGTAGAGGATGTGGAAAGTTCTATAAACCCAGTTGAGAGAGACTTTGGCCATTACCTATTTTCTTGCTTCATGTATAAGTAAATAAATTTAAAATGTGTCAGATGAAAAAACTAACCTGAAATGTATCCACTGGAGAGCACAGTGGGGTAAAGCTGTGATCTATCCTCCTTATATAATTTTTAAATGGGGAATAGAAATGTGTCGGAACAATTTCATGCCTACTACACTGAAAAAACCCTTTTGCAGAAAAGAAGCTCTTTTCTTACAAATCCAAATTAAAGGGAAAAATTATACATGTGTGTCATCACCATCAATTACTTGGGTGTAAAAAGAGACAGACCATCATAAAGGAAAGGAACATTGACATATTTCATCCACAGAATTTTTTCTATGTGTACCTTCTAGAAAGTTTATGTTCAATTCTCTGAGCACTTTGGGCTCTTTAACGGCCAGAGATTTTTTTGTGAGTGAGAGGCTCAGAAGAAAATCCTGATAAGATATTACTTAAATTTATTCTGTGTTAAATAAAATATCTCTCCAGGGCTTAAAATCTCCAGACACTTAACTAATGTATTAATGTTAATTTCAAAGTTTGTCATTTTGTGAATACATGGCTCATTGTTAAAATGTACTTTATTAGCTTTTATTTTTCACTATCACTTTTCTTATTTGATGTACTTTTGCATTAGATATTCAAAATCACCAGAAATCTAAGAAGAAAATTATTTTTTTAATCTTTTTTTTACATATATAGGAAGTTGTCTATGGTTTGCCACTAACAAATGTAAGTATTGCCTTATGTATTTCATATGTGAAGTATTTTTCATAATTCTTTGAATGAAAGTTTGTAGACATAGAGCCATTAGATTTGTGATGTTATGTTACTATTTAAAAGTAGAAAGATTTAAAAAATTCTTGTAGTTTAATCAGAGTAGCATGTATAACACTGAAGCCAAGGAAGTTGTAATTGTTGAAGAGATTACAATTCACTGAAGAGATGCTAAGAACATTTGAAATGGAAATATTTATTCTGTGTTAGTATATATTGGATATATGTAACTTGCTTTTGATCTTTATAGGGGCTCAAAGCTAAAAGTTTGCCTTGAGTCTCAGATGAGATTTTAGACTTGGACTTTTGGGCAATTCTGAAACTGCTAAGACTACGGGGACTCTTGGACTAAATGTATGTTGCCTTGTGCGATGGGCATGAGCTTTTGGGGAACAAACATGGAGTGTTATAGTTTGGATATACGATGTCCCCCAACAGCTCACATGTGAGACAGTGCAATGTTCAGAGGTGAAATGATAAGATTATGAGAGCTGTCACCTAATTGACTGACTAAACCAATTGAATGAATTAACTCAGTGGTAACTGTCAGTAGGTAGTGTGTGACCAGTGGAAATAGATGACTGGAGGTGCATCTTTGAGGTTTATATTTTGTACCTGGTGAGAAGAGTTCTTTCTGCTCCCTGGCTGTCATGAACTGAGCAGCCTTCTCCTGACCTGCCCTTCTACCATGATATTCTGCCTCACTTCAGGTCCAGAGCTATGGATCAGGCTAATCATGGACTGCACCTCTGAAACCAGAGTCAAAATTAATATTTCCTACTCTAAGTTGTTCTTGTCAGGTCTTTTGATCAAACCAACACAAAGATGGCTAAAATCAAGATTAGGGATAAAAGAATAAGGTGATGAAAGATTGAGAGATAAAGACATTCAAATTGAGTTATACTGAATTGATGGCTATATGTATTTCAATAATAAAACTCTTATGCATGTATTTAAATAGGATTTGGGAAATCACAAAAATATTAATACACTACTGAGTGATTGTAATTACATAGCAATTTATATTGGTTAATTTCCGAATCTTTGTACTCTACTTTCTGCTCTTGATTATCACAGCGAACTTGGCTAAAATTCACCAGAAATATCCATACCACTGCATGAATTAACTAGTCCATAAACTCAGAATAACAGAAAGCCTCAGGACATGAGCAAAATGTAAAACAACATCTTTGCTGGATGTAACATGAATGTATGAATAGCATCTACTCCAATTCCCAAAACAGTCCTTAGGACTTTTATTACTCACGGACACAATCCTGGTGTTGGAAAAATTTAAGAAAAAGAATGAAGTAGTTTACAAAGGAAGGTTATCTCCTTCCATTTATCATTCAGATCCACAAAAAGAGATATCAGAGATATCCCAACTCTTTGAATGATAAAATTTTCCCTGAAATTCAGACATTGTCTTTTTACCTGTTCTAAGAAATAATGCTTTCTTCAAACATCTCTTAACTGAGGATTGATAATTTAAAGTACAAATATTTTATGTCTCATTGATACTTTCTCAGTCAGGAAAGAGACAAAAATTATGAGTAATTGTTGGTTGATTTTAGAATAAAACATTTAAAATCTATAATCACCCTATGGGTTCAGTATTAAAGATGATAGATTCCATTACCAGTTCTGGGACAAGACAATCTGTCATCAAATGATCTTCCTTAAAAGAATGGCTAATGGAAGTTATTGAGATTGAAAGGATTAAAGAAAAAAACTTGGAAAATCAGGGAAGACTCAATCTCTATGTAAAAGAATAAAAAACTGGGTCAATACCATGGACTCGTGAGTTTACAAAATTATATTTGACTGTGGAGATAAAAATTATGACATCATTGAATATAGTTCTCAAATATGTATAGGAAATATTTAAGAGAATTTTTTTTCTAGTGTGAAGTTACCAAGGGACCTAAAAAGATAAGATTTCAACATTTCACTTAAAAGGGTCATCAATAGTAGACTACAACAAATTATATATGTAATTCTATGTATAGAGCAACTACTAAAATCTCTATGCAGAGAGACCCTTGAAAACCATATAAATAAGTCAAAACAAAATTCCTAAAAAGATACAAGCAACCCAGAGGCAAATGGAAGAAAGAAAACAAAGAAATAAACAACAACAAAAACTAAGAAAGTAGATTTGTGCTCTAACAGCAAACAGGTGCATTACATTTAAATAGCCCAAATTCACCAATTAAAATGCAGAAATTGGCATAGTGAATTTAAAAAGCATGATTCAACCATATGTTGTGTACAAGAAATATTCATTTTAAACAATGAAGAAAGTAACATTGATATAGCATCTAAAATTATTAAACTCATCAAAATATTTGAGTCATGGAAAATTTTTTCAGCGTACTGGGAAACAGTTTCACACAAATTCATTATATTTATATTGTTTGTTGATTACTTTTATTAGTATAATACACAAACTTAGGGGGAAAAGAATACATCTCCTTCAGGATATTAAAAAACTTTAATTTCTTTAGATATCATCATTAGTTTTATATAGTAAAAATTAGCCTTTAATTACATTTTTATAAATACAAAATTTTTCTTTCTGATTATTTCTTACATGTAATATTTAATTGAGGATCATTTTCCATTTTCTTAAAGTATATAGTGGAAGAGTTATTTCAGTAGCATTTATTTAGTAAACTATTAGTTTCTTTAGTATGAAATACTGCATTTCACTTTCATTTCTGAATTAATACCAAGCTAAAGTATAGAAAGAAAATTTCATTCTTTCTTAGCTTTCTGACGAGATTGTTCCACTGTCTCTTAGAAAATTTTCTGTAGTGATTTTTTATTATTTGCCAGTGACCTTGTGTACTTTAGATGGTTTAAGACTTCTTTGATTTTGTAATTCTACAGTGTTATTATTATGTGATTTACAACAGATTTCCTTTTATTTATACTGTTAGTGTTTATTGTGCTTTCTGAAACTGTGAAGTCTTCTCTCATTTCTGAAAACATCTCCCCTCAAACACCATCACTTTCATAATCCCTTTGTTCTATTGTTTTGGGACTCTAGTTTCAGACAGGTTGGACTTTATAAAATCTTCTGATCATTTGTTTTCTACTTTGTATTTTCTATCTCTGACAATAAGAAATGCCTTTAAAGGTAAGTTTTAATTCATTAAATTCCATTTATCTCTAGATTGCTGCTTTAAATATCAGTTTTTTCCTTCTTCCTATAAGGATGATCATTTTTATTAATTAAACTCCTGCTTTCTTAAATATCTTTTTATTTTTCTAGATTTTGATTCCACCTATTTTATCCTTATAGAAATATTCTTATTTTTATCTTCTACTTACTACTTTCAATACCATATTTAGAATTAGCTTTAATTTCAATTAAGCAGAAGGTACATTAGAACCCAAGACAGATTCCTCAATTTAACATCAATATTTCATTAATTCTAAGTATTTAACCCTAAATCCTATATCTACTTAAATTTATATGAATTTTAAAATTCAAATACATTTTGGAACTTTATTTTTCACAATTAATGACAATTATTTATTACAAATATATCAATAGTTGATTTAAAAAATTATCAACAAAGAAAGTGGAACCTCACACCATAAATTGATTTAATTATCAATACATGTTGTTTAATACTTTAACAACACATAAGTATGGGGAGCAGTGATAGAGGATGGGAGAGCAGTGACTGAGATTGGGTGTCTCTGATGACATGGCTGTGGCATGCCTGGTGTGTGGTGATGTTTTTGTGCAAGGGCACAGGATGCTTAGCTGTTGTGGTGATGCCCTGCATGAGAAGGCTCTGTGCTAGAGTCCTATCAGCTCTGACCTCAATCTCAGGCACATAGCTTCTGGGAATAGAGGAATTCTTATGCTAGTCAACCACAATGTTTCACCAGTCACTTTAAACAATGAACTTTGTTGAGAGCAACACAAAGTTCCTAACATTGCACTTTGCATCTGTGGATTGCAACTGCAGAAAAGTTGCATAGATGTTTTAGATTCTGTAGCTTTCCTGAATACAAAGAATAATGCTTATATAGTCTTTACCCTGATAATAAGACATATATAAATAAAGACTGCTGGAATAACTCTTTAGATCTGCATCTCCATCAGAGAGCAGTACTCCACTTGATCCCAGCTGTTTATCTTCAAAATCTGTGTTTGTGAGTCCCTATTTTTCTAATCCCCTTCGCCCCTTGCCAGAACCCACAAGTTTGGCAGCACTGGTAGCTGCACATAAGGATGTGTGTGTGTGTGTGTGTGTGTGCATGCGCACATGTGTATTGATCCATGCATGGTCTTCCAAAGTCCAGGGTTGATGATTTGTTAGGAGGACTCAGAGAAGTCAGCATTTGTTTATATTTATATCTATGACTTACTACAATGAAAGATAGAAAGCAAAGTTAGCAAAGGCAAAAGGCGCACGGGACAAAATCCAGAGGAAACCAGGTGCAAGCATCCAAGAGATCTCTCGCAGTGGAGCCACTCAAAATGCACTTAATTCCTCCACCAACCAGAAGCAACAACACATATGAATTATTGTCTACAGGAGACTCAATCCTGGGATTGTCTTGGGGACTGTTTACTTTTAGTATGTGTCTAAAGTCTTTAAAATCTATTCAATATATTTTTTTTTCTTTTGCTGAAAGGAATTTCCTCTTTTTTATAGATTTTCATTCAATTCCTTAAAAGATTAACATTTATATTATTGAAAATAAATAATTTGAATTTAAAAAATAAATATTTCATGTGAACAATTTATGAATCCAATTTATGTAAACTCTCCACTCCAAACCTTTAAAATGAAACAGAATTGAGTTCAAATCTTTGGTCTGTCATCGAGTCAACAATGTTTAAGCCTGGGAAGGAAATTTTACTTTTTTCAACTCCAAATTCTGTAACAAGAAAATAATTTTTTGTGAGAAGTGGCTGATGTATATATATATTTTTGAGAAACTCTTACTTGAGAGTGTATTCTGTATTATTATTGCCACCAAATCTGGCATATTGCTTTACACTATTTTTCTTCTGCTCCAATGCACACATTTCCATAAATGAACCATCCTTCATAGTTTTAGGATGACTGAAATTACAACAGAAATATCAAAATATTTATGTAGACTTTTGTATTAAGAACTCTTCCCCTTGTCATGGCATTACATTCTTTCATCTTCTAGCAATTAGTTTTGAAGGACATGTGAATTCCTGATGAATCTTATTTTTACACTTGCTAACACTATCTGCTAAGGTTTTTAATTTTTGTGAGCATTTGGGCCAATTATGCTGCTACAGTCTTTTTATTTTCATGTACTGTGCTTGTAGTAAAGCACATTTTCAATATAACTACCCTGTAAATAACATATATTAGAATCCTTTTCCTCTGTTTATCCTCTGTGAGAAGGTTAGACTCTGTTGCCATTGCAACACAAGTCTTTGAAAGCATTTTGGTTGAAATAGATTAATTTAAAATCCAAGAGAGAAAGCAAAGGTGAAGAGTAATATCTATTTAGAAACAGTGATTTTATTTCCACAAAAAGCCTGCTGGAAATTTAAATGGAATTGCATTTAATCTATAAATCAATTTGGAGGGAACGAACATCTTTAAAATGCTAAGTGTACTGACCCTTATGTATAATATATTCCTCTGGTTATCTTGGTCTATTTTAGCAATGTTTGGACATTTTCAGTGTAGAGGCCTTGAAAATATTTCCAAAAATCCTCTAATGTTATTGAATTCTTCTGTAAAGGCCATTTTGATTATTTTTAATTTCCATTTCCAAATATTTATTGCTTACATATAAGCATATAGACCATGCATATTAATTTTGCCCGATTAAATTATTAAATTCTCTATTAATTCTTATGCTTTTAAAAATAAAGTTCAAGGTATTTTTATGTAGACTATTAGTAGTTTGTTAATGAGGATAGTTTTACTCCCTCTGTGATCTGTGGCTTTTATTTCTTTTTCTTTTTTGAATGTACCAGCTAGATCTTAGTATGATATTAAATAGAAGCGGTGAGGGTAAATAAACTTGCTTTGTTACCAATATTTGAGAAAAAAAAAGCCTTCTCTCACTACTAAGTGTCCTCTTCACTATACAAATTTTGCAAATGCATTTATCAGGAAGAACAAGTTTCTTTCTATTCCTAGATGACTTAGGAGAGAGTGTTGAATTTTGTGAAATGTTCTTTTTGCATCTACTGTGATTATGCTTTTCTTTTCTTTTGTAGTCCACAGTGTGGTAAATTTTATTGATTTGTTTTTCAGTATTAATTCATAATCCTGCATTTCTTGGATAAAATCCTCTTAATATCATGAGTCATTCTCTATGTGCTATTGGATTCAGTTTG
Source organism: Glaucomys volans (assembly GCA_020662805.1). Lineage (NCBI taxonomy): Eukaryota > Metazoa > Chordata > Mammalia > Rodentia > Sciuridae > Glaucomys > Glaucomys volans. Next base: position 40,123 of record JAJEJO010005346.1, on the reverse strand, counting down.
CTAATATTTTGTTAGGGTTTTTCCACGTGTGTTCATACAGAATAATCTTTTGGTATGTCTTCTTTGCTCTTAGTATCAGAGTAATTCTGGTCTATTTCCAGATTCTTCTTTAACTCCCAAGGTAATTGCCTTTATACCATTAACAAATGAAACAATAAAAAAAAGAGAGAATGAGGATGCCTATTATATTTACAGACACTGTTTCCGGTCACCATAAAATAGACATTACGGGGTTGTGATCCCTGAAAAAAAGGAAACAACTTGATTTCTATGATTGCCCTCATTTGTTGTCTGAAGATGGATTTCAGGCCACACCATGAGATAAGGTAATGAAAACAATATTCCACCTGTGGGCTTCAGTTCAGAAAGTCAAAGGTAGCAAGAATGGGTGAACTAGACTCCTGGAAAAGAGGAAACTAGAAACAGAGACAAAACTAAGTCTGCATAGGGTCTCCTTTTCATTGATTTGGTCCTGATCTTTTCATGCATTGAGAAATACTCCATAGAATCCACAGAAACCACCAGAACCCAACAGGCCAAACAATTTCTGTAAGTCACACAGGGCTGGTTCCTATCAACCAGAATAAAGAGACTTTATATTCCATGGGGCTTTGGGCAGAGCCATTACAAGAGTCATGCTTGGAGAGTAGAGATATCATATTATTTATGTTCAAGGTACATTCCTCTCCATGTGTCACAATATAACTCAAAAGCAAAACCTAAGAGAATAATGTAACTACCTCAGAACAAGTTCTAATACCATTAAAAAGATTATTTAAATTCTGATAATGATCATTATAAACTTGACAATGTCCAATATCTGCTAAAAACAACTCTCAGGTTTCCCAAAAAAGCATTGACACATAATCAGAAGAAAAAATCATTCAGTAGGAAATTTTAGATGAAAAAAAATGATTTTTACAAAACTGTTGTTAACTTTATAAATGTATACAAGAATATACAAGGAAAAGCATAAAAATACTATTTCTAATGCAGATATCAGAAGTAAAATAAAAATTCACATGGATTTCATGAAATTTAAAATTTGATACATGAAATGAAAATTCCATTCATTTGATAATGAAATGAAATTAACAACAGATTAGGCATGGTGTAAGTGAGCATCATTGATATTAAAGATACAGAATTTGAAACTATCCAAAAGGAGGCACTGAAGAGATATGGGTGAAAATGAAGGAAATACTATCAATGGCCTGTTGGGAAGCACTGGGTGACCATATACCTACAGTAATATAAAAAGTGTTTATTCAAAGGGAGATCATCATTAAGTTGCTGAACAACATTGATGGAAAGAAAATTTTGAAAGCAAGGTGAAAGGAAGAAAACAAAAAATGATTGTGTATGAAGAAAAAAATATGAGTAAGAGGACATTTTCCATTGAAACCCTGTAATACAACAGGCAATGGAATACTAACTTTAAAGGGCTGAAAGAAAAACTATCCACCTAAAATTTTATACTGAGTAAAAATATCTATCTAAGACCATGACAAAAAAGCTAATTTCAGAAAAGTAAAATAAAGGAATTTAACCAACAGACTTATCATGAGGGAAATATTAAAGAAATTTCTTATAGCAGAAAGAAAATTATATAAATTTAAAATTTTAGTTTATAAAAGTAAAGGTAGAAATGTTAGCTATATGGATACATATGAAGTAATTTTTCTTCTGAAATTCTGCGAAAGTAATGTACTATTTAAAGTAAAAAATTTCAAGTAATATAAAGTGAAATTTGTTGCATGTTTAATAATTTCATGAAGGGTTTGAAGAATTGTATGCAACTACAATTTTGTGAGATTATTATATTATATGTATAATATTATTTAAAGTTAGATAGTAAAGAACACATGTTGTAAGCCCTGAAGCAATTACTAAAATATTGAAACAAATATATATAGCTAATGATAAAATCAAGATAAAACAACTGGGCCCAGTGGTGCTGCCTGTAATTCTAGCAGCTCGGGAGGCTGAGGAAGGAGGATCCCAATTTCAAAGCCAGCATCAGTAAGGGTGAGGCACTAAGCATCTCAGTGATACCCTGTCTCTAAATAAAATACAAAATAGAGTTGGGAGGTGGCTCAGTGGTCCAGTGCCCCTGAGTTCAATCCCCAGTACCCCCTCAAAAAAGGTTAAATAAATATAAAAAATGTTCAAATAATCCAAAATGAAACAAAAAAGAAGGGGATATATGTAAAGTATCTTTTAAAAGGTAATTGATTTAAATGCTATTTTATTAAAGAATTATATTCATAAAACATGGTAAATAAATTCAGATGTAAAGAGTCATGTTTTTAAACGTTCATATACTTGATATTATTGTTCATTTATTTTTCACAAGTCAGTGAATAAAACATAAAATTATGAAGATCATGAGTCATCAAAATGGATATTTAGGCATTAGCTATAGGGTTGAAAGTAGCTTGCATTTTTTCACAATGAGGAAGTTCTCTTACACACTGAAATAAATAAATGTCAGAATGTTACAGTAAGTGCAAGGTCTGACCTGCATTGTCCTCATAACTTTAAAGGTTAAGAATAATGTAGGAATGAGTAAGAAAAAGGTGAGATAAAGTAGCCATATTTTTAGTATTATTCTGAAATAACTGCTTGTACATTTTTATTTTGCTTTGTTTTATAAAAAGACTGAAATAAAAGTTTCCAAAAGAAAAGTGAGTGATCAATATAATATATAGAATATAAAGTACATTTTGTCTTAATATTAAATGTCTAATATTATTTAATATTGTAATAATTAACAGTGAATATTATAAAATGGATAAATATTAATTTTAATACTGACATGAATATTTATATTGGAATATTTAATATTCCAATTCCTGTTGTATCTATGAAATACTACAACTACATTTAAATATTAAAGTTCTTGATATCAATAACACATGGGAATCCTAATCATATTTTTATTTACTCCTTAGTTTTGTCTGAAAACCTGAAAATTTTATAGCCAAATGTAGAGGGCTATACATTCTGGGATTTTTGCTTCATTTTGTTGTTTTTATCTTTTTTCTTCACCCCCACCTTTGGTGTGTGCAACGGTGCTAAGACCATCAATAACAAAATAAGTAAAAAGTAGTTTGTTACTATGAGTTAACTCCCAGGTAGGAAACTTTTAGAATTGAGGGGAAAGAATTTGGCCACACCAATAACTCCTCATATTCTTTTGCTTATTTTTAATAATATCATTTATAAGATTTTCAAAAAGAGAACCTGAATTTTTTCTCCTGCATGATTTGGACTGATATTATTTTGGTCATATACTGCTTATCTCTCACAGCTTATGCAACAGCAGACAGTTAACTCTAATGCGGTGAGCCTCCGTCTCCATGTCCTTACTGGCGTAAGAACTCATTATCTTCCACTTAGAATGGTAAGAATTAATTTGTTACAATGTATAATAATAAAACCCTTAGAACAATGCATAGCCCATATTAGTAAGTGTTAAAAAAATTGTTAATTTTTATTTTACTATTATTATATAATAAAAATCATTGTTTCATGGTAATGATTATTTATTAGATAAACCTCATTTATATTTCCATGTCATAATTGGGTTGAGAAAAGATAGCATTCAGATTCTATTTGCCAATATTTTCCCTTATTTCTATGAAATTAGTTATTAACCTCTGTAGAGCTGAGCCATTAAGATGATGAAGCATCCCTCTATCCTTAATGCCGTCACAGCAATTAGGAGTAATCTATGAAATCATGTTATCCCTGACTGAATCACAATTATGACGCTCTCTTCTGCCTGATCTACTTCCTAGCCTTAATAAAGCTGGATTATTTTAACAATTGTCTTTAATCCCCAGCACCACCAAATTCAATCCCCAGCACCACCAAGAAAAAAAAAAAAAAAAGGTTACAAAACAATTGTCTGCCAGCCTCTAACAATTCTACATAGCATTTCCAAATCAATTGCACTATTGTTTACAAAGCACTTTGCAATTTTCAGGATGCATTTTAAATTACAAAGCTTGGGAATAAAATAAGAAATGAAATAAATCCTTTGATTTGCTATTGAAAGTTATATGCAAGTTGGTCCCGATTGTAATTTCCCAATGTGTTACCTGTGGTTCTATGAAATTATATTTTGGTTAACCAGGTTCTCCCATTCTGTGTCCAGTAATAGAATGCATGCTCAATGCTATGCCCACTCCCAAACTCTTGATTTTCCAAGTCAAGTTCATCATACCTTGGTTACTTTCTTTTCTTTCTTTAAGGTCTTCTTAGCCTTTTCTATAAATTTACCCATCTCTTCAGGCTATAAAATGCTTTCTCCATCCCCTATCATTTCCATTCCCAAGCTTAACAATACTTCCTACATAATGTGATAATTAGTTTTGCACAGTATATGTTGTATATGTAAGATACACTCACACCTTAGTGGGTTTAAAAGTTCAGTGCATCATCCTTTGCTATCCTGTGATATAATGGTAGTGCTTAGAATTCTTATACTAAACAATGATTTTCAATAGGAGGAAGAGATCAGTTTCAAAAATTAGACGTAGAAAAAAAGAGTATATAAAAAGTTTACTCAGTCAAGCAGTGCAGGACTGATATGTACTCCATATGTACTCCGCTGATACAGTGACACCAGTAATCAAAATATTGGAATGATTCCACCTCAGACTGCAAGAAGCTGTCTTCTCTTGCCCTTACTTTTCTCCTACCCTTGTTGCCCTGAGTCTCCCTCTGAACTCCCATTACCAGCCAAGTTTCAAGCAACAAAATTGTGAATGCCTGACATTGCCAGGGCACCCCCAGACCCCATCCCAGCATTTTGTTCTTCCTCTATTCCAACTGATCAGTGTCTGTTTCATGTCATTAGGAGTTTTGAGGATCCACCTAAGAAAAAGTGTATTATGTGGAGATTGTTGTGTAGCCAAAGAAGCAAGTTGACCATGTGAATAAAGAATTGAGTTCCTGAAAAGTAGCAATGCATAGAGACTCTAAAATTAGATGACTAGAAAGATTTAAGCAAATGAAAGATGTGCTGCTTTGTGACAGGGCAACACAATTTCATATAGCAAAAATCTAGGCAGAGTTCTGGTATCACAGTTACGATTGGGTATCTGAAAGACACTGCTAAAAAGAAAACAGGTTTCACTGCCTAAAAATGGGGAACTTCATTAAATAAATAAGACTTGGTTAAAGAAACTAGGTTAAATTAGATTCAGATTAAAACTAGCAGGTAGTTGGCTTATTGTTCAACCTACATATCATGAAACTCAAGTTCTGATGAATATTTTATATAGAATATAAGATAAAAATGAAGCTCTATATGATATTCAAGTTGCATTAGGAGGATGGAATTCCATGCACCATATTTAAGAGTGACTATTTTCCTTTTTTAAAATTATAAATGGACACAATGCCTTTATTTTATTTATTTATTTGTATGCAGCGCTGAGGATCAAACACAGTGCCTCACGTATGCTAGGCAAGTGCTCTGCCACTGAGCTACAGTCCCAGTCCTGAGAGAGTGACTATTTTCATGCACTTAACACTAGTAATAAAATTATCCAATTGCAAATGCACCAAACACCATAGTTTCAGGCACATTCCACTGTATGACTCTCTAAATTCTTCTCTTAGATTTCAAGATTTTTTGCAAATAATTAAAACACTCTACTCACTAAACTTACTCAAACTCCATGCTATCAAGCTCCAGTTTGAATGTCCCTGCTTTTCAAAATCCTTTTGTCATTTAAATGGCCAATCTTATTCCCCTTAGCATTAATTACAAGCCTTTACCAAAATCCTCAAGGGTATTACCTTCTATGGTATTCTAATAAGACACCCACCAATACTACTCTTGGAATCATCAAGGTCACCAGTGATAGTTACATTGCATTTACTTCCCCTCAGAACTTCTAGTGTCTTCATCTGTTTCCTGCTTCCATTAATTTGTGAAGAAAAGCTAGCCTTCTTTCCAGTTGATGACCCTTATTTCTTTTGTACTTCAAATCTCTTATTTATTAGCTAATTTATGTATATGTGTTTCAGGGCATATATTAAATAAATGTGGCTATGAATTGATAACTGTGCAAGCTGGGTGATGAGGACTTGGTGGTTTATTATACTGTTCATTCCTTTATTGCATATGTTGAAGATAGTCTATAATAACATATTTTTTAAAATAAAATTTGCAGAAAGTAGTTGAAAAGTTTAAGATTCTAATGGGATGTTGGGATTATAGGCCAGACTTAACTAATGAAAGAGTAATTAGAAATTAGATGATATAAATTTGAAAAATGATAGAGTAGACAAAATAGGTATATATTTCCAGGTTAGATTATTAATATAGATACTACATGAACATTTTTAAATATAAAGGAGTAAATAAAAGGGGAATAAAAGAGCTTTCAAGTGCAAACTAAGTTAGTTTTTAGATCGTTCTAACAGCATATTTCTGTATGGTGTTTACTGATGGATAAATCTTACAAAATCTTTTACAGAAGATTGATCTTTCCAAATCAATGGATTTTAAGTATCCATTCTGAGACTAAAGTAAGTTCCTGTTTAAGTTATGTTGTTGTTACTGTTAACTGACAAGAAGCAATTGGAGTTTGGAACAGTTGCTTTCTATACCTAAACTTCCTTTGGCATGCCAGGAAGACATAATACTTAACCACCAAAGTTCTAGGAATGATAGACCTTAGGAAATCTGCAACAAAAGGAAGTATCACTTAATTTACCAGAAAAGACTGTTTTATGTTAGTATTCCCCAGAGAAAGCTTTAGGCCACTTAATCACAAAAGCAATAAAAGTACGTACAAATGTTGCCCTATGAATGTGAAATTCTGCTTATAAAAACATAATATAGTACATGGAAAAACAACTCTAAAAATTATAAAATATAGCATATATCAATCTCAGGTGGTCAATTCTCCCATCTTTTTCTTTCCTTTTTCCCAAAATGGTCTTATATATGAGTGTTTGTGCCTTTTTTCATAACTGTATATTTTAAGTACTGAATCAAAGCAAATTTAATTATAATTGATAGTAGTCATTTAGTCAATAAGAAATCATCAATGAAGCATATTTGTATATATTTTCATTAGCTCTGTTGTTGTAATTGTTCTTCCTTCAAAAAAATTAATGAGACCGTCATATCTTAAAAATCAGCATCTGACACAAATGCTGCTTCTTCAGGATTTATGGCTTGGTTCAGCCCCATGTTTTTCCACACTATGTTAGATTGTAAGGATGACCCAGACTGTAAGGATGACTACTTTCACTTATCCTTAAAGGAAGAGCACTGCATGGTAACAAGTGAGATAGGCACGCAAGGAATGGTAGTTGATGTCCCTATATTGGTAGAAGGCAATGGATACTCCTTCACATTTTCTGTTATTGTCACAGTGGATTTCCCTAGAAAGGGAAATCAATCACAGGAGCAAACTAGACAATCAAATATACTCTTCCAATTCCCATTAATTGTTGGGAATTTCTCATTTGGACTTCAATGGTGCTTCAGCAACCCAACAGTCCATTTCTGCTTGGTATCAGTGAATCACAGGAAATCAAATATAAATAAGATCTAGTTATTTTGTTGTTATTTCTCAGTTACCTATTCATAAACAACTCCACATTAATTAATCCATGAATGTAGATTAAGGGATTTATGTGGTAGAACAGGATTAGAGATGAATCACTGATGCGTCTATTCAACAATTTACATCATATGGCCACTTGATGGTACCAGGGGCAAATGATCAACTAGGAGCTATTTCTAAAAAAAAAGAATAATTACCTAAAGAAAAATATATCAATTTGCTACAAATTTCTATTTTAATTTACTTGAAACTCCATATAACTTTCTTGTTTTCCATAAACACTTTCATTATTTGTTCTATTGAGTTACCAGGGGGAAATTACAGAACTACTTGAACTATAGCCAGATCTATGATGCAAAATTCTCTTTGAGTCTCAGGTGAAGATGGAAAATTTAACTCAGTGAATGAATCAGAGCACCATAATCAGAAAGAGTAAGTGTTGCCTCAAATACAAAATTTTGTGTGTCTTTCACTGTAGTGAAAGACATTAATGAATCATCCACATGCTTTCACCATGTAGAATTTTCTGCAAAACGTCAGGCCTCTTTACTTTTTGAGACCTTTTAAAGAGTTTAGACTCCAGAAATTAGCAATTATCTCTAAATTAGCAATTATCTCCAAAATCTTTTACTTTTATATTTTCCCTTTTAAAAATTTACATTGATTTATTATAATTATATATAATAGTAGGATTCATTATGCCATATTCATATATTTACATAGCATAATTTGATCAATTTCATTCCCCAGTATGTTCTCTTTCCTTCTCCTTCTATCTCTCTCTGATCTGGTCCTTTAACTGATCTCTCTTCTATTATTATTACTACTATTATTATTCTCATTATTATTTCAATTATTACATTATGATATATTTATAGATATATTTATATTTATACATATGCTACATGATCATATACATGATTCATTGTAGTATATTCATGTATGAACATAGCATAATTTGGTAGACTTCATTTCCCAGTACTTCCCTAAGCCTTCCCCTTCTTCCTTCCTATCTTTTTCTCTACTCGGTTGGTCTCTGTTCTATTTTTGTGATTATCTCCAATCTTTTGACCAGTATGTATTTCTCTGTAATGTCATCCTTTTTTATTTCCTCCTACTTAGGTTCAATCTGAATACTTTTACCAATGAAGGAGATTAGTGTGATGTTCCATTGACTATTAAGTTCAGTAACTTTAAGATGTCAGAAAGCAGGTGAGTCAATATGTCTTTTTTTAATTTTATTTTTTGTATTCATTTAATTTTGATCCATTGAACACAAATGGAGTACAGCTATTGTTTCTCTGATTGTACACAAAGTAGAGTCACACCATCTGTGCATTCATACATGTACACAGGGCAATGATGTCTGTCTCATTCTGTTATTATTCTTGCCCCAGTACCCTGACCCCATCCCTCCCTTCCCTCTATGTTATCTATCCTTCCTCCATTCTTACTTCCCTTCCACCCCACATTATGCATCATCATTCACTTATCAGAGAGATCATTTGGCCTTTGGATTTTTGGGACTGGTTAATCTCACTTAGCATGACAGTCTCCAACATCATCCATTTACCTACATGAAATTGAAACAAAAGAAACAATTCAAAAATTGACAAAACAAAAAGTTGGTTCTTTGAAATAATAAACAAAATTGACACACACTTAGCCACGCTAATGAAGAGAAAGAGAGAGAAAATCCAAATTACGAAAATTCTTGATGGAAATGGAAATATTACAACAGACACAATTGAAATACAACACATAATTAGAAGCTATTTTGAAAATTTATACTCCAACGAAATAGAAAACCTGGAAGACATCAACAGGTTCCTAGAGGCATATGAGCCACCCAAACTGAATCTGAAGGACATATACAACTTAAATAGATCAATTTCAAGCAATGAAATAGAAGAAATCATCAAAAGCCTACCAAAAAGAAAAGTCCAGGACCAGATGGATTCACAGCCGAGTTCTACAAGACCTTCAAACAGAGCTCATTCCAATACTCCTCAAAGTATTTCATGAAATAGAGGAGGAGGGAACCCTTCCAAACTCATTCTATGAAGCTAATATCACCCTGATACCAAAACCAGAGAAGGACACATCGAGGAAAGAAAATTTCAGACCAATATCCCTAATGAATATAGATGCAAAAATATGTCCTTTTGACTAGGTAATGAAGAAGTACTCATATCCCTACCTATTTTTGAAAGTTCTTTCTTTACTTGGAGTAAAGATGATGATGATGACAAAAATAAAAGGAAAAAAAGCAATTACCTGACAATTAGCTACTGATTACAGCTAGAGGTTGTGTTGTATTGATTTCATCTACCATATATACAGCAATTGCAATTGGAGGCATTACATTTTCCAATATTTCTCCAAAACTCATTCAACTTAACACCTAGAAAAAAAACCCATAAGTGAAAATAGAATGTGACAGGAATTATTGTACATATTTCTTTCCCAAGGAATATGTTTTAGTCAGCTTTTTCACTACTGTGACGGTCATTGTACTTGACCAGAACAATTTTAGGGAAGAAAAGTTTATTTGAGGGCTCACAGTTTCAGAGGTCTTAGTCCAAAGAAGGCCAGCTCCATTCTTTGGGGCTTAAGGTAAGGCAGAACATCATGGCAGAAGAATGTGTCAGAAGCACACAGCTCAGAAAGCAGAGAGAGAAAGAGAGCTCCCTTGCCAGATACAAATATAGACCCCAAAGTCATGCCCCCAATGCCCTACCTCCTCTAGCCACATCCCACCTGCCTTCAGTTACCACACAATTAAGCCCATCAAGAAATCAATTCACTGATCAGGTTAAGTCTCTCTAACCCAATCATTTCTCTGAATTTTCTTGCATTGTCTCACAAATGAGCTTTTGGGGGACACCACATCCAAAACAAAACAGAATATTTTCCCCATGTAAGAATGACTTCATCTGAAAGCCAGTGGTATGACTCAAGTTATTATAGAACAATAACTCAAGTGTTTGGCAGATGGATTGGATAGACAGATTTTTTGCCATAATAATTATATAGCATGTGAGGATATAATGCACAATACTTACAACTTTAAGATGAGTTAGAATTTTAAAGGAAAAGCTATGAGAAAATTAGGAAAAGATTTGAAAGTCTTTTATTTATCTTGATATATATGTAGTCTTATAGAAAATAAATCAGAAGATTCTTTACAGATAAACTTACTTCCCTGACTCACCAGTGCATGCTTATAATCCCAGCAACACAGGAGTCTGAGGCAGGAGAATTGAAAGTTTGAGGTCAGCTTTGTGCCTGAGACCCAGACAGTGTCTCAAAATACAAACTAAAAAAAGGCCATGGGTGTAGCTGAGTGGTAAAGTAACCCTGGCTTCAATTTAGTACTGAAAAAATTTTAAATATATTTATATGGTTTATAAAGTAAGATGGATAATCTTGAAAATTAAGCAAGAACAAAGTATATATGACACAATTCTAATATTATTATTAAAAGTAATATGATAATATTCTAATATTATCTGGGTGAAAAGAAACATTTTCATACATTGCATTATCTGTTTACAGGCTATGCCTTTGTGAGCAATATGCCAACATAAAAATCGACCATTTAATACTTTACACTTCTGTGAATTTATTGTCTACATATAATGCTATCATTACCTAAAAATCATGTGCAAGGCAAAAATTAATGAGTTGTTTTTATATATATTTGTAGTTTCCTAGTAACGATGGGTCTATATTATTTTAAATTGTCACTAATAAAAATGGAAGCAATAAAATATTTATAGTATTTTCTCTAAGAGTAGATTTCCAAGAGACAGGACTTCATATAATGTCAGACAAATTACCTTATTTTATTTCACTAAGTATGGAACAGTGGTAAGAGAAAGAGAATTAATAATTTCACAAGGACAAATGGAAAATTTAATCTTTTAAAATAAATAAAATCCTTCATGTTTTATTTATTTTTTTGAGACAGGGTCTTGTTAATAGTGAGGCTGACCTTGAACTTGTGCCTCTCCTCAGCCTCCCCACTAGCTGGGATTACTGATGTTTACCACCATGCCTGGCTCTTTACTGTTAGAATTTTATAATATAGATTTAATCAGCAAATATTTTGAGTTCCAAAGATGTATGAAGTTTCATTTGCCTTTCTAATTACTATTAAAATGTACTCTTCAAAAAAAAATGTACTCTTCATTTTTTTAGGAAAAAATATGAGTGACATGAGATTATTTTGCATATGTGTAATTATCTTCTACTTGTTCAGACTTGTTACCTTGCTTTGGAAAAGAAGAAATAATTTCTGAATCAATAGATGATACATGCATAGATCATCTTCACAAGTGTCCTTCATGTTGCCTGGGACATCTTTGTTAGTTAATGAATAAATAATGACCAATATATTTGAGGCCTCAAAGAGCCTTCAAATGATTATCATAATTTAAAAAAAAATTCTATTCTCTGTATTATTGTTAGAAACTAAAGCAGAAATCACAAAGCCTTCTAGTATATGCAGAATTTTTGCGTGAAAGACTGACACTTAATTCTTATTTTGCCCTTTATTTATTAATATTGTTGTCTTTGCTGTGTTCTTTAAGTATCATAGTGGTACATATGAATCTATATTAAAGGTGATCCTTGCGTTAGTTGCTTACATTGAGATGAGGTATAGCTCGAAATCATTGATCACAAGTGCTGTCCCTTTCAAGTGCTTTATCATCACAATAAGTATCTTTTAGTAAATAATATAAACTAGATTAACTACCTTAATCATCAGGTACAGGTATGCTGGAACTTACATTGTTTCTGTAAACTGACATACAGTTTGAGAGCTGAAGATTGCCCACCTATGAGGTATTTAAAAAGAACGGAGCTAGGTCTCTGAACACATTGCTGAAGCAAGTCCTGCACAAGAGAAGCACAACCAGAATAAATAAAGGACACTGCGTGCTCAGCAGTTACCCTGGAGGAATTAAGATAGCTGAGCTATGTAATTTCACTGATCAACAAACAAGTGCCAAACATTGTCTCTGCCACAGAGTTCTATGGACAGTTCTAAGTAGTAGAATCATACAAGTGAATAAAGGATAGAAAATTGCCACCCTCAAGAGTTTACACACACTGGGCACAGTGGCACAACCTATAATCCCAGGGACTTGAGAGGCTGAGGAAGGAGGATCCAAAGTTTAAGGCTAACCCCAGCAACTTAGCAAGTCCCTCTCTCAAAAAAAGATCTGGTGGATAGGCTCAGTTGTAAAGCACTCCTGAGTTCAGTACCAACAAAAATAAATAAATAAGAAGAAAAAAAAGAAAGAAGGAAAGAAAGAAAGAAATTTAGAGCAAGTTGGAAAGAAAACAAGAGAAATAATCAGACATATACATGTATACATTAAGTGTATGTATCTTTCATATACTTATAGTTTCGGTAAGTGTTAAGGAGAAATATAAAGTAAAAATAGATTAGAAATACAGGTATTAGTGAGGTTTTTGCAATTTCAGGTCAGGTTAATCAAGGAAAGTTTGTGTTTCCTAAAAGATCGAAAAGAATTAAGGGGAAAGCAGTTCTGTAACAGACACTTCTTAAAAGAAGATATGTAATTGATCAACAAATATATGAAAAAATGTTCAAAATTTCTAGCAATTAGAGAAATGCAAATCAAAATTACTCTAAGACTTCATCTCATTCTAATCAGAGTGGCAATTATCAAGAATACAAGCAACAGTAAATGTTGGTGAGGATGTGGGGAAAAAGGTACGCTCATACATTGCTGGTGGGACTACAAATTGGTGCAACCACTATGGAAAGCAGTATGGAGATTCCTCAGAAAACTTGGAACTGAACCACCATTTGACCCAGTTATCTCACTCCTCCATTTATACCCAAAGGATTTAAAATCAACATGCTACAGCGATGCAGCCACATCAATGTTTATAGCAGCTCAATTCACCATAGCTAAAATATGGCACCAACCTAGGTGTCCTTCAACAGATGAATGGATCAAGAAAATGTGGTGTGTGTGTATATATATGATGGAATATTACTCAGTTTAAAGAAGAATGAAATTATGGCATTTGCTGGTAAATGGATGAAGTTAAAGAATATCATGCTAAGCCAAATAAGCCGAACTCAAAAAACCAAAAGCTGAATGTTTTCTCTGATATGTAGATGCAGATAGGGGAGAACAGAGTTACTTTATATTAGTAGAGGGGAGTGAAGGGAGGGGAAGGGGTTTGGGGATAGGAAGGATAGTAGCGTGAAACAGACATTATTACCTCATGTATATATATGACTGCATGACCAATGTGATCCTACAAAATATACAATCAGAAAAATGAGAAATGACACTCCATTCATACATAAATGGATCAAAATGTACCAATGCTTTCTGTCATGTACAACTAATTAGAACAATTAAAAACAAAGAATTAAGGGGGAAAATATGTGATACTTGAGGAAAGAGAATTCCAGGAAGAGGAAAGCCAAATACAACAAATCTGAGTATGAAGCTTCATATAATCAATAAATATATTCAATATAATTTTATAATACAGGTGTTCAATGAGTAGTGATTTATTTAATAATTAGAGAGATCAATTTCCCTCTTATTCCTGTATGTTATAACATGTGGGGGTAAATGAATGAGAAGTCACCTTTCACTATTTGAAGTTTTCATTTGAGCAATGTGAGCAGAAGAAAATAATAAATATAATACACCTGATAAAATGAAAAAAAAAATTAAAATACCTTAGTGTTGATTCTCTTTACCAAAATTAGGTTGGGCTTTTTTGAGACCTCCTTTCCACTAGGTCTCAGTTCTGAGCTTCCTTGTCCATCTCTTCCCGAGTGTAGTTTTACCAAGAATCCTGATAAGAGAGTTTAGAAAGAATCCCTGCCCTTGACCTTGACCTGGGAATATCCCATTCTCTATCACCCCATAGTTGGCATATGATCACCCTGGCAAGAGTTCTATCAGGTTGGTTGGGCAAGAATTTTCCCTACTTTGATGCCTCCTTTAATCATTTTCCATCTACAGATCCCTGATGCCCCCAAACTGCTCCTTGGTTATGTCATCCTTCTTTGTCCTTGTATTCAAAATTGACTCTGATCTTCCTCCCCTGTTGACATCTACTGCAATAATTTTGAATAAAGTGCTCCTTACCATTTTAAAAGGTATTAGAATATTTCTTTTTTTAAAAAACAAGATCATGATTATTGTTCATGTGCATTTTGAGTTCAGAGAACTAAACCCCTGATAATTCTACAAAATTAATGTAAGTCTATTATGGAGTAAAAATCTAATGTCAATCTATTATGAAGTAAAAATTAACACATGAATTTTTAAAATGATAAAACTGCTACTTAGCAGTAATTATATCTCCCAACATTCATTCTCCTCAAAAGTCAGAATAATTCAGATTTTAAAAGTTGTAAAATAATGTATCATTGTTTATGTAAAAATAGAAGGTTACCATTTTTTTCTACCCACTGAATAAAGTAAGTACTTCCCCTCTTGTAAAAGAAAAATAGTGCATAGGATGTTGATAGATTATGAAGTCCTAGCAATTACTGTTAAGGGGAAATTGACTATTACAAAGGAGATATTAAGATGATTCACAATGGGGGGCTGATTTTCAAAATGGACTCAAATAATGAAATGAATGCTCCTCAAAGGGGGAAAAAAATCAAGTGCACTCCATTGCTGAGCAAGGGGAAATCTCACTGGCAAAATAGAGGGGAAAAGTGTTGAAATAAATCACATGCATGAGTTAATGAACTGCAAGAAAGTTTGCAACAGTATTCACGGAGGAGAGCATCCTTCCATAAAAAGTGATTGAGACTAAGTGTAGGCAAATAATTTGAAGATTTGTTGTTCATGAATTCTATCTAGTAAGTGTGCTAAAACAGACACCTACAATTTCAGTTCAGAGCAGAATGGAATAATAGTGTAGAAAACACTAAAGGAGCCCTATTGTATCACAATTCACAAAAGTTTACTTACCTGTTTGGTTGCTTTGCTCATGGGGTACATTTGCTTGAAGAACTAGATAGCAGAAACTTACTAGTTAACTATGATAACTGGTACAAATATTTCATTACTGAACAGCCCTCTGTATATAAATGTTAAACTTACAGATTGAGTTGTCTCTAAAAATGTACATGACTTTATTTAAAATATTTTTGTACTTATCAATAGAGCCCTGCTCAGAGTGATCTCGGCTGGCCAATATAATCAAGCTCCTGATTTCTAGCATAAGGGAGAGAAAAAGATTTTTCTCTTAACACTACTGGTCTGGTGCACTAACTTTATTTGTTTCTTTTTTGTGGTGCTGAGGACTGAAATAAGGACTTCAGACATGCTAGCAAAATGCTCTACCACTGAGCTATACCCCCAGCCCCTACTGCAATTACTTCTTTCTTCTTTCCTTTTTATTTCTAACCAGGATTGAACCCAGGGGTGCTTTATACTGAGCCACCTCTATAGCTCTTCTTATTTTTTTATTTTGAAACAGGATCTTGCTAAGTTGCTTAGGGTCTACTAATCTACTGAGGCTGGCCTTGGACTTTCAATCCTCCCATCCTAACCTCCTGGTGAGATTACTTTTTATCCTGCTCTGAAAACAAGTTTTCCAAAAAAGCTAATCAGTTTGAAATGTGTGCAGACAGCCTGGTTAACTTCATCTCAACCAACTTATGAGTCAGGTAGCCCTTATCAGAATGACTAATTCAATTAAGCCCTTGCATTAATATAAAATGTTTTTAGTGACATATTTAATTAAAACTTCTGTATTTTTTAAAAAAATGATTAAAGTCATAATAATTTTTTTGTCCTGTTTTTGAAGGATCACTCTTTTAAAAACTTCAACTATTCAATATGGAAATATTCTTTTATTTTCTCTTATGACAATTTATTAGTTAAAAGTGAAACAAAAATGTTTGTTTTTCTGATTGTTGTATAAAATATGTCATGAGGGGTTCTCTGACACTGGTTCTGCCATATCTAGGGTATTAGGCTGTTTAAATTCTATTATGGTTTAGATATGTGTGAGACAATGCAAGCTTATGTGTGAGACAATGCAAAAGGGTTTAAGGGAGAAATTACTGGCTTATAAGAGATTTAATGTAATCAGTGTATTAACCCTCTGATAGGGATTAAATGAATGGGAACTGTAGTCAGGTAGGGTGTAACTGGAGGAGGTGGGTCCTTGAGACATGTCTTTGGGGATTATATTTTGTCCTTGTTGAGCAGAGCTCTCTCTTTCTGCCTCCTGGAGCCTGTTATCAGCTGCTTTCCTCTGTCACACTCTTCTATTTTGATGTTATGCCTTACCTCAAGCCCCAAGGAATGGAGCTAACCTTCCAGGGACTGAGACCTCTGACACTGTGAGCCCCCAAATCAACTTTTCCTCCTCTAAAATTATTTATTGTCAGATCTTTTGGACACAACAGTGAAAAAGCTGACTAAAATAAATTCCAATGTGATGATGGTAAAAGCCATATTACTTGAAAGTACAATTTTATTTTATCTCATTAAATTTGATAAGAAATGACTAACTTTCTATTACTTATTTTTGCAAATTTTTACTCAATGATAGTTTTTATTCCCCTAAAGGAAATAAGCATCAAAACCAGAAAAGGACTCCTAACCATAATTCTGGAAATAATCATAGAGTTCAGCTGGCTTTAACACCATCTTAGGTATCCCTGTCATCTTAAAATTCCAAAGCTCCTTATTTTTACATGTTGAGTGAGTCTGAGGTCTTCCAAAATGTCCCTCACTGCTCTGAAGACTTCCTACTATTGCTGCCAATAAACCCCCTGTTAACCTCAATCATAAACCGATGATCCTGTCAAAGCTCAGGTTAACCTTCTTGCTGTCCTCATTTTGGGGATAGATTGCCACCTCATTCTTGGGTATAATTCTTTTGTTCCACTCCATGACCTGACCCTTCTGTGTATAAAGCCAGCTGACTTCAGCATTTCCATATATACCCTAGGACTGTGTCCAAGTGGGAATTAGAGAGACTCCTCAACATTACACTTTAAAGTGTTGCTTCTTGATGGTGATTACTGAATTAATTCAAATGTCTTCAAAGTTCCAGATTTAATCAAAATTAATGAACTCATCAGCAGTGCACTGATTTATTTGTGTGATTAGAATAAGAAAGGGCCACTCTCATAATTTTTCAACTCTTTAATCTTGGTATCTCTATTGAGGAGAGTACATGCAATGTCTATTGAGAGATGTTTCTTTCGTTATATTGTGTGGATCAATTTGATTCTCTATGAATAGACTTTACTTCACTTTTCAATGACCTTTAAAAGGTTGTAATACAAGGAAGAGCTGGTATATATCTTTTCTCCAAAACAATGTCCTAAACAAGAGCTGTATATAACCCCCATAGAGCTTTAGGGACATTTTTGTTATCATATCTGATAGTGGTTCAAAATCATCTCTTTAAGTGTTCATTTCCTTCCCTCTTCATTCTTCCCATTGAATCTGAATTTGTAAAATAAAAGGACTCTCATATATTTATATTCTCTGTCAGTAATGAAATGGTAGTACTTAGTGTTTGCTCAATTACATTTTTTGGCTAAATGGATGCCATTATTATTTTACACAATTTGATTTTAAAGCAATTTATATTCTCTAGACCCTACAACTGTTTCTCCTGATGTCAGGAATCTGCCTTTCTCAAATGAGGAAGTAGTAGCCATGTAAGTGAAAGGGAAAGGACAAGAAAGGTGAAAAACATGTCATTTTTTTTCTTATGGGGATGAGAAGAAATAAAAAATTAAAAGCAAGTATGTACGGTATCTTCCTGTATTAGTTTTCTAGTGTTGCTGTAACAAATTACCACAAACTTGACAACTTGAGACAGCACAAATTTATTTTCTTTCAGATCAAGAGGTCAGAAGCCTCAAATGGGTCTCACTGGGATAAAAATCAAGGTTTTAACAAGGCTGCATTTCTCTCTGGAGGCACTAAAAAGGAATTCATTCCCTTACATTTTCAACTTCTCGAAGCTAACAATTTTTCTTAGATTGTGAATATCTTCCTATAATTTCAAAGACATAACGTCTGGTCTTTCTCATGCTACCACCTGTCTGGGTTTTCACTTCTCTGCTTCTCTTCTACCCTTGTCTTTTATTTTTATTTTTTTTAAAGATACATATGATTACATTGGACTCATCTGGTAACATAGCATACCATTCCTCATCTAAAGATATTTAATCTTATCTCATTTTGCAAAATTCGTTTGCCATATAAGGAAATATACTAGCTAATATTCTGCCTGCCACATATTCTGTTGTGACATGGATGTTGTAAAGTATAAACACACTATTTTAATGTATTGATCCCATGTGCAGCTATGGAACTCATTGTAATTCTCTATGGAGGGTGCTGCCTGAGGTCTTACAGAAGAGAAAGAGAGAGAGAGTGTCAGTGTCAATTATTACCAGAAAAAAAAATGCTATTCCTTGTCAAGTAGAAGGGAAACAATGCAATAATGCAATCATATTGTCAAAAGTAGTAATTTATCTTTCTAGTGAATGTTGTAAAACTGACCTTTGTTTCTTATAGGTAGAACATAGACAGTACCTAGATACAACTGTAGTAAGAGCCTATATTGTCAGAATTTTGAATGACCACCATCTTTGCTACCATGCCTTCATGAACCCATTATACCAAGACTGAGGAGGTCAATGACAGAAGCTGGATGTTGTGAGTGGCAAAGCTATTTTTTGCTAATTCATTGTTTTGCATTTCTTCCATGGTGGATGTACTATTATGGGACTCAGAGCACAACACACATTTCATTCTCACTATAGAGGTCTTCCCTCATACTTCTATACCATATACTTCTTCCAGTCTTCCAGGCACTTCCTCCGAAGTTAAATTACTGGCCAATCTCTTTACTGTGGTCCATGATAATGACTTTCACCACTTTTTACCCAAAGTGAGTGATCAAAATTTTTGCATGGAGATCTTCCTATTAGGAGGATATCCGCTCATCTCTGTGTTTCATTGAGATACCTAAATGGAGTTAAAATGTGTTTTCTGCTTATCTCAACATACTGAGTCACTAATCTCTGAAAAAACTTATACTTTTCTTCTTTCATCAGGTGATCCCAAGGAACTTTTCACACTAAAAGATGTTGGCTAAAGTGGAGGATGACATAATAACCGTCATCTTCTTGCATAGCTTGCTGTAGCCTCTGACTCTGCTCATCCCTGATCCTGGATGTACCATTTCCATTTTTAAAATATGTTGCTCCTGGGCTCATTCTAACTTATGATTAATTGGATCTGACAGAATCATGTGGAGGAGAGACAATTTGGGTTACATAATTAATTTTTGTCCAATGGTAAAGGATTCCATCTCTACCAGTGCCTAGTAGACAGATTTATTTTTATTTTTTAATACTGTGTAACTTTACGTAACAAATGACTTGAGTTTATTCTAACATCTTATGGATCAACACTATTGTCTCCTATTGAAGTTACATATTAATCCACATGACAATTTTTCCCTTCTTTATAAGCCTGTAATATCATAATACTTGTCAGGGTTCATGATCCAAGAGTCAGAATTGATAACACCAGAGTTTGGAACTACTAATGCAGAGCACTTTTTCTGATCTAATATCTATGAAGAGTAAGAATCTTTTCATGTCACTCAATAAATGAGATGGAACAGTGTTTTCATATGTGGCATGCACTTCCAGAGCTTAAAAAGGACTATTAGGTATGTTCTTCCTAACTACTTGAGGATAATCTATCCTTGAATTTAGAGTAAGACTTCTGTACAGACTCCAAAACATTACACAATAAAATCTTTATTAATATGGTACTCCTTTGACTTTTTGTTGAGATAACAATCTATTTTTCTTTTTCATCTGTTGAAAATGACATTATATTATTGATAAAATGGATGTAAATATTTTGGAAAGTATTTAAGTGGAAAATCTAGGTGTTTCATGTACTTTTGACTGAAACTATGGCAGAGGATAGTAGAGTTAATATCATCTCAGGACAGACTATAAATAAATACTGCTGTCTATCCCATGTGAATATGAACTGTTTCTAAGCCTCTTTACTAATAGAGATGGAAGACAATACAGTTTATCTAAGGCTGTCATCATCTGCTTTACAAGAAAACTAATTAACTTTGCCATAGTCCATCATCATCTTTCAGCTTTATCTTGGTTTATAAGAGACCAGTCTGGTAAATTCAATAGATTATGAATCAGTACAACTGTATCCTCATCCTTTACATCTTATAAATGTCTTAGTCACCTTTTCTTCATGGGGACAAAGCACTTGAGATAACTTATAAAGAGGAAAGCTTTATATTGGCTCATGGTTGCAGAGGTTTCAGTTCGTGATCAGTTGGCCCTGTTGCCTTTGGTCCTGTGGCAAGGCAAGAAGTGTGTGGCAGCAGAAACTGCTCAAGTCTCATGGCAACTGGGAGGCAAGAGAGAGAGAGAGAGAGAGAGAGAGGGGTTGGGGTTCCAGTATCTCCTTAAGAGACACATCCTCAGTGACCTAACTTCCTCCAACTAGGCACCATCGCCTACAAGTTCCAGTACCTCCAATAGTTCAGAAGCTGTGACCAAGCCTTTTTGCATATGGGTCTTTGGGGGCATTCCAGATCCAAACTCTAATAATAGGTTTCATTAATCTTGTCAGTCCATCCCCAACACACAAAAGTTTTATTTTCTTTTTAAAGTTGGCTTTCTTGACCAGAAAAGTAGACCAGTTTTACAGGATTTTACAGGATGTCTGTAGTCAGACAGTCCAAGTAAATTATGAAGTTCTTACTTATGGAGTTCTTACTCCAATTATGAAGTTCTTATTTCATAATTACATGAGCCCAAGAGGGATTTCTGTGAAGTACCAAGTACTTCCTTTCCTTCCTATTATGCATTCCTTGAGTACCAAATATCAGGCTTTGTAGAGGACTCCATTATATTGTCCTTTGTATGACCCCACAGGAAGAACATGGTTGGACTTTGGGTCTCAGATATCAATATAATTGGCAGTACAATTATAGTGAGGTACAATTTATTTATAAAAATATATATAAGATTTATATATATGATATATATAAAAATGATTTGCTCATTTTTGACATATGAATATATTTATGAAACGATCACAAGAATTAAGACAATAAACATAGCCATCATGCATAGAAGTTCTCTATTGTCTTATGCAAACCAAACATTCCCCTACTACCACCATAGCCCATTCCCCAGACACCACTGAACTGCTTTTTGTCATGATATGATTAGTTCATTTTTCTTAAATTAATGGAAATTTTCACTATTCAAGTTTGTGAGGTTGCACACACCTGTAATTCCAGCTTGGAAGGCTGAGGCAGGAGGATTGCCAGTTTAAAGCAAAGTTCAGCAATTTAGTGAGGCCCTAAGAAACTTAGTGAGACTCTGTCTAAAAAAAAAAAAAAAATTAAATGGGCTTGAGATATTGCTAAGTGGTTAAGCACCCCTCAGTTCAATCCCTGGTACAAAAAAAAAAAAAAAAAAAAGTGAGGTTGAAGGAAATATTCTACATCTTGATTGAAATGGAAACTATGAAACTTAAACATATGTCTAAATTCATAGTAATGTACATGTAAAGAAGCTTATTTTTATTTTTGATAATCGCAGTTCAGAAGACTGACTTACACAAAGAACAAGCGTTTAATGAGATTCAAAAGTTTTTGTAATTCAGCCCAAGATCACACTGTCTGTAAGTGGGGTATTTGGGGATTTTATCTGGCCAATATGATTCCAGATATTAGGTCTTAACAGTTTTAGTTAAAATGTAAACTTATTTTGACATAATAAATTAATTACTTCTATGTACTAGTTTTCAAAATTCTCTCATGTGGATTTGACACTTCTAACCTTCTAACATCATTGCAGTAGTGATTTCCTTTGAAACTCAAGTAGAAGCAGCCCATCTTTCATAACCATCAGGCCTTTACCAGGGGACTTTCTTGACTCTTTCTTCTAATCTCCTACCTCTTCAAATATGTAAACAACAGCTGTTGTAAGTAGTTCAGTTTAAAAAGTTATGGTCAAAACTGAAAAAAAATGCAAAATTTATTTGAATGATTCCAATTTCATGTTAACTTATATTGGAACAATTAAAGAATATATAGTCAGAGACTATAGGCACATTATGAAATTAAAGAGCCTATTGATGTCATGTTCCTAATTGATGTTTAAGGAAATAACATTAGATGATTTGTTTGATGCTACAAAGGTAGTTAATTGAGGAGAAGTTAGCAGTAAGCTCTGAGTTCCAATTGAGGCCAATACTCTTTTCAATAGTATATAATAATATTGGGGTTGAAATTAACACTATTCAGAGTATTGAAAAAAATCAGACTGGCATTTCTAAGCAAAGTGTGATGCTAATCAATTTGAGAAAGTCTCACTTGTATTGATTTTGGTATTCACCTTACATGAAATATATGCTAGTCAAATTATGGAATATTTGCATAAAGAAGCAGAATAAGGAAATACAAATTATTGCATAATGAGTCCTGATAAGGAAATTAGGATCTTTGAACATCACATTATGAAAAAATTGAGCAAAATCACTTAACGGCATATTATGGTTTGTATGTGAGGTGTCCCCACAAGCTCATGTGTGCAGCAATGCAAGAAGGTATGGGAGAGAAAGTGATTGGGTTGTGAGAGTCTTAATCCAATCAGTTAACTAATCCCATGATTGGGATTAACTGAGTGGCGACTGAAGTGGTAGGTTGTGGCTGGAAGAGGTGAAAATTGGGGTGTGGCTTTGGGGCATATATTTGTGTCTGAAAAGTAGAGACCTCTCTCTCTACTTTCTGATCACCATGTGAGTGAGGTGCTTCGCTCTGCCATACTCCTCAGCCATGATGTTCTGCCTGATGTTCCGCCTTACTTCAAACAGAGGGGAATGGAGCCAGCCTTCTGTGGACCAAGATGTCTGAAATCATGAGCCCTCCAATAAACTTATGTTCCCTAAAATTGTTCTGGTCAGATCTTTGAGTAACAGCCTCTAAAACTGACTAAAACACAGCATTTCTGCAGTCAACCGACATTATGTCACTCTTCACTTGAGAGTGAAGAGAGATGAGATTTCATCATTGAACTCATGCAAAGGGGCAGAGCACTCATCTATTGTCTTGAGTGATGAGGTTGCTCTTGTAAATCAGTTATTCATTTGTCTAAGAACCCTGAAGGACATTCTCATCAGATTAGAAGATTATAAACATTTCTGGCAATCTCGTTTTCAGAAAAATAATAACATTTCCATATTGCTAAATAATGGTTTTCAAAGTAAGTTTTGACATTAGTTATTAAAGTCATGTAAACTTCCTCTCTAATACTGAAGTTAGATAATGGGAAGTATGTGATTTTTAAAATTTAGAGGATTTGGCCTTACAATTTAAAATGTTAAATCAAAGCATGGGTAGGAAGGCAATTTATTAAATGTGTTCATACCTACTTCAATTACATTCTTATCATTGGATATAGCCTTAAGTTTTGTTCTTTGATAAATCTCAGATAGCTATCAGTGTTATTCTGAGGAATGGTTTATTGTACAGAATATAAATGTGATTTATTTGCAATGAAAATTATTTTTCATAACAGAAAAGGGGTAAAAGAAATGGTGCCTATTTTGGGTTGAATTGCGCTGCTCAAAAAGTATGTTAAATTCCTAATTTTCTGTACCTCAGAATGTAATCATATTTGCAAATAAAATCATTGTGGTTGTAATTAGTTAAGAAGGCATCACATTAGAGGAGGGTGGGCCCTTAATTTAACATGACTGATGTCCTTTTAAGAAGGAGAAAAGGAACACAGCCGTAGGGACACATGGGTGAGAATAGCATGCACAATGCAGACGTACAAACCACTCGTGCAACTCAAGGAAACAGCAAACCATCAGAAGCATAAGGCAAGGAAGACTTCTCCAAGTAAGTTTCGGAAGGAAGAGTGATCTCCAGCTTTATTTTGGACATCTACCCTCCAAAACTGTTAGACAATAAATTTCTGTTGTGTGAAGACATCTGGTTTGTTGTATGTTGTTGTAGCAGCTCTAGGAAATGCCCATTCAACTTGATTATCAAGACAGATCTGATGAGTTGAGGCAGAAGAAACAATCATCAATATTCTAAGTTATCTGGGAATTGACAGAATGTATTTTACATACATAAATTGCATTAATCATGTTTTTTTTTTCTACATTTTATGATGCATTGACAATTTGGGGGTCTTTCAGAGCCAGGTGAAGACTGCCTTTCCAAGGGTTAGCTATTTCTCAGAGATGACAAACAACTTGTCTTTGATATGGAAAACAAACAATCCAGAAATCATAACCCCTAATCACATTGTCTTTTAAATTCTTACCCATCTAGCCAATATACCTCTGCTTTATGTCATCCAGGAAATCATCCCAAGTAGTCTTGTTTAAAGACCTACTTGGCATACCTACCCTTCCCTTCCCATTCCTTCCTAAGAGAACTACAATGTAGACTTTGGCTTATGTTTTCCCTTACCATTTCTGCTCCTGACTGAACTGAGTGCTTCCTTTGTGGCCCTTTGTGCTGTGGGATGCTCCCTTCTCTTGAGAACTATTGGTAATATACTCTTATTTTGAAGCAGTTGTCTCTATGTAATCTTCCAAAACCTGGTTAAAACAAGATTCTGAGTACATTTTAAAACACGTTTCCTTTATTGGCAAAAATAAACATTGGCATTAACACTGGTAGAACTAGGACTAGACAATAATATTGCGTATTATGGTTTGGATATGAGTTGTCCCTCAGAAACCTCTGTGCTGATGCAGGAGGTGAAATGATTAGAAGAGTCATAATCTAATCCATCAAATGTATTACTAATTTGAAAGGACCACCACATTGGGTGGTAACTGTAGAAAAGTGGCACATCCATTGAGGAAGTAGGCCTCTGGGGTTGTGCCCTGGGGGATTTTATCTTGTTTCCCTGGCTACTCACTCTCTGCTTCCAGCGGCCATGAAGTGAGCAGCATTTCTCTTCTTTGCCCTTTAGCCCTGATGTTCTGCCTCATCGTGGGTCCAGAACAATAGAGCAGCTGACTATGAGCTGAACCTTTGAAACCATGAGCTTAAAATAAACTTTTCCTCTTCTAAGTTATTTCACATACATTGGTTACAGCAATGAAAAACTAAATAACACACTTCCCTTATCAAAAATTATAGAAATGATGAATAAGCAGCATATATTTTATCTATAATTCTATCTTTATGTAAAATTGTATCAACAAGAAGAGTACATTCTATTATATTAGAAACATTCTCAGGCTAGAAAATAGAATTTTAGTGAGTTCATTTTTTTGTTTTGAACTTGGCTATTAACAAATAGTTTTTCTCAAATAAGTCAATTAAATATCTCTGTATTTCTGTTCTTTCTTTTTTTCTTTCTTCTTTCTTTCTTTCTTTCTTTCTTTCTTTCTTTCTTTCTTTCTTTCTTTCTTGTATCAGGGATTGAACACAAGGCACTTAATCAATGAGCCACATCCCCAGCCCTATTTGGTTTTTAATAGAGACAGGGTCTCACTGAGTTGCTTTGGGCCTCACTAAGTTGCTGAGGCTGACTTTGAACTTGTGATCCTCCTACCTCAGCCTCCCGAGGCACTGTGATTACAGGCATGTGCACCACATCCAACACTAAATGTCTCTTTTTTCTAACCAACATAATTCACATTAGTCCGCCTCATCTGACAAAATTACCTTAAGTAATCTTTTCTCACAGATTTACTGTAAGCGTACAACGTGGCAGTCAACATACGAGGCCAACTGACCAATGGAGAGGATGAATGAGATGTGTCATCCACATTGAAGAAAAGAAAAATTTCATGTTCCCTGAAGATAAAAGAACTATGCAAATTTAAATTTTTTTTCATCATCATTACTTTTAGTAAAGGCATGTTAAAATTTGGATAGAGTCAACACCATCAACATCGTGTACATCATATAAAACGATGGAAAACATACATGATAGTGTAATTGACCAACAAATTCATGTTGGAAATTTTTTCAAGAATCTGGGAAGCTCTTTATTAAATTCAATCAATAAATGCAGATAAAATAAAAGATAAAATAACATAAGCCTAATAAATATGCAGTGGGAGACAAGTGATGAGAGGCCCCAGTATCTAACTTTAAGTACTATTCCTCACTGCTTATTCTCACTTCTTATTAGTGAGAATAATGTGTACAGTCAGCTTTTCTTAGAGTCTCTCAAAGTTACAGTATGTTTATGCTCTGCTCGAAAGGATGTCCCTTTCCATCGCAATGCAAAGTGAACTCTTTTCTTTGTGGATTCCGAATTTGCAGGTCCTAAACTATAAACTATTCTTCTTCTCAAATCCTGTGTATTGCAAAAATCAAAGTAAATATGTGTGTGTGTGTGTGTGTGTGTGTGTGTGTGTGTGTATTCGTGTACTTAAGTATACTTGCTACATGTGTTGCTTTAAAATAAGCATCATTATTTAAATGATGTTTGGAAATAGCATTTTATCATATAAAACATTTTGTAATGTTAAGCAATAAAATACAAATACTTTTGTATCTCAGGGATATTTTATGACAACACAGTAAAGAGATTTAAAGGAAAAACTTAGAATCATGGTTAGAGATTTTAACATTCATCTTATAATGAGAAATGGAAGTAGAAAAAATCCAAAAAGAATGTACAATATATGGTTAGCACTATTAACCAGATTAACATATGATATTTATCAGCACAATATACAATGAGAAGTGCAGAAATCCATGCTTTTTTTTTTCAGAAGATACCATAAAGGACAACACAGGCAAGTAAAGTAAAAATGAGAAAATTTTTATAATACAAATATCAGACAAAGGCACATGTCTAGAATATATAATAAACTGTTATAGGTCATTAATAAAAGAACAAACAACTCAACAAATACTTAGGACATTACTTGTACATATGCTTCATGAAAGCAGGCAAATAAATAATCAATAAGAAGAAAATGTGTTCAACATCATAGACATCAGGGTAATGAAATTAAATTCCACTGCAGTCCTCACATGATGGTTAATTTGAATTGTCAATCTGATTGGATTAATAGATGACTATGATTAAGAGACTTCTGGGTGCATCAATGAGGGCATGTCTAGGAATGATTGGAATGTGGGATAGTGAACTGAATTAAGACCCTCCCTAAGCATGGGCAGCACTGCCCAACAGGATGGAATAAAAGTTGGAAGGACAAGGAAGGAGATGCAGATGCAAGCTCAACGCTTCTTGAACAGGTTCTTGATTGCTGTTTCTGTCATCTGAGGATATCAGACTCTCACTTCTTCACTCTTCCAAAGTGGACTCTGCCAGTGGTTCTCCAGGTAGTTTCCAGACACCTTGGTCTTAAACTAGGGTAGCACTATTGATCTTTCTTGTTCTGGGGCTTCCGTGTCTTGGACTGCACAGCTGCTGATTCTTCCAGCTCTCTAGCTACAGACAGCCATTGTGGACTATCCAGCTTTTGGTCATATAAGCCAATCTAATAAATCCTCTTTTTATAATCGTAGTTCCTGTTGATTCTGTTCCTCTAGAGAACCTTAATACACCTCATTTCATGCATTAAAATGACTAAAAGTAACTAGTGGAAAGTACATGGAGAAACTTGATCTGTCTGCAGTACTGATTGAATAGTGAAAATAGTACAACTGCTTTGGAAACCAGTTTGAAAATTTTTTCAAACATACAGGAAATTACCATATATTCAGGCCATTTCACTATCAGATATATATTTAAGAGATTTGTAAAATATGTCCACAAAAAGCCTTATACCTGAATATATATAACAACTCTAACTCATTACATCCTAAAATGGAAAACAACTCAAATTCCATCAATAGGTGAATCCATAGACACATTGTGGTAGTTCATACAAAGGAAAACTGGTCAACAATAATAAAAAAATAAATTTTATTTATATGCACATCTTGAATGAATAATCACAGACATTATACTGACTGAAAGAATACAGAAACAAGGGATGATACTGAATAGTTCCACTTACATGGATATCTAGACCAGGCAGACCTAATCGATAGTGATAGAAATAAGGGTACTAATTACCAGGGACAGAGGATTGGGTGAGATTGACTGCAGAGAATCAAGGTAAACTTGCTTTTTTTATTATCTTGATTGAGATGATCATTATACATATGTGTACATTTATTAAGCTTTCCATCTAAAATATATGTAATTTATTTTATGTATACTTATTAAAATTGAAAGAAATAAAAATTACATAAAATAATCATTGTCTTTATATAGAAAATTAATGTGAAAATTTGACTTGTATTAGAAAATGATAAGCCTGTTTACTAACTGTTGTTTATTCTTATTTATTTTAAATTATTGCTACAATGTACTCACACATGTAAATGCCTCAATTTTGTCCCTAACCATAAAATACACCTTTTTTTATGAAACATAAAGGTCTACCCCACAATATTTCTTTAGTGTTCATTTTGCTATCTATTGTTTGAGGAGTCTGGCTTCCAGACTTTCTGACTGGGCATAGCCATTGTTTTCTTAGATTAAGAGGTAGTGGGGAGCAAGTAAGGAGAGAGAGACAGAGAGAACAAAAGGAAAGACAAATGATGAGTAAATTAGGGGCAGAGGAAATCCCAAGTGGAAGAAGTCAGGGCTTAGGATCTGTGGACAGGATGACTATTTCACTGTCAGCTGAGCATGACGGTACAAGACAATCAGACACCACAGAGAAGCAGAATGCAGAATGCAGAAGAAAGCTGCCAGAATGTCCACTGATGAAAGTTTTGGCTGATGGCAAATACAGAAGAGGAGAGCTGCGTGCCACAGCTTTCTCACCAATCTTCAGTTATTGTTTAATTTGATGGAGATATCCCTTGTCTGGTAATCACAAGTTACCAGAGTTTGGGTAAGCTCTAACATATGAATTGAGGTTCTGTTTTATTTTTTTTTTTTAAGGCTGAGAAATGTCTTAAGTTCCAAATAGAAAAATTAGCATATAGTTAAATATGTAAAATTAAGAAATGCAGATTAACTTTACTCATTGAATCCAGATAGTTCTGTGTCTTCAGGGAGCCAGTCAATCCTGTGTTAGTTGGGCTACATAGATGTGGTAGTTTCTCACCTAGTGAAGTTCATAAAATAGGTATAATGATTGATGAGGGATATGATATCAAGTAGTATTTTGAAATATTCATTGTTGAACTTTTCAATCTCATTTTTTATCATTTTTTCCTCTTTTCTACTCTTTCATGGACATTCATCATTCCTTGAGGAAAATTAACATTTTGGTAGGAGATGTTACGAAGAACAGAGAAGGACAATATTTATTTTTAATTTCTTTGTATTTTACTTCCAATATGACTCTCAGAAGAGTAAAGAATTGCCCAAGTGGATCAGGGTTATGTCAAAAAATATGTAGAGAAATTATACTAGTGCTCCAGGTCCCATGAAATGTAGACATGCATCATATAGGCTGAAGAAGTCATGAAAAGATGAGGTGTACAGTAAGAGGAAGTGAACTGGAGAAATATGGAAAAAAGGGATCCTGAGGGAGGGAATATAAGCAAACACAGTGTGGTACCAAGGTTAATGAACCTTGAGTAGTTGAGCTCAAGTGTACCACTCAGATGAAGATCAGGCTTGTAGATGATCAACCCTTATCCTGTTGGAATCAGCAAAAATTAAAAAAAAAAAGAAAAGAAAAAGTTTTAAATAAATTTTAAAAAATTGTGTAAGAAATTCCAATCTAGATCATCTCTTTTTGATCATTCAGTGTTTCCACCTACACTTCCAAAAAAAGTTAGGAAAGCAATTTAAGAATTTTTTGACACTCTCAGAGTCAGTATGGGATAAAAAAAAATGTATACAAGTCAAGATGTCTACTTCTTGGGTGAGGCTAGAACATTTTTAAAACATAGCTAGTTACTGCTGTACTTTTACAAAACATTTGTGTATTAAAACAGCATCACAAGCTACAAAAGGGAACTGAAATGCCTAGAGAAATAAAGTTTCTTTAGAGAAGTTGAAATGTCATGAAGTATGAAGTGAAAAAGCGGTGTTTGAGAAAGAATCAGCAAGGTATACGTGAAGGACTGGAACATTCAGAAAGAAAATGTGGAAAAGAGTACTGCGGGTTCAGAGAGGAGCAGGATTTAGGATTTGATGTATTTGTGGGCAGTAAGGATCCAGATGGTGCCTCTGTCCTGCAACCTAAAACATATTTAATGTTACAAAATGTTCCAATGAAGAAGAAAAACTGAATAAGCACATGTGTAAAGAGGAAAAGAACTTGGAAATCTTATGAGAGAAAATCTTTTTAGTAATCCTTATCATCTTCAAGAAGAGTAGGGAATCATCACAGACTGGGATGTTAAGATAATATGGCAAAATTTTCTGTAAATCTGTAGTTCACTTACAGCCAATGAAAGAAAAATAGATATTTTGACCAAAATGCCAGTCATCCATTTCAAACATAAATATTTAAAGACAGGTTGAAATGATATGAATGAAGAAAGTACATCTGTGCTAGTCAGCTTTTCACCACTGTGACCAAAATACCTCATAAGAACAACTTGCAGGAGGAAAAGTTCTAGAAGTTCAGTCTATGGTCACCAACTTCCATTGATTTGGACCTGAGGTGAGAGAGAACATCATGGTAGAAAGGCATGAAAAAGGAAAACATGGCCATGTTCAAGAAGGAGACAGAAAACATGGCAGCCAGAAAGAGACAGAGAGACAGAGAGAAAGAGAGAAAGCAGGACAAAATATAATCCCCAATGCCATGTTCCTAGAGACCTACTTTCTCTAGCCCCACACCACCTGCCTATAGTTTACACCCAGTAATCCATTCAAACTATTAAACCATCAGATGGATCAACCCACTGATGAATTTATAGTTCTCATAATCTAATGTTTTCACCTCTGAATAGTCCTCCACTGCCTGACACATGAGCTTTTTGAGTGATACCTTATATCCAAACCATAACAGTATCAAAAGCCTCAATTCCACAGCACCTGCATGAGTCTTAGATAGATATCAAGTCTTATTATAAAGCACCAAAGAAAGGGACCAGAACAGGACATTTCTGACATAAAGTTTCAGAATTGGCCATAAAAATCCCAAAATAGAGAAAAATAAGATTTCCAACACCCGATTTTATAATAAAGATAAGCTGACAAAAATAAAGGACAAGCTACTTGTCAGTCACTATTCTAACGCCCTCACATTCGAACTCTTCTGATTGTCCAATCTATTCCATTAGGCAAGTCTTGTATTTCCACTTTACAAATGAGAAAACAGACTTATAAACTTTATTGTCAGCATTTTTGCCACTGTGACCAAAAGACTTGACAAGAACAATTTTAGAGGAGGAAAAGTTTATTTGGGGCCCACAGTTTCAGAAGTCTTGTCCATAGATGGTAGGCTCTATTGCTCTGGGACTGAGATGAAATAAAACATTGTTATAGAAAGAAGAAAGCAGCTAAGAACATGGCAATCTGAAAGCAGAAAGAGCTCTCCACTTACCAGGGACAAAATATAAACCCCAAAGGCACACAGACAGTGACCTACTTCTCTAGCCATACCCTACCTGCCCACAGTTACCACCCAGTTATTCCATTCAAGTGAATTAATGCCCAGATTAGGTTAAAGCTCTCATAACCCAATCATTTCACTTCTAAACTATCTTGCATTGTCTCACACATAAGCTTTTGGGGAACACCTCATATCTAAACCATAACACAAAATAATTCCATAATTTGCTCAATAAAACAAGCAAAAATAAGAAACAATTGAGCAAAACTTTTGCTCACTATGGCACAATAAACACATGTTATATTTCATACTATTCATTGTTTGATAAAAATGTGTTAGTTCTAGTACTCTTATCCAACATATTGTACTCTATCTCTAGATTGAATTAAGAATTTAAATGATCTACAAAAGGTATAGTAAATACCTTTACTATTTTTAATTAGTTTTGTACTCATTAAAATCATAGAGTGAAAACAGAAAATACATGCTACTTGTTCAATTTCTTCTAAAATACTTCGTGTTTAACTTAATTGCCACGATTTTAAATGAATGATTCTCAGTTTATATACCACAAATAATACATTTGCTAGGTACTAAATAACTTA
The DNA here is from genome assembly GCA_020662805.1 of Glaucomys volans. Taxonomy (NCBI): domain Eukaryota; kingdom Metazoa; phylum Chordata; class Mammalia; order Rodentia; family Sciuridae; genus Glaucomys; species Glaucomys volans. Next base: position 7,315 of record JAJEJO010005346.1, on the reverse strand, counting down.
AGCTAATATTGAATGATTTCAAACTATCACTTCTAGAAGTAATTTTCAAGTAACAAGTATAACTTTGCCTCTTCCATAAATGAATAGCTTTAATAGTAAGAGTTACTCATTTACAGCTCTCTTTTATTTTTTTATAAAGGAGAAAATGATGAGAGACTAATTACAATCTCATTGGTAGAAACTTCAGGGTATTTTCAACCTCTGCATTTTACTTCAATTTTTATATCTATCAAACATGATAAAATATGACTAAAAGAAACTGAATAAGAAAACATCATAGACTTTGGCAGTTGACCTGACATGTAAAGTGAATTATCACTTCATGAGACTGAAATTCTGCAAGTCTAATTGTCCTTCTGTCTTTTCACTAAAATAGTATTACCATTTTCTCATAAAAGAATTTGGATTTTGATATTTTGTATTAAATTGAGTATTAGATCTTAAAATATAAATATGTACACATATTTATAAGAAATCATTCATAATCATTTACAACCTTGTATTCATGCTCTTAACTTGAACATTTTGGTATATCCATGTAACTCTGCATTTATATACACACACATGCACATATAAATATGAATTAGCTTATACTACATGAAATGATTTGCTATAAAATGTTCTTCCATAAAATAAACTTATAATGCATTGCCTCATCTTACCAATACAGTCAAATACCAGGTATGTAATATAAAAGTTAAATAAATTTAGTTCATTAAATCTTCAACATCTGCAATAAGTAAGTAATACAGATTTAAAAGAAATTGTGGCTCTCTTCAAGTGTATCTCTTTTCTTTTGAGAAAAGCTAATATAAAGTGATTTACTTTTAGAATGCACTGCTAGGAAATAACAATGATTGAGAGAAAAAAAGGAAGTTGTCAGTTGAAGGAGAGGTTGAATATAAAGAATTTGTTAAGTCAACTTTTTGTCACTGACCAAAATACTGATATTAATAATTTAGAGAAAGAAGGAGGAAAGGTACATTCTGACTCATGTTTTCAAAGGTTTCAGTCTATGGTTTGCTGGTTCCATTGCTTTGGGCCTGAGGTGAGGCAGAGCATCATGGAAGAAAGGTAGGGTGGTGGGAAATTTCCCAGCTCATGGCAGCCAATGAAGGAGAGATGGAGGTATCATGGGAGAGAGACAAGGACAGAAAAGAGAGCCAGGAATAAAATAAACTCTAACAGAGCCCAGCCCAAGGGATCTACTTCCTACAATTAGGTCCAAACCCCTAGTAGTGCATTCAGTCATCAGTATACTATTCTACTGCTGATGTCTGAGCCCTAATGATCCAATTACTTCCTAGAAATTCTGACTCTGGGCACTGTTACATCAGGGACACAGAGAATTTGGGGGCCAGTCCAGATACAAACTATAGCATTAAGTGAAAGTGAATTATTTTCAAGATTATATATTTTGTCTTCATTGTCTGAGGTTCTGTCTTCTAAGTGATCTAGTCTGTTGGTGATGCTTTCCATTGAGTTTTTATTTTGGTTTATTGTTTCCTTCATTTCAAGGATTTCTGTTTGGTTCTTTTTCAGAATCTCTATCTCTTTGTTGAGGTGGTCTTTTGTTTCCTGTAGTTGCTCTTTCAGCTGCTTTTTGGAATGGTCATTCATTGCCGGTATTTGCTCTCTTAACTCATTTGTTTCTCTGATCATTTTAATCATGTGTATTCTGAACTACTTGTCTGGCATTTCTTCTACCATGCTGTCATTGGATTCTATTAGTGTAGAATCTTGGTTTGTTTGGAACACTTTCCTCCCTTGTTTTTTCATGTTTTTCATGTATCTTTCCCTTAGCAATGCAGGTGTAGGATATTATAGTTTCTGCCCTAAAGGCTTATAGTGACCCTATAGTTTTCCAAAACCTCTTCTTTAAGGGGGGGATCAATATTAGCAACACCCAGTACAGACAATATGCAGCTATAAACCAAATAGCCCCTATGAAGACTATTGTTACAGTAGTCTTTTTGTTACAATATTGTTGCAATATTGTCACAATAAACCGAGAGGATGAGATCAATTATTATCTACAGTATAACAAACAGATGTACAATGAGGACTGCCGTTTCTAATGGAGGACAAAGAGGATGGGGAGGGGTGTAGGCTGTAACTGTTAACAGTGTAAGAAAAGAGTATAAAGAAGTTCAAGATCATAGGAAGAGTGAAAATGTAGAAAAAAGAAGTTGGTTGTTAGCATGAAAAAAGTGAGAAAAAGCCCTTGAGGAAAGAGGTAAACAAAAGGAAAGTAGAGAGCAAGAAAAGTAAAGAAATAAAAATTTAAAAGCTATCACAAAGGAGAAAAAAAATCTACACTATAACCATCATATACTATTCAAACGTCCCAGTCTTTAGTAACCTGAGGCATGAGAGGTACCTGACAATGAGCTCCCAGTCTCCAGCAGGCATCTCAGGATGGAATTTGGCTCACCTAATGACAGTTTCCCCTTGACTGATAATCCAAGGTGGCTGCTCGTGTTATCAAATGGGGAGATGCAGCTCAGGGCGTGGGCACTGAGTCTGTGTGTGGAGCAGTTGGTCAGGCTGGGCCCCTGGAGGTGGTGTGCTGTCAGTCAAGCCAGGGGTCCTGGAGGCGGGGTGCTGTCAGTCGGGCTGGCAGTCCTGCAGCTCCTGGCTCTTTTTTCCCAAAATGGTGGCAACCATGTGTAACCAAACCTGCGGGTACTGTGATGGTGGACAACAGCAGGCAGTTGGCGATCCACTGATGGTCTACAGGCTCCGCAGGCTACTGGCAAACAATTGGCAGATGAACCTCGGTTGGTGGGTGATGGGTAGGCGTAAGGCAGGTGATAGGCAGACCAGAGGCAGGCAAACTGGCAAGTGATGGATGATAGGCAGTGGTCAGTGAGCAATCTGCACTCAAATGTAGTCCCTACGCTGGTAGACTGCAGGTGATCGAGGTAGACAGATGTGGTAAACAGCAGCAGATCAATGAGGAGTAAAGACTGCTTCATGGAGAAACAGATATTCCTGTTTGAATCCTGAGTTATGGAGTAACAAGGAACGCAGCCTCCCTCTAGTCTGCCATCTTGGACTTGCCCAAACAGAGAAGATGGTAGGAAATCATGAATGGAACCTACAAGAACTATGGGATATCATGAAAAGACCAAATTTAAGAATTATAGGGACTGAGGGATTGAGGAAGGCACAGAGATACAAACCAAAGGAATGAACAACCTATTCAATGAAATAGTATCAGAAAATTTCCCAAACCTGAAAAATGAAATGGAAATTCAACTACAGGAGGCTTACAGAACACCAGATGCACAAAATTACAGCAGATCCACATCAACACACAATATAATGAAAATGCCTAATATACAAAATAAAGATAGGATTTTAAAGGCTGTGAGGGAAAAGAAACAGATTACATACGGGGGAAAACCAATACAGATATCAGCAGATTTCTCAGCCCAGACCCTAAAAGGTAGAAGGGCCTGGAACAATATATTTCAAGCTCTGAAAGAACATGGCTGCCAACCAAGAATCCTATATCCAGCAAAACTAACATTCAGATTTGAAGATGAAATAAAATCCTTCCATGACAGACAAAGTTAAAGGAATTTACACATAGAAAACCTGCGTTACAGAACATTCTCAGCAAGATACTCCATGAGGAAGAAACGAACAACAATGTAAGTCATCAAAGGGAGGAATTATCCTAAAAGAAAAGTCAATTACAGGAGAAACCAAGTCAAGTTAAAAACCAAATCTAAGTCAAAATGACTGGGAATACAAATCATATCTCAATAATAACCCTGAATGTTAACGGCCTAAACTCATCAATCAAAAGACATAGATTGGCAGACTGGATTAAAAAGAAAGACTCAACAATATGTTGCCTTCAAGAGACTCATCTCATAGAAAAGGACATCCACAGACTAAAGGTGAAAGGATGGGAAAAAACCTACCATGCACACAGACTCAGTAAAAAGGTGGAGGTTTCCATCCTTATATCAGATAAAGTGGACTTCAAGCCGAAGTTAGTGAGAAGGTAAAAAGAAGGATATTTCATACTGTTTAAGGGAACCATAAATCAAGAAGACATGATGATCATAAATATTTATGCCCCAAATAATGGCCCATCCATGTACATCAAACAAATCCTTCTCAATTACAGGAATCAAATAGACCACAACACAATAATTCTGGCTGACTTTAACACACCACTGTCACCACCGGACAGATCTACCAAACAAAAACTAAACAAAGAAACCATAGAACTCAATAACACAATCAGTAACTTAGACTTAACAGACATATATAGAATACCCCATCCATCAATGAGCATAAACACTTTCTTCTCAACAGCACATGGCCCCTTCTCTAGAATAGACCATATGTTATGGCACAAAGGTACTCTTAGTAAATGCAAAAAAGTAGAGGTACTACCTTGTATTCTATCAAATCATAATGGAATGAAACAAGAAATCAATGACAAAATAAAAAAACAGAAACTACTCCAACACCTGGAGACTAAATAATATGCTACTGAATGAAGAATGGATAACAGAAAACATCAGGGAGGAGATAAAAAAATTCTTAGAGGTAAATGAGAATGATGATACAACATATCAAAATCTCTGGGATACTATGAAATCAGTACTAAGAGGAAAATTCATTGCATTGAGTGCATTCAAGAAAAGAATAAAAAGTCAACAACTCAATGACCTAACCTTACATCTCAAAGCCCTAGAAAAAGAAGAACAGAATGACACCAAAAGTAGTAGAAGACAGGAAATAATATCAGAGCTGAAATCAATGAAATTGAAACAAAAGAAACAATTCAAAAAATTGACAAAACAAAAAGTTGGTTCTTTGCAAAAGTAAACAAAATAGAGAAACCCTTAGCCACACTAACAAAGGAGAGAAAAAACACAAATAACTAAAATTCGAGATGAAAAAGGAAATATCACAACAGACACCATTGAAATACAAAACATAATTAGAAGGTACTTTGAAAACCTATACTCCAATAAAATAGAAAATCTTGAAGACATCAACAAATTTCTAGAGACATATGATCCTCCCAAACTGAACCAGGAGGACATATACAATTTAAACAGATCAATTTCAAGCAATGAAATAGAAGAAGCCATCAAAAGACTACCAACCAAGAAAAGTCCAGGACCAGATGGATTCTCAGCTGAGTTCTACAAGACCTTCAAAAAAGAATTTATACCATTACTCCTGAAAGTCTTTCATGAAATAGGAAAGGAGGGAACCCTTCCAAATTCATTTTATGAAGCTAGTATCACTCTGATACCAAAACCAGACAAAGACACATCTGGAAAAGAAAACTTTAGACCATTATCCCTGATGCTAAAATCCTTAACAAAATTTTGGCAAATCACTTACAAAATCATATTAAAAAATCAGTGCACCCCGATCAAGTGGGGTTTATCCAAGGGATGCAAGATTGATTCAACATTCAGAAATCAATAAATATAATTCATCACAGCAATAGACTTAAGGTTAAGAATCACATGATTACTTTGATAGATGCTGAGAAAGCATTTGACAAAATACAACACCCCTTCATGCTTAAAACACTAGAAAAAATAGGAATGGTAGGAACATACCTCAACATTGTAAAGGTTATTTATGGTAAGCCCACTGTCAACATCATTCTTAATGGAGAAAAACTGAAAGCATTCCCTTCAAAAACTGGAACAAGATAGGGATGCCCACTGTCACCACTTCTATTCAACATTGTCCTGGAAATGCTAGCCAGAGCACTTAGACCACAGAAATTAAAGGTATACGAATAGGAAAAGAAGAACTCAAGCTGTCACTATTTGCTGATGACATGATCCTATATTTAGAGGATCCAAAAAATTCCACCAGGAAACTTTTAGACCTAATTAATGAATTCAGCAGGATATAAAATAAACACACATAAATCAAATGCATTTATCTACATAAGTGATGAATCATCGCATATAGGAAAAGAACTCCATTCAAAATAGCCTCAAATAAAATAAAATACTTGGGAATCAATCTAACAAAAGAGGTGAAAAACCTCTACAATGAAAACAACAGAACATTGAAGAAAGAAACTGAGGAAGACCTTAGAAGATGGAAAGATCTTCCATGTTCTTGGATAGGCAGAATTAATATAATCAATATGGTCATACTTCCAAGGGTGCTACACATATGTAATGCAATTCCAATAAAAATTCCAATGACATTCCTCATAGAAACAGAAAAAGCAATCATGAAATTCATCTGGAAGAACAAAAGACCCAGAATAGCCAAAACAATCCTGGGCAGGAAGAATGATGAGGAGGTATCACAATACTAGAACTCAAACTCTACTAAAGAGCAATAGTTTCATCAAGAACACAGGCAACAACAGGTGTTGGCGAGGATGTGGGGAAAAGGGTACACTCATACATTGCTGGTGGGAGTGCAAGTTGGTGCAGCCACTCTGGAAAGCAGTGTGGAGATTCCTTAGAAAACTTGGAATGGATCCACCATTTGACCCTGCTATCCCACTCCTTGGCTTATACCCAAAGGACTTAAAATCAGATTGCCTCAGTGATGCAGCCACATCAATGTTCATAGCTGCCCAATTCACAATAGCTAGATTATGGAATCAACCTAGATGCCCTTCAGTAGATGAATGGATAAAGAAACTGTGGTATACATACACAATGGAATATTACTCAGCCATAAAGAAGAATAAAATTATGGTATTTGTAGGTAAATGGATGATGTTGGAAACTGTTATGCTAAGTGAGATCAGCCAATACCAAAAATCCAAAAGCCAAATGGTCTCTCTGATATATGAATGATGATGCATAATGTGGGGGGGAAAGATGGCAAGAATGGAGGAAAGATAGCTAGCATAGAGGGAAGGGAGGGGTGGGGGTGGGTGGGGGGTAAAATTAATAACAATGTGTGACAGATACCATTGCCCTGTGTACATGCATGAATGCACAGATGGTGTGACTCTACTTTGTGTACAACCAGTGAAACAATAGCTGTACTCCATTTGTGTTCAATGAATCAA
>JAJEJO010005345.1:167775-210604 GCA_020662805.1 Glaucomys volans | reverse complement strand
TCTCTCTCTCTCTCTCTCTCTCTCTCTCTCAGACAGGATCTTTCTAAATTGCTTGGGGCCTCACTTTGTTGAGACTGGCTTTGAATCTGCGATCCTCTTGCCTCTGCCTCCTGAGTTGCTGGGATTACAAGTGTGCATCACCATGCCTGGCTTCATTCTTTCTTTTTTTTTGTTTGCGGTGCTGGGGATTGAACCCAGGGCCTTGTGCTTGCAAGGCAAGCACTCTACCAACTGAGCTATATCCCCAGCCCCTTCATTCTTTCTTGAATAAACTACATTGTATATCTGATATTTTGCAGTCATTGTACTAAATGTTAGGGCTGTAGAGATCAAGAAGATACAGCCTTAAGACAGGTGACTCTGGAGACTGAGGCAGGAGGATCTTAAGTTCCAGCAATTTAGTAAGACCCTGTCTCAAAATAAGAAATAAAAATGACTGGGGGTGTAGATCAGTGGTGAAGGGCCTCTGGGTTCAATCTCCTGTACCCCCAATAATAATAATACTGATAATAATAGAAACTAATAAAAGGGAAACTTTAATAAGGAAAGGAAAGGCCTTCACAGCAGGGATATTTAGTTAAGAATAGAGTGGTGAACTATCTGTTTGTCTGGGATTGAGGAGATTCCTAAAATGTGGGATTTTATGTGCTTAAAACTGGAAAAGTCCCAGACAAACTGAGATAAAATTGGTTACCCTGGTTGTGAAGGAACCATACATGACAAGAGTAGAAGCAGGAGTATTTTTATAAGGGGATGTGGCAGGTACAAAGTCCCAATGTTGGAAAGATCTTTGTGTCCTCAAGGACATGAGAAGCTAATATGAGTGAGGGGAGATTTGCATGAGTTGGGAAAGAAGAGGTTGTCAGGAGGCAGAACATAAAAGGCTTTTAGACTATGGTGAATGTTTGGATTTTATTTTAAGTGCATTTGGACACTATTAGAGGGGTGTTAAGCAGGAACATAAGATGATCTGGTTTGTTTTATGAAGACCATTTTCACTGCCAGATGGGGAATGGCTAAGAGATTAAGTTGGAAATAGTAAGAGAAGGAAGCTTTGCTATAGTGCTGGCAAGAGTTTGTGGTAAGCTGGGTGTGGTGGTATATTTCCAGTGAATGGGGAGTCTGAGGCAGGGGGATCACTTGAACCCATGAGTTCAAGACCAGCCTGACTCCAGCATAGTGAGACCCCATCTCAACAAAAGAGTTGCCAGTAGCCTGAACTAAGGTGAGGGCTATAGAGGCAGAGAAATGAATGAATTAAAAATTTATTTTGGATATAGATTCAACAGGATTTGATAGGTTAGATGCAGGCTGTGCAGGAAAGATGAGATTTAAATCTGACTTCAAACATCTTAAGTTTGACAGTTTTTGATTCAAAGATAAAACAAGCAGTTAGAAGAAAACTACCTTCTTACCAAATACAGCAAATTATCTGCTTTGATACCTATATAATCTTCTATCCCCCTCATTAACAATGCATGAAATATTCCTGCTCCTATCTAAAGTTCTCCCTTCATACCACATCCTATTCATTCAGTCATTTTGGAGGATACAGTAAGGAACACACCAACACAACATGGAGCTTATATTCTAGACAAGAGGAAACAAACACGTGTAAAATGGCAGATGCTAAAAATAACGAGATGATAATGCAGGGGAAGGAAAATAGAAGTATCTGAGCCAGGCATGGTGGCACATGCCTGTAATCATGATGATTTGGGAGGCTTTGGCAGGAGAATCAAGAGTTCAAAGCCAGCCTCAGCAACTTAGTGAGGCCCTAAGCAATTCAATGAGACCCTGTTTCTAAATAAAATGTTAAAGAAAAAAAAAAAAAAGGTCTGGGGATGTGGTTCAGTGGTAAGGCATCCCTGGGTTCAATCCCTGATTCCAAAAAAAAAAAAAAAAAAAAACCTACCAATTATTTATTTTTACATTTCTGTTATTATTTTCTCTAAACTTTCTTTTCTTTTTGCAATACTAAGGATTAACCCAGGAGAGCTCTACTATTGATCTATGTTCCAGCCCTTATTATTTTTTATTTTGAGACAGGTTCTCCCTAAATTGCCCAGGCTGGTCTCAATCTCATGATCCTCCTTCCTCAGCCTCCCAAGTGGCTGGGATTACAGGTGTGCACCACCACGCCTTCCTATTTTCTTTAAACTTAAAAAAAAATTAATTATATTTTATTTTTAGTTAACAAATAATAATTATATTTTTTTATTGGATACAACTTTTTTTCCAGTACTGGAAATTGAAAACAGGGGTACTCTATTACTGAGCTACATCCAGCCCTTCTTGTTTTTCATTTTGAGACAGGGTCTCACTAAATTGCCCAGGCTGACCTCAAACTTGCAATCCTCCTGCCTCAGCCTCCCAAATAGGTGGGATTTCCAGTATAGGACACCACACCTGGCAGTACTGGGAAACTTATTAATAGCTAGGCAAAGGAAAAGCATCATCATCATCATTTCTTCATGACCTAACACCTACACTCATTTCTTTTTGCAGTGTTCCTTAGCTGGCCTCAAACTTCTGATCCCCTCCTACCTCAGTCTCTGAGTAGCTGGGATTATAAACATGTACCAACTTGTCCTGCCATTTCTTCTTAAATAAATATATTGAAAAGAGTATTTCAAAACAGTAGTGGCGAGGGCTGGGGACATAGCTCAGATGGTAGAGTGCTTGCCTCATAAGCATAAGGCCCTGGGTTCAATCCCCAGCCCCGCAAAAAAAAGAAAAAAAAAAAAAAAACAGTAGTGGCAGCCAGGTGTGGTGGTCCACGCTTGTAACCAGTTACTCAGGAGGATTGCAGGTTTGAGGTCAGCCTCACCAATTTAGTGAGGCCCTAAGCAACTTAGTGAAACCTTGTCTGAAAAAAAAAAAAAAAAATTTAAAAGGGCTGGGATATGGCTCAGTAGTTAAGTACCCCTGGGATCAATCCCCAGTATCAAGAAAAACAAAACAATAATGGCGCTTACTGTTTGCGAAAGTGGTTTTCTATTATCATTTATTTTGGCATCTTGTCCTTAGACTACATGAAAACTGAAAAGATTTTTTATTACCTTTTTATCAGTCTCATAAATAGACACCAGGAACCTAAATATCAGTTCTCAGAAACTTGAATATATGAAAACTTGGTTATAGATCCATGATCAATTGATACTTGTAACAAGTTGATACAAATGCAGTTAAATGAAGAAAAACAAATTGTGCTGGTGCAATGGGAAATTCTTACATTTTTTTAAAGGTACCTCAATCTATGCTTTATGTCATATACACAAATGAGCACAAAATGGATCATAGCTCTCAATGTAAAACCTAAAACTGTAAAGTATCTGAAGAAAATGGAATTTTTGTGACCTTGAATTAGGCAGATTTCTTAGATACAGTGCTACGAAATGGTTACATTTCGAATAGCTAGTAAATTCCATCCTCCTACTAAAATGAACCCTTACCTTAACAGTTATGGTGCATTCTAGAGAGGTCCTATTGGTTACACAAAGATTTTGCCAAACCAGCAGATTTAAAATTCTGGTCTGGCTTTCCCTTGCCTTGTTTTCAAGGAAAAGTTGAAGTTACATAAAGGGAAATCTGTCATAGAGGCTGGACAATCTGCCTCTTAGTCCCTTACCATATCTCCTCTCCCATTATACCTTTGGTTTATCCATCCTTCCATTGTTGGCTTCATGACCTTGACTGTATCTCTTGGCTTCTACCTTTTAAACTTTGACTTTTTCTGCTGCTTAATTATGTCTACATTTTCCAATTAGACTACTAGGAGAGGGAACTTGATTGACCTAGATTATTTTGCCTTATATTTGCCTCATGAGAAGGTATATTCCACTCACAGTATGATATAGTTGTCAGTGACTGGGGGTAGGGTGAATGGAGACATAGGGAGATGGTTGGCAGGGATCCAGGGGAAAAGATAGGTATAGAATATTGATATGTAAAACATGGACTGTACCATTAGCTGGTACCATGAGCAAAGGGTTTACCATATGAGAGGACCATAGGTGTGACAAACACTACAATAGTTAAAGTAAAATATTGATGTTCTTTTTTTCTTTTCCTGGAAACTGTTGACCATCTACTTATCTTCCAGTTGTGGCTCTCTTATTGCCTATTCCCCACCTACATCAAGGAGGAACATTTGCCTATTTATGTAGGCCAGAGTTAGAAGCCCCAAGATATCTGTGAAAACAGGATACAATCTTAGGTTTGTTGGAAGTGTCTAACAGAGATCATTTAATAGATTCCTCTGCCACTGGACATAACACCCAAATCATGCCTTTCAAATAGGTAGTAATCTATCCTCTTGTGTTTTATTCCTCTGTCTGCAACTCTTGAGGTTAGTTCTTCATGGCATTTGAGCCATTATTTTCATGATGGGCTTCATGGTATCAATTCAACATAATGGTCATCTTATTTGATAGTGTTTCCTTTTCCATCATGCTTACTTTAACATTTTATTCTCCAATAACAACCTTCTTTGTAAGAAGACTCTGTTTTTCTTCCTCACTCAAAACATCTATCGGGCTGGGGCTGTGGCTCAGTGGTAGAGCGCTTGCCTAGCATGTATGAGGCCCTGGGTTTGAGTCTCAGCACTGCATAGAAATAAATAAAGGTCTTTAAAAAAAAAAAATCTATCAGCAAATGGCATATACATATGCTGTTTAGTAAATTTTATTTTTTCACCTAGAATACTTCTTTGGCTTTTCATCTTTAAGTTCCTCAATTCATGGGGAGTTCATAAGTCCTGATTGTCAATGTCCAAGTATCCCAGAGAGAAACTGGACTTTCTTTTATCATTTGATTAGAGGATATGAACTCATGTTTACTTTCTTTATAAGAATTGGTGCATCTTAGCTGCAGAATCTGTCTTGCTGGGAGAGATGAAGTATCAGGCAGTCTGAGTAGAGAGTAGAATGATGTTAATGTGGAGCCAGGTGTGATGCAGCGTGCATGTAATCCCAGTGGCTTGTGAAGCTGAGACAGGAGGATTACAAATTCAAGGTCAGCCTCAGCAACTTATTGAGACATTTTGTCAAAATTAAAAATAAAAAGAGGACTGGGGTTGTAGCTCAGTGGTTGAGTGCTTGCCTTGCATGTGTGAGGCACTGGGTTTGATTCTCAGCACCAGATAAAAACAAACAAACAAACAAACAAACAAATGCATTGGGTCCATTACAAGTAAAAAAATATTTTAAAAATTTTTTTAAAAAAGGCTAAGAATGCAGCCCAGTGGTAAATTGCCACCCCACCTGGGTTAAATCCCCTGTATTTTCCTTCCTGCCCAAGTAAAGATGTTAATGTAGAGAGGAAGACAGATTGCTCACCTATGGCATTGCTTCTCAAACTAGAAAGTTCTTAGAAATCATCTGGGCATCTTGTTAAAATGCAGATTTTAATTAAATAGATCTGGGGTGCAGCTGAAAATCTGAAATTCTGTATTCCAAACAAGCTCCCAGGAAATATGATGCTATTGGTCTCCAGACACACTTTGAGAGATAAGAACTTAGGGGTCTGATATTCTCAAACAGGCATCACTGAACAGAAGGTGCCTGTACCACTCACTCTCAATGCCAGAGAATTTGAACAGGATAAGAATAAGGCAGATAGTAAAAGTCAAGAACAACTCAATACCAGGTAAGTGAAAAAGAAGTATTGTTCTGGCCAGCAAGAGCTCAGGAAGGTAAGAACTGTTTAAGATGGGAATCTTTTATCTAATTGTCCTCTGCTTTGCTAGCATGGGCATTGCATTAGTATGCCTTTTTTGTATTCATCCTCATTATTTTTTTCTTTTCATTTTTTTCTGTATCTGCAACCATTTATAAAATATTTGACAATAAATATCTATGGTAGATTATACTTTTAGAAATGATATCATCAAACTGTCTTCCAACCCTCTTTTTTAAGATCTGAGAAGATTCAGCGGGAACTTGGGTTGGTATGGATACTTATTGCTGTTTTACATGTAGTCTGACAGAAACAACATCATGTGGCAGATTGCAGGTTGGCGTGGTGGAAAGAAACTTCCCGAAAACCTAGTCCTTGTTCCCTACCCTCTCTTTTAAAAAATTGTAAATTTCTCATTATTTTATAATATGATATAGAAAATAAGTGACTGGGCACCATGGTACATGCCTGTGGTCACAGCAGTCTGGGAGACTGGGGCAGGAGGAAGCAAGTTCGAGGCCAGGCTGGGAAATTTAGCAAGACCCTGTCTCAAAATAAAAAGGGCTGGAGTGGTAAAGTACCATTGAGTTCAATCCCCAGTACTGTAAAAAAAAAAAAAAGAAAGAAAAAATACAAATAAGCAAAGAGAAGTCAATGTAAAATGCTTATAATCCCACAGGCCAGAAATAGTGTTGGAAAAAAAAAGTATGGCAAACCACATATTTTCTAACTTACTTAATAATACTATAAATTTATTTCTATGCCAGCAAAATTAATCCACAATATACCTTTTATTATAAACCCTGTTTTTGAATATTTAATTTGAGAGTAATTGTACTCTGTTATAAACATGCCAGGATGATCCATTCTTAAAGTCAAGTCTTTGTACATATCTTTATTTCCTTGGGGAAGCCAGTGGAATTATTAGATCAAAGGGTATGCATATTGTTAATGAGACTCACCCCCCCCCCCCCCCATTCTCAGGGTTTGTGTTTTTTGTTTGTTTGTTTGTTTTTAGCAGTACTAGGGATTGAGTCCAGAGGAGCTCTACCACTGAGCTATATTCCTGGCCCTTTTTAATTTTGAGACAGGTTCTCACTAAATTTCCAGGGCTAGCCTCGAATTTGTAATCCTCCAGCTTCAGCCTCCCGAGTCACTGGGATTATAGGTGTGCACCACTGCCTGGCTTCCACCTTCTGGTTTTTAAACCTTGAACATGAGGATTGGAGGAATGAGTGGAAATCTTGTCATTTCAGAGTTTACATTTAAAGAAGACAGTCTCTTTGTGTGACATTAATATCACTCAGGTCCTAGAAGAAGATTATAACTGGAGGCCTCTGATTGGTGATTTTTCCAAGGTAAGTTTGGTTACATCCATTTGTGTGTGTATGTGGGTGTGTGTGTACAGACTTCTTTTTTTTCCCTCATGCATGCTTGGCAAGCACACTACCACTGAGCTGCATCATCAGTCCCATCCTGTATTTTAGTGAGTTGTTTGGGATTTTAATTATTTTCTTCTGTTTTTAGAAGATGCAGGTATAATTTTACATCCTCACATATTCTTTGTTAACTTGAAGGTGTTTGCTGGTAGATCTAGGTCTTATGCCTTTCCAAAGAGAAAGTATTCCTTATTATCTAGGAAAATCCAGAACAGTGGAGAAAGTATGATACTTTTTACCTTTTTTATTATTAAAAATCTTTTAAAAATTATATTAATAATACTTGGTCAATTCCGAAAAAGTAGAAAATGAAGAAATTTGTTACAAACCTCATCAACCAGAGGAGTTATTATGTGCTATATGTTCCTATAGATTTTTTTCAGTATAATTACACAAATAACAAATACATTTTTTGTTTTTCTACAGAAATTTCTTATGCCATTTTATAATCTATTGGGCTTCTATCCCCAATTTATATAATGGAGCTAAAGATGTAGCTTAGTGTTAAGAGTGCTTGCCTAGCATGCTCCAGGTGCTAGGTTTGATCCCCAGTACTGCCAAAAAAGAAAAAAAAAAAATTATATCAGGAACATTTTTTCATGTCAGTAAATCAGTTGTATAAGCGCAAAAAGGAAAAAATGGGAGGCAGACCTCGACGGATTCAGAGAAGCCTTTATTCCTTCGCAGAGTTGGGCATCATTCGGGTCCACTTTCCCGATGGAAAATGGCCGCCAGTTACAGGGAGATCCTGATTTTATAGGGTAGGAGGAGGAGGATGTAATCATTGTGTACGTGCAGTTTTGATCATCAGGGGCCAACTGTACAGGTTAAAATTAGATGCTGAAGGATGAGTGTTCAAATCTTGCCCAATGTCATTCAGGATTAGGTTGACCTGGGGAAGGTCAAGGTTTAGGGCCTAGCATTCCATATCCACCCTTTTCCCCAGGGCCCATTGTTATCAGGAATGCACTGGGAGAGGTTTAATGGTTGATCAGTCTCCTTTCCCGCTTCTCAAGCCACACCGTCCCTTCATTTTTCTTGGGGAGTTATTTTATAGGAATATTATTTTCCATAACCCTTCAAGTTGTATCATCATTTTTTCATCCCCAGCCATTTCAGGTTTTTTGTTTTTGTTTTGTTTTTGTTTTTGTTTTTGAGACATGATCTTATTAAATTGCTTAGGGTTTTGCTAAATTGCTGACACTGGCCTGTAACTTTCTATTCTGCCTCAGCCTCCTGAGTCACTGGGATTAAAGGCATGTGCCACCTTGCACCCATCCTTTCATCATTTTGAATAGCATACATTATTTAATTTTTGGTTGCTCATAATTTCTTCATAAATCTCATCTTGTGGGATAGTTTTATAATTTTTCCTTATAAATGAGATGAATATTTTGTAAAGAAATCTAAAACTTCATGCACATCCTTCATTAGTTTCTTGGTATCAGTTCTTAGAAACAAAATTATAGGTGCAGTGGTGCTTGCCTGTACTCCCAATGATTTAGGAGGCTGAGGCAGGAGGATCATAGGTTTGAAGCCAGCCTCAGCAACTCAGCAAGGCCCTAAGCAACTTAGTGAGAGCTTGTCTCAAAATAAAAATAAAAAGTGCTGGGGATGTGGCTGAGTGGTTAAGCCCCTCTGTTCAATTCCCTATACTAAAAATAGAAATCGAATTACTGCATATGCATGTTACAGAGACCATTGATTTTTGAAGGCTTTGGGGTTTTAAGGGTCTTTTGAAAGGACAATATATGGGTCTTTGATCTGAAACTTGGTTGCAGAGTACTTGCTGTTATTTCAGCTTTTGGGTATTTCTAGGTATGTGTGCTGCCAGTCGTGTCAGGGAAACACCAGGATCTGAAGTACATCAACCCAGAAACAGTAAGCAGATTTCTGGAGATGGTAACTAGTTACATAAGCTACCATCTGGTCCATTCTGTTCCTAAAATCCCATTTCCATTTGTATTTCTTTCATTGTGTTCACTCACATAGGCTCCTTATTCAACTGAAGCTGTATTAAAGCACTTCCTTTTTTGTCCATTTTTCTGATTTTTTAGTTTAAAAAAAATGATACATAAGTATTTTTGAAAAGCACGAAGGGAAGAAGGGAGGGATGCAAACACAAAAAGGAAAAGAAAAAAATCACTCACCTAGGGTCTCAAATAAAGTAACCATAAACCCTGCTTTATATCTTTTATATTGCAATCTCTTTTATGCCTATTAGCATAATTATTAATAATGTTCTCCTCCTTCCCACCCCACTCCCACCCCCAGTACTAGAAATTGAACCCAGTGGTGATCTACCACTGTGCTACATCCCCATCCCTTTTAAAAATTTTTTATTTTGAGACAAGGTTTCACTAAGTTGCCCAGACTGCCCTCAAACACTTGATCCTCTTGCCACAGCCTACTGAGTAACTAGGATTACAGGTATAGGCTCATGTTCTCTTTTATTCTCAAAAGTCTCCCAGTATGTACAATAATTATGTGGTCACTTGACCCATACATATAGTCTTGCCAGCAAAGATAACCACTAGTGATATTTTCTAGATTTAATAGCAGTGTAGTATGTTTTATAAAAATGGGAATCATGCCAGGCATGGTGGCACATGCCTTTAAATCCCAGATACTTGGGAGATTGGGGCAGGAGGATCACAAGTTCAAGGCCAATCTGGGCATAAACATCTTTCTATATCAATAAAAAAAAATATATATACACATATATATATACACATATACATATACATATATACATATATATATGGTATCATTTTAACTGCTATATAATTTCTGTTGTACTGACACGTATAATTCATTTAACCAACCCTTTCTTATTGAATATATAACTTATTTCTAATATTTTGATAACCTAAAACAATACTGTGTTGACTATCAAATTGTGCCTACATCTTTGTGTATTTTTCTATTTACTTAAGATGTTAGAAGCCAAGCATGGGAGTGCACACCTGTAATCCCAGCTACTCGGGAGACTGGGACAGACGGATCACAAATTAAAGGCCAGCCTGGACAACTTAGTGAGACCCTGTCTCAAAATAAGAGCTGGGGATGTAGCTCAGTAGTAGAACACCCCAGGTTCGTTCAAGTCCCAGAAAAAAAATAAGATGTTGGAAGAGAAATTTTATGTATTCACAATGTTCTCTCCATTGTGAACCAATTTATATATCTATAAGTAGGTTAAGTTTCTACCTCTAGGTATGAATTCTTTTCTCCCAAGTCTGAAAGACTTGCTTTTTTTTCTTTGCTTATTTTTCAGGGCCAAGGACCAAACCCAGAGCCATCCATATACTAGGCAAGCACTCTGTCTCTGAGCTAAATCCCCAATCTCAAGGCTTGCTTTGAAAATTTTTGTTTATTTGCTGAGAGTTAAACCCAGGGCCTTACGTGTGCTTTTTTTTGTTTGTTTGTTTTTCATGAAATAATGGCAGGTGGGGGATTTTTTTTTCCCATCTCTCATAAAATTAGTATCTCTAGCTGCTAACTCTGCCACTGCAGAAGTCTTTGGAAATCTCCTGAGAGGCTGATTCCAGCTATGCCTACCTCTAGATGGTAGAGGTAGAGACCTCAGTAAGGTCTTCCCTGGTGTCCTGGCAATACCAGCCATTTTAGATCTTTACAAATGCCACTTCCATTTCATCATCTTATGTGGGGTAAGGTTGAACCATTGCCACATTTCAAATATAAGTTGACTCTGGAAGGTTTGCATATACTGGAATCCTGGGTGACTAATGGGAGTGTGCACATAAAGAATTATGTGATTGGGTCTTCTCTGTCAGAGGGCAATGAGCAGCGTATTCAATTATTTTTTCTGTGTAGGTGGCTGCCTTACTGTCTGGAAAGTTCCAGGATCTGATTGAGAAGTTTTATATCATTGATTGCCGCTATCCATATGAGTACCTGGGAGGACACATCCAGGTAAGGTTACATTGTAGACATTAGCAGAGAGAGACTAGAGAGGGGACTTAATTTCTTTCTTTTTTTGTACCAGGAATTGAATGCAGGGGCACTTAACCACTGAACCATATCCGCATCCCTTTTTATCTTTTTTTTGAGACAGGGTCTAAGTTGCTTGGGGCCTTGCTAAGTTGCTGAGGCTGGCCTCAAACCTGTGATCCTCCTGTCTCAGCCTCCCAAGTCACTAGGATTATAGGAGTGCATCATGTACCATACCTGGCAGAGATGGGACTTTTTTTTTTCAAATTTTGGGTCATTGTATACAAATGGAGTACAACTATCATTTTTCTGGTTGTACACAAAGTTAGAATCATACAGTTTGTATATTCATACATATACATAGGGTAATGATGTTTGATTCTTGAAAGGAGTCTGTGGACAAAGGGTCCTGTGAAGTCGAGAACTAGAGCAGAGATTATAGATTTGGAGCACTTCAAGGCTAAAATTCTTACTCCTGTTTTAATTGTGTACTTTGAGCAACTTCTTTTTCTTTTCCCTCCTCAACTGATCTCTTTTTATTTATTTATTTATTTATTTTTTTGGTACTGAGGATTGAACTCAGGGGCACTCCACCACTGAGCCACATCCCCAGCCCTATTTTTTGTATTTTATTTGGAGAGAGGGCCTCACTAAGTTGCTGAGGCTGGCTTTGAACTTGCAATCCTCCTGCCTCAGCCTCCCAAGTGCTGGGATTACAGACGTGTGCCACCACGCCCGGCAACTGATCTCTTTAATCCAAAGACTAAACAGCACTTTGCAAACACTGTGTATGGACATTCCTTGCAATGATCCCTACACTCCAGGTGGTTCAGTTCTATGAGTATTTATTGAACATCTACTACTACCAAGTCTAAGCCAGGCCCTGGGGTAGATACAGAGACACACATGGGTCCCTATTTGAAAGTTCTTTTTGTCTAGTTTTTCTGACCTAAATATCCCAGGATGCTATACTAGTTATTTTTAAGTATTGATACTTTACACAGGCTCTGGAGGGAATACTAATTAAAATTCCTCTTCTATAGGGATCTTTAAACTTATATAGTCAGAAAGAACTGTATAACTTCTTTCTGAAGAAACCCATTGTCTCCTTGGACATCCAGAAAAGAATAATCATCGTGTTTCACTGTGAATTCTCCTCAGAGAGGGGCCCTAGAATGTGAGTGTCTACATAGGTTAAAGTGGGTGATGGAAATGGATTTTTTTTTCCCCTAGTACTGGGGATTGAACCCAGGGGCATGCTACCACTGAGCTATATTCCCAACTCTTTTTATTTATTCACTTATTTTTTGAGACCGAGTATCACTGAGTTGTGCCACCAGGCCTTGAATTTGTGATCCCCTAGCCTCAGTCTCCTCAGTCCCTGGGATTATAGACATGTTCCACTACACCCAGGTGGAAATGAATCTTGAGGTGGACTTCTCACACCAGTTTCGATGGAGACTGAATGACTGGATGCTCTCTAATACAATTTGAAGAATGTTAGGGAGGTTGAAAATCTAATATAGAGGGGCTGGGGATATGGCTCAGTTGGTAGAGTGCTTGCCTTGCAAGCACAAGGCCCTGGGTTCAATTCCCAGCACTGTAAAAAAAAAAAAAATAAAAGAAAAAAAGAAAAAAGAAAAGAAAAGAAAAAGAAAATCTAATATAGAGCAAGTCAGTCACAATGGTATATTCCTATAATCCCAGCTACTTGAGAGGCTGAGACAGGAGGATCTCAAGTTCAAGGCCAGCCTTGGCAACTTAGCAAGACCTGGTCTCAAAATAAAAAATAAAAAGAACTGAGGATATAGCTCAATTGTAGAGCTCTGGATTCAATCCCTAGTACCACAAAAGAAAAATTTGGAGCAATACAGGGAAAAGGATTGGAAATGAGTCCCCAGTAGCAGAAAGGAAGAAGAAAGATGGTATTTGGACCTTGTTTTTGCAAACACAGTGAGATCTGAAGGTTTCACTTTGTGTGTGTGCTTGTGTGTGTGTGTGTGTGTGTATGTGTGTGGTGTTAAGGATTAAACCCATGGTTTCGTGCATGCCCGTGGGATTCTGACCTTGCTTCTTTACAACCTACCCACCCCTACAATCTCTTGATTTTCCTTAAAGGTGCCGCTCTCTGAGAGAAGAAGACAGAGCTCTGAACCAGTATCCTGCCTTGTACTACCCAGAGCTATATATCCTCAAAGGTGGCTACAGAGACTTCTTTCCGGAGTATATGGTAAAGGGTAGGGCACAGGGTGGAAGGCAGACTAAGGGACACTAGCTCTAGCCTGCAACACCCAGAGGCTGCAAAGCCTCTAAGAAGAAACTTCTGTTTCTTTTTAGCAATAGCCAGTAGCAGTATCTCTATTATATTTAGTAGGCAGAGTTCAGGAGTCTGGGGAATCCCTTACTCTGTTCACTGCCTTTCAGGAGCTGTGTGAACCACAGAGCTACTGCCCTATGCATCACCAGGACCACCAGACTGAGCTGCTGAGGTGTCGAAGCCAGAGTAAAGCCCAGGAAGGGAAGCAGCAACTGAGGGAACAGACTGCTCTCCTATTGAAGGACATGGACCTGTGATAATGGATCAAGAAATGGCAGTGAGCCAAGCATAGTGGTGCACACCTATAAACCTAGCAACTTGGGAGGCTGAGGCAAGAGGATTGCAAGTTCAAAGTGCTTGGCAAATTAATGAGGCCCTAAGCAATTTAGCAAAACCCTGTCTCAAAAACTAAAAAGGAATGGGGAATAGCTCAGTGGTAAAGCACCCTTGGGTTCAATCCCCAGTACAAAAAAAGAAAAAAGAAGTGGTAGTGAAGGAGTCACCAAAGGACAATGTTGAGACCATGAGCAGGAGGCCATGTTCTATATGGCTAAGCCCAAGATTGTTAAAAAAGATGTTTGCAAACCAACAGGCTGTCCCTCTGATGAAATCCCCACTAATGAAATTGGTTAGGTTTAAGTAGAGCTTGCTGGCTGGTGGCTGAAACCTGGAGCTGGATTTGGAAGGCTCTAGTCTTGATTTGCATTAGGATTTGTGTTGCTTCAGGGAACTCAAATTCTTCTTCCTAACTTCTCACATCTTCTTACAAGCCAGAAAGTTCTTTCTCTCCCTGGGCTTCTGGCTGTGCAAGAAAGTTGCCTATCTTCTTTCTCGTATTTTCTGTTTCTTCTTTTTCTTCCCCCCCAAATGGGAAAGTAAATATTGCAGAATGAGAAGTGGTTGTGAGCCCAGACTGTTCCTAGATGAACTATATAAGGAAATGACACCAAATTAGACTTCTTTAAGGGGACAAGGATATAGCTCAATGGTAGAATGCTTGCCTAGTATTCACAAGCCCAGGGTTCCATCTCTAGCACCACAAGAATATTTTAAATTTTCCTCCTTTAGACTAAAGGTGTTGCCATTTTTATTCATAGCTGAGGCCAAAGTGCTTTCTTCAAAACAATGGTTCTAAAATTTTGGACCCTGGACCATTAGTATCATCTGAACTTGTTTGAAATGCAAATTTTCATGGTCTACCTCAGACTTTGTCAGAACCTCTGAGGTTAGGGTCCCAAAATCTGGGTTTTAAAATCTCCCTTTTCAGGTGATTTTAATACGTGCTAAGTTATAAAAACCATTGCTCTGGAATTAAGGAAAATCTTTTAAACTGTATTCTTAGCAATATCCCAGGTGTTTCTTTCCCAGACCATTCCTGGTATGGGTTGCTTAGAAGTGTTCCCCAGACTTGGCACCATGTGATCTCTAGGCTCAGAAAACTAAGATGAAGCTAGGCGCAGTGGTGCACTCCTGTAATCCTAGCAGCTTCAGAGGCTGAGGCAGGAAGATTGGGAATTCAAAGCCAGTCTCAGCAACTCAGTGAGACCCTATCTCTAAATAAAATACAAAAAAGAACTGGAGATGTGGTTAAGTGACCCTGGGTTAAATCCCTGGTACAAAGAAATAATAATATTTAGCATTCTCCCCTATGTATATGTAGGATTATATGAATTGTGTGAATAAAAAATAATAATAAAAAAAATTTTTAAAAAATTAGCATTCTCCAAAGGAGGTGATAGATCTGAAATGGATTCAGATTTTCCTTATCTGTAATGGGGTTTTGTCTTTTCCCATTTCCTATACTTTTCTCCCTTGCATTTCACATCTCATAAGGGCAAGTTTAGGATTTAGGGAGGTTAAGAGTAGAGATCTGTGATATATGAAAATAGGAATAAAAGAAAATAAAAGTATAAAGAAAGATTATTTGGCCTGGGTGACTGAGGGATTAACTGAACATATCATTCTTTTGCATTGACCTAGTAGTACTGAAAATCCAGGACTAGGCAAGGATAAAGTACTCAGGAACTTAGAGCAGATAGAGACAAAAGTAACATCTTCCTAGGTTCTAGAGTAGGGTAACTTTTTTTAAAAAAGAGAAAGAAGTATTGTAGTCATAAAGCAATCCATGCCACCATGTCTGAACTGCTGAACTGATTTTTTTTTTTTTGCAAGGTTCCCAAATGTTCTTGCCCTAGAGTGCCACTTGTGTGCCTCACAGCAGAGGGCACTGCTGTATTCTCCAAGACAACCAGTGGGAGTCTGCAGCCTCCTCTGCTAGCTGCTGCTTCTCTGTCAGGATGAAAGCTATCTCCCTGGGCTTCTCACTAAGCTTAGAGCACAGAGGGAGGGTGCAACTTCATTCAGTGGAGACAGCTGAAGGAAAGATGCTGCTCCTCTGTTCCACCTACATGTGAGCCCTTGCCCTCACCACCACAAGCAGTAACCTGTGGAAGAAACTGGTTGAAGCACCCTGCTCCTAAGTGTGAGGTGTGGTTCTGGACTTGCTGCCTTCCCTGGTGTGTCATTTCCTGATTATTTTTCCCAGAAAGGTAAAACCATTCCTGACCTGGTAAGCAATTTGTGACCTTGTGTTGACATTAGTAATCTTAAGTGGAAATTCTGATTAGTAAAACAAAATAGTAATGCATAATTATCTATAAAAAATTGTATTTGCCTAAAAGGCAACATTTTCCCATATAATTTCTTGTAATCTGTTTTAGGGGTGGATTGTCCTGGGGATTGAACCCTAGGCTTTGCTTATGCTAAGCAGATGCTCTTTGTTGAACTACATCCCCAGTCATTTCACATGATTTCTTTTTTTTCCAGTACTGAAGCCTCACACATGCTAGGCAAGTACCCAATCGCTGGGGATGCAGCTCAGTGAGTTCAGAGCACAGAGGGAGGGTGCAACTTCATATGATTTGTTATAATATCCTCCCATTGTATAGGGACTCTCAGTTGATTCGTGTTATTTTCAGGAATAATAGTAGCTAATGCATTTTTTTTTTGAACCAGGGATTGAACTCAGGGGCACTTGGCCACTGAGCCACATCCCCAGCCCTATTTTGTATTTTATTTTAGAGTCAGGGTCTCACTGAGTTGCTTAGGGCCTTGCTAAATTGCTGAGGCTGGCTTTGAACTCCCAATCCTCCTGCGTCAGCCTCCCGAGTTTGCTGGGATTACAAGCGTGCGTCACCGTGCCCGGCATAGCTAATGCATTTTAGGTGCTTAATTGCATACAGGACTTTCTAAACTCATATCTACACACACACACACACACACACACACACATATTTTCACAACAATCCTGTAAGGCAAGTACTCATTATTTGCATTTTTGCTTTGTTTTATGTGTATTTCTTTTTAAAAAAAATATTTTTAGTTGTAGATGGGCATAGTACGTTTATTTTATTTATGTGGTGCTGAGGATCGAACCCAGTGCCTCACACATGGTAGGCAAGTGCTCTACCACTGAGCTACAGCTTCAGCCCTTATGTGTATTTCTTTATGCAGATAAAAAATTTGAGGAACAGAGAGACTAATTTAAGACCACACAACTGTAATCCCAGCAACTCTAGAGACTGAGGCAGGAAGATTGCAAGTTTGAGATCTGCAACTTAGTGAGACCCTGTCTCAAAAATAAAAAGGACTGGGAATGTAGTGGAAAAGTACCCCTGTGTTTGAACCCCAGTACCACAAATTTAAAAAGCTAATGGCAAAATTGGATTTGAACCCAGACAATATGGCTCCAGAGTCTGTACCCTTTGTGTGTGGATTTTGCTATTACCAAATCCTCATCACAAAACAGTGTGGGTAGCCAGGGTATATAGCAGCTTAGTGGTAGAGTGCTTGTCTAGCATGTGCAAAACTCTTGGTTTAATTCGAACAACAACAAAAACACAACATGTCAATGTGCAGGGGGTTAGCTCTCACTGGTGCCCTTGGAATTTGCTCATCATGAGGTCAAGTAATAAATAAAGGTCAAGTAATAAAGAAGGGAAATCTTTTGGCCTAAAAATTGGCTGGTTATCAATCATAGCCCAGTACCTGCCTGACTTTATCAGGAGTATAAAGCAGGAAGCATGGAATATTCTCTCCCTGTTCAATTCAGGCAAATGTTAAGGAAACACTAGTTCCTTTAAACATATATCTGAAGCTGTTAATTCTAAGTATTACAGATGTTCTAATGTGATACAATCCCTGCTTTTAAGGAACTGAGACGGCAGAAAATGATTCTCTTTGTTCCCATCCCTACAAGCATTCTGTCCTAGCATATTTAGAAAAAGGAAGAAATACTGCAGCCTCCAGCTCTAAATCAGTAGGTCAAGTGGTGGGGGCTGGCCAACTTCATAGAATAATTAACTTCTACATGCCACCTGGGATGACATCATTTATTCAGTGCAATATTGCAGACACTATGCTAAACCCCTTAAATATAAACGTTATTTTTTAAAACCTTTGCATGAAAGAGATACTATTATTATTAATTTTACAGATGAATAAATGGAAGCACGGAAAAATTAAGATATTTGCTTAAGGTCACTAGCATGGGTTGGAGATGGCATTGAACCCAGGCAATCTGAAAAGCCTTGGTCAGCTACTCACTAGGCTGCTATAGACCCAGTTTAGGATAGCAGTGGGAATTAGAGCCCAACAAGGAGAGAGGACTTGAGAGAAGGCAGAGTTCATAAAGTGTGACCATAAGAGGAGAATATCAACATTGCAAATGGAAGTTCAGTAAGACACAGGTACTTTGCACTTTTGAGTTGCAGTCACTAGTTTTTAAGGCTCTCTCAGGGCAGGGTTTACATTTTAATCATTTTGCACCTAGCACAATGCTGAATCCATACTTGGTCTCAAAAGACATTATTGAATTGAATGATGGCTAGTATCTTTGTAAAACAGGCTGTTATCCACAAGGTTCCCAATGGCATTTTTTTTTAAAAGAATCTGTTTTTAAATATTTCTAACTGTAGATGGACACAATATCTTTATTTTATTTATCTTTTTTACGTGGTGCTGAGAATCAAACCCAGTGCCTCACACATGCCAGGCAAGTGCTTTACCACTGAGCCACAACCCCAGCCTCGCAATGTTTTTTTTTTTTAATATCTAGCAGGTGTTGGCAATCACAGCAGCACACGGTTGGTGGGGAGAGAATATGCTGGAGGGCTGTCAATATTAGTCTTGGAGTCATATTTATTTGCAGAGGCTTCTTCAACCATCCCCTAGCCTTGGTTACTAGTCCTCATTAAAGGACCAATGATGTTGGGCTCTCCACCCTAGCACCCAAGCAGAAATAATACTCCAGGCACTTCATTTACTCGAAAAGGCTGGTCTCTTACAGGTGAAATTGGGCATTGCTCTCAGCCTGTCAGCTTGACCCTGTTCCTGCATTCCTTCAGGACATCATTGGATAAGCAGTAGGCACTCTCCTATCCTGAATTTGACCTGATGTAGTTGCTGGAGGAAGGGGATATCCCTTGACTACCCCCACATCTTTGTGGGTTCATGGGTCTTAGAATTTTCTTAGCATTCCAACCACCTGAAAATACTTCCTTTTGCTTTGTAAATTCCTTATGAAATTATTGCCAGAGTGGAGTGGAAAGTTGAGCCCAGGAGCAGCCCTGCTATAGGTTTCCTAACTACACTGGAGGTTTGGGAAAGTTCCATAGAAGCAGAAAAGCTGGGATAAAACAGGCCCTGTATAATAGCCGGGTAGCCAGATGTTCACTTCCACAACTCTCCTGTAAAACTGGCAGGGCAGATATAGATTAAAAAGAAGCACAAACTCCATTTAAAGTGCATTACAGCTCAGGAACCAGCTTCCCCTGGGCAGGAGAAGGGAGGGAAGGGCACAGAGGCCACATCAGTCTCCTTCCTTATCTAGGGCCACATGTCTTTTCTAGCTTTGTGAAGGGTGATTTACACCCCTGGCTGAAATGACTCTCTTTCTGGGCTGATTACATCGGCAAATGCCCCCCAGAGGCCACAGCAGGATGGCCATGTTCAGAAGCAGCAGCCAATAAATCTCAGAGGTTTATATTGCACTTTGCAATACCCGCTGTCCTGGCCTTCTGCCAGGCGGACTCTGGAAGTAAGGATAGGGCCCAAATTGGAGTGTTAAGGGATGAACCTCCACACACTTCCTTTCATCATTCTTTTTTCTACTGGGCACTGGTTAGCTCAATTCTTCCAAGTCGTGCTATCTTTATACTGGGAGCTGTTGGGAATCAGGCCCAAGGCCATTGAATTCCCTTACCCTTTACAGGTAGGAATTTTGGATTCTGGGCGCAGCTGTGTTTCTTCCTAGTTTAATCCTGGCAGTGGAGCTTGCTCTCTGAATCTCACCATCTGAAATGATGGAGCTTCTGAACTGTCTCTCCAGTCACCACCTTCTGTGATCTTGTTTGGTCCAGGGAACTCTCAGCTATTTAGCTGAGATGGGTGGAGGGGCTGAATTTTGAAGTAGTTCAGTGGTAAAGCTCCTGGGAACTTGCCCCAGTTATTCTCTCAGCAAGTCATTTCACCTGTCTGGGGCCCATCTTTGCTGAATCTTGATTTTAATGACCACCATGGAATCTTACCCGGGAAGACACTTGAGGGGCAAATGACATAACAGATGTGCAAATTCTATGAGAAAAAATACTAGAAACGCAAGTGCCCTTGTTTGTTCAAATTTTGTTACAAGATTTCATCTGCAATGGTTGCTGTTGTTCTTGGGGTGAAGAGGCCGGGTTGGGAAAGTGAAAAAGGATGCTGGGGGGCGCGGGGGGGATATTTGACTCTTGGAGATGAAGAATAGTCTCCAGCGAGCGGCAGCTTCCACAGTCTTGCTAAGTGAAGTTGTCGGCAGGTGGGCAGATTCGGGTGGAGCACTGTCTTGCGCACCCAAACCGCTCTGGCTCTGCGGCCCTTCTCTGTCCAGAAGAAGAGGCGGTGTAGTGCCGACGCGTGCTCGGAGTTGGAGGGCGGCGCCTCGGACCCTGATGGGGAGAGTGTTGGCGCCTCACGAGGAGGGGCAGGAGGCGGCGGTGGGAGGCGCCGGCCGAGGGAGTCCAGCTTGCTGAGCTCAAGCTCTCAGAACCAGGAGTGAGAGGTGCCCGGCGCAGGCAGCGCCCTCGGGAGCGGACACCTGGCGCCCACACCCTGCCATGGTGCGCTCTGCGAGCCAGCGACCGCCGCGGGTGGTCTTACTGCTGCTGCTGTTGCTGCCCCTTGGAGCTGGTGAGTATAGTCTGTGGGTAGGTGCAGCTGGAACCCGCCAGGGAGGGCAGGTGGAGGTGAGCGTGTAGGCGGGACACAGTGGGTGCAGCTGCCTCCCAGTCCCGTTCCTGCACCGGTTCTGGAGAGTGGGAAACTGGAGGAGGAAGACCAGAGGGCCGGGAAGAATCTGGGTACCATAGCTAATACAGTGTCTGAACCCATGTAGATTGAGTGCCAGCTTTGACCTGGACACGCAAGCATTTTCTCGCTCCCAGTTCTTCCTCTTCACTTTGTTATAAAATATTTTTTAGTTGTAGATGGACACAATACCTTTATTTTGTCTGTTTTTTTTTTTGTTTGTTTGTTTTTAATGTGGTGCTGGGGAACCAACCCAGTGCCTCTTCACTCTTTTAAGACACATCTACACAATTCCAAAATAACCTGCAGCCAGGCTACTATAAGACTGCATCTCTAGGAAGCGAGAAGAATCTGATCATGGGCAGGACTGCCATTTCCTCTAAGGGGCCTTCTACCTCTCTCCACGGCCTTTAAGGTTGTAAACTGCCCAAAGTTTGCTAACATCATTATTTGGTTTTGTGTTGAGAATTTTAAACCTACCCAACCCCACCATACCATATACTTACTAACTTACTTATTTTTGTACTGGAGATTGAACCCAGGGGACTTACCCACTAAGTTACACCTTCAGCATCCCCCACCCACACCCACTTTAATTTTTTTTTTTTTTTAATTTGAGATAGGGTCTGGCTAAGTTACTTAGAGCATTGCTAAGTTGCTGAGACTGGCTTCAAACTTGAGGTCCTCCTGTATCAGCATCCAGAGTCACTGGGATTACAGGCTTCATCCACCACTGTGGGCTTATGTTTGCTTTTTAAATTGGTGCAGAAGATGCACTGTTGAGCCGATGACCTTTCCCTCAAGCCATTTAGCCTATGCCTTCCTCTGTGGTTAAAAGATCCATAACAGGTGTTTTATGGGATATCTAGTCCACAGCCTGGTTTTAGAACCATGCCATTTCCCTGAAGAAAAGCACCCTAGGCTCCACCATCCCTGGAAAAATGCCCATGGCCTTGGAAAGTGGGATAGGTATAAGAACTGTTACTGTGGGGCTCCTACCAGACACATTACCCCATCACCTCCTTTCACATAGTGGTAAGGTAGAAATACAATCTTGGTTGTGAGACAGATATGGAAGGAAGGAGGGAAAAGACTGGTTTGTCAAGACTGGTTCAATCAGCAAATCTGGGCAGCAAGACATCACCAATTTGATTTGACTGCCCAGGAAATTTCACTAACCATAATGTATGGCCTTGTGTCAGGATCAGGGATAAACACTAAACACCTTTCTCAATTCAGTGAAACAGTATAGTTGGCAGATCCATATTCTATAGTATTTGATAGTTATGATTTCTGATTAAGTGGCCTCATTGAAAATCCTTAACATAGTCATCCAGGAGCTGCCCAAGAACCCAGACCAACTGTTGGTGTTAGCATTTAAGTAGAAAGTACCACTGCTTGGGCCCCAGCAGAGATAAGCATAAAGGAGATCACTAACACTCAGGAAAGTAGCATCATGTACTGAAAATCATTCTAAACTAGGTAGGAGCTAGAACTCCTTGGTTCTAACCTTAAGCTTGCTCTATCTCCTAATGCATGGTACTTTTATTTATTCATTCATCTGTAAAATGTGTGCCCAAGCTATGGGCCTCATTGGAGAAAAACAGATGAAGATCTTGTGCCCTGAAGCATAGACTGATCTGCTTCATTTGCTAGTACTCATTCTCTGATGAACTAAGAAGAAAAGGAGTCAGGAGGTCAAGCTGCTAAGTGAGAAATAGACTTGGCAGTATGCAGCATAAATGAAGAGGTAGTGAAGGTGTAGTAGAGAATGTAGGAACTGTGACAAATTGAATAACATGACTTGTTGAAAGGGGGCAGTCATTAATTCCATTTGTTATGTTATGGGCATGTAGGCCCAGGGTGTTTCCATATTGGAAGAGAAATTGGAAGTCCATTGTTTTATGTGAAATCTTCTGGTTTTTAAATGTTGACCACTAGTCACAACTTTAAGAAGACCAAAACCCTGTCTCAGATTAAAAAATAGCTGGGGGGCTGAGCATGGCCGTGTTTACCTGTAATTCCAGCAGATCAAAAGGCTAAAACAGAAGGATTGCAGGTTCAAAGCCAGCCTCAGCAATTTCCCCTGGGTTCAATCCCCAGTACCCCCAAAAAAGAAAGAAGTTGGAGAGGTTTTCTTTTGAAAATGGTTATGACTCAATATTTAAGTTCAGTTAAATATTCACTTATTCCAGTGACAGCAGTAACTTGAACCTGCTATTTCTTTCAGTGACCACTTAGTACATACATGGAGTAGCATCTAAAAGTTTTAGAATTTCTCAACCTGTTTAAGTCCATGTCCCCTTTTTGGTAAAGGTTTTAAAATCTCATACCTTTCTTAAATTTCAACTTCTAGCCCTTTTTATTTTACTTTATTGTGCACCTGGGACTGAACCCAGGGGCACTTAACCACTGAGCCATGTTCCTAGCCTCCCCCCCTTTTTTTTTTCTTTTGAGACAGTGTTTCTTAGGGCCTCACTAAATTGCTGAGGCAAGCTTTGAACTTGCAATTCTTCTGCCTCAACCTCCTGAGCCACTGGGATTATGTGAGCATTGACTCATTGCCCTTTTATTTTTTTTATTTTGAAATGGATCACACAAATTTGCCAAGGTTGACCTTGAGCTTGCAATCCACCTGCTTCAGCCTTCCGAATCTCTGGGATCACAAGTGTGTTCCACCATGGTTGGCTAATATTTTTTGAAGTTTCAAACTTTTTTCATCTTCCACATATTAAATTATCAAATGAGCTTTTTATATTTTCCTTCCCTCCCTCCCTGCTTGCCTCTCCCTCTTTTTCCCCTCCCCCTGCAACCTGGACTCAAGCGATCCTCCTGTCCCCACTCCTGTGTAGCTGGGACTACAGGCACACTGCATCAGGCTTATATATGCTTTTTTAAACTATGCATTCCCTTTAGAAATTGTGATATATCCCTAAAAGAAATCTATCACCTCTTCTTCATCCCTTCCTTTAAGGAACTCTAATTCAATCCAGTACTTCCCCTGGCTTTTTTTTTTTTTTTCCCTCCTGGGGAACAAACCCTGGCCTTGTGCATGCTGGCAAGTACTCAACCACTGAACCACTTCCCCAGCCTCGGTCTCCCCATTTTACAACTGAAGAAACTAAGGTCCAGAAAAATGACTTGTGGTAGGCATGGCTGGGACTAGAATGAGGCAAGTGAAAGAGATGTCAAAAAACTGATTAGTAAGGCCTTGGCAGTACAAACTTATAATCCCAGTGGCTCAGGAGGCTGAGACAGAAGGATTGCAGATTTGAAGCCAGCCTCAGCAATTTAGCGAGGCTGTGTGCAACCTAGTGAGACCCTGTCTCAAAAAATAAAAAGGGACTAAGTCTTATAAAGGTCTTATAAATTGGGGTATATAGCCTGGCATGGTGGCCCATACTTGTAATCCCAGCAACTCAGGAGGCTAAAACAAGAGGATCACAAGTTCAGGACTCAAAAAAAGAACTGTAGATATAACTTAGTGCCAAAGTGCCCCTGGGTTCAATCCCCCAAATTAAAAAACAACAACAACAACAACAACAAAAAAACCAAACCAACCCTGTATCATATAAATTAGCAGTAGAATTGTATTATGTTTACACAATGGCATGCTATGCAACAATGAAAATAAGCTATTTACTACTATCCTTGCCAACATAGGTGAATTTTACAAACAAAAGAAGCCAATGCCAGGTGCAATGGCATACACCTATAATCCCAGCTACTTGGGTAGCTGAGGCAGGAGGATCACAAGTTTGAGGCCAAATTGGCCAACTTAGACCCTGTCTCAAAATAAAAAGATCTGGGGATGTAGCTCAGAGATAAAATACTCCTGAGTTTAATCCTAGTACTGAAGAAACAAAAGCATATTGCTGAACAAAATGTACAAATGGATAACAACATAAAAATATGCTCAATATCCTTAGTTATTAGGGAAATGTAAGTAAAAACCACAATGAGATAGCCCTTCACACCCACAAGGATGGCCATAATAAAAAAAAAATGGAAAATAAGTGTTGTCAAGTAAGTATAGAAACTAGGATCTTCATATATTCCTAGTGGGAATGTAAAATGTTATGACTGCTGTGGTAAACAGTCTGGCAGTTCCCTAAAAGGTTAAACAGAAAATTACTGTATGACCTAGCAGTTCTACTCCTAGGTATCTATCCAAACAAATTGAAAACAGGTGTTCAAACAAATACTTGTATATGAATGATACAAGTTACATATAACCAAAGAAACATTCATAATAAACAAAGGATGAAAACAAATGCCCATCAATTAATAAATGAACAAGCAAAACATGATATACCCATGCAGTGGAATAGTCATCCTTAAAAATGAATGAAGCAACCTGGGCACGGTGATGCACCCCTGTAATCCCAGCAGCTTGGGAGGCTGAGGCAGGAGGATCGTGAGTTCAAAGCCAGCCTCAGCAACTTAGCGAGGCCCTAGCAACTCAGTGAGACCCTGTCTCTAAATAAAAAAATACTAACTAGGGCTGGGGATGTGACTCAGTGGTAGAGTGCCCCTGGGTCCAATCCCCAGTCCCCCCGCCGCAAAAAAAAATGAATGAAGCATTGACACAAACTACAGTATGAATGGACCTCAAAAACAATATGCTAGGTGAGAGAAGCCAGATATAAAAGATCAAATATGTTAGCCAGGCACTGATGTACACATCCGTAATCCCAGCACTTGGAAGCCTAAGAAGGGAGGATTGCAATTTTGAGTCCAGTCTCAGCAATTTAGCAAGACCCTGTCTTAAAAGTTAAAAGGGCTGGGGATACAGCTCAGTGTAAAGCACACTGGGTTCAATACCCAGTATCAAAAAAAAAAAAAGCAAAATTAAATAATACTATTTAAATGAAATATATAGGATAGGTAAATCCATAGAGACAGAAAGCAGATTAGTGATCGCCAGAGGCTGCTGGAGGGAAGAGTGAATAAGGAGTGGTTGTTTTAATGGATATGTGTTTCCTTCTGGGATGATGAAAGCATAGTGGAATTAGAAGTGATAGTTCCAACAACATTGTGAATATTCTAAATGCCACTTAATTGTATACTTTAAGAAAGTTAATTTTGTGTGAATTTTACCTCATGAAAAGTTTTCAGATTAAAAAAATTAATTAAAAAAGGATATTAAGATTGTATGCAAGGATGTGTTTGGAAGATGGAATCGAGACCAATAAGGAGGCCTAGCTAAAGAGACAGATGTGGAAAAAAGTTAAAAAAGAGAAAGATTACCACACTTTTCCAAGACTCCAAGAATTTTTTTTTAATTAATTTTTTTTTTTTTTTTTTTTGTATTTAATTTAGAGACAGGGTCTCATTGAGTTGCTTAGCACCTTGCCTGTGCTGAGCCTGGCTTTGAACTTGTGATCCTCCTGCCTCCTGAGCTGCTGGGATTACAGGCATGCGCCACCATGCCCAGCTCTAAGACTCCAAGAACTTTTATGCATTAATCAGTAGATGAATGATGGGCAGGTGATAGTAAAACTGAACAGAACAGGCAGATGCAAACCAACCCTAAATAAAAAAGTACACAGATTCCACATATGTTGGGGATTTAATGGGACTTGTATGATTGAATTTAGTATGCAAAGGAGGGCCTGCTGGACTTCTTTCTTGCCACATCATTCCTAAAAGCAATTTGTGCTACCCTAAGATTTTCTCAAGGTTTCATCAGGAATCTCCCCAATCCTACCTCACAACTGGCTTAATATTCCCAGACAGCTACTCTGACCTTATGTGACTCACCTAATCTCTCCACAGGAGACCCCTTTCCCACAGAGGGCCGGCTCAGGAACAGTTGTATCCAGGCCAGGAGGAAGTGCCAGGCTGATCCCACTTGCAAGGCTGCCTACCACCACTTGGGTTCTTGCACCTCTAGTCTGAGCACCCCATTTCCCTTAGAGGAGTCTTCTGTCCCTGCAGACTGCTTAGAGGCAGCACAGAAACTCAGGAACAGCTCTCTGATAGGCTGCACATGCCATCGACGAATGAAGAATCAAGCTGCCTGTCTGGACATCTATTGGACCATGCACCCTGCCCGCAGCATTGGTGAGACCCCCATCCTAGAGTGGACTAAGCTAAGAAGGATGGCTTGTGGGATTTCATTCTGTTTTGTGTACAGTACTGAGCCCAGAGGCATTCTACCACTGAGCTACATCCACAGCCCTTTTTATTTTGAAACAGAATATTACTAAGTTGCCCAGGCTGTCGTTGAATTTGGGATTCTCCTGCCTCCACTTCCTGGGATTACAGGTGTGCCCCACTTTGGGAGTTGTTTTTTAATTTTGCAGGATATGGGCCACATGGTAGATTCTGATGGGGATGATAATGAACCTCTGCATTTGGCATCAGTAAGACATGGAGGGAAAAATAGGCAGTATCCCTTTGGGCCCTCCTAACACTGCCCTCACTTTTTCCTGTTTCCTCTTTTCTTACCTGTACTTTCCTCTTGACAGAGCTCTGAACCAGGCACAGGCTCAACCGGGGTAGTTCCTGGAACAGAAAGATATGGAGAGGAGTTGGGAAAAAGGGTTTTACCTCCAAATATCATGTAATTCACAAGTTCAGAGACTGAGTGGTAACATCTCAGGCCAGCCTTTGCAGAAAGGATATGATTAACAGGATAGGAGATGGATGGTAAAAGAAAAGTCATAAAAAAAGTCAAAGAGAGGAACCATCTCTGACTTTCTATAGGCCTTTTTATTTATTAATCAACTTTTATTGGACTGTTATGAACAAAACAGAGACTTGGAAAACAAAGGTTTAATTCCTTGCTCATATTCTGAGCTGACTGTTTTCATGTCTGTCATTCTGGGATCCAGGCTAAAGGTATAGCCTTTATGAGGAATGTTCCCTTCTCAAGCCTGAAGGAAATGAGTATTGGTAAACCATACAATGTTTTTAAAGGCCAGGCATGGTGGCACACCTGTAATCACAGCTACTTAGGAGGCCAAGGCATAAGGATCACAACTTTGAGGCTTTCCTTGGCAACTTAGTGGGATTGTAGCTCAGAGGTAGAGCACCCTGTGTTCAATCCCCAGTACCAAAACAACAACAACAACAACAAAACCCTGCTCAGATATTATACACACATTGAAAAGACAGAAAATCACATGAACAAGTCTGACATCACTAGATTGGGGAAGTATACTCTTCTCATAGGGAGACATCAAACATAACATGGCAAAACTGGACCTGGTGGCACTTGCCTATAATCAGAGCAACTCTGGAGACTGAGGCAGGAAGACTGTAAGTTTGAGTCCAGTCTTAACAACTTATTGAGACCCGATCTCAAAAAGGCCTAGGAGGGCTGGGGATATAGCTAAGTTGGTAGAGTGCTTGCCCTGCAAGCATAAGGTCCTGGGTTCAATCCCCAGCACCGCAAAAAAAAAAAAAAAAAAAAAAGAAAGAGTGCTTTACCATTGAGTTACATCCCCACGTCGTTTTGTGGTGCTGGGGATTGAACCCAGGACCTTATGCTTGCAGGGCAAGCATTCTACCAACTGAGCTATATCCCCAGCCCCGGTAAAGCACTCTTGAGGTTCAATCCCCTGGGGTTCAATCCCCAGTACCAAAAAATAATTAAAAAGTAACAAATCACATGACAATAAGTGAAGATGCTTAATCTTATAGGGAGAGCAAAGAATAATTAGAAACAATAATACAATTTGCCACAGTTTACAACTTGATAAAAATATTAATTTCCAGGCCGGGCGCGGTGGCACACGCCTGTAATCCAAGCGACTTGGGAGGCTGAGTCAGGAGGATCGCGAGTTCAAAGCCAGCCTCAGCAACTTAGCGAGGCCCTAAGCAACTCAGTGAGACCCTGTCTCTAAATAAAATACAAAATAGGGCTGGGGATGTGGCTCAGTGGCCGAGTGCCCCTGGGTTCAATCCCTGGTTCCAAAAAAAAAAAAAAAAAAAAAAAAAAATTAATTTCCCTCCCACAAGTAAAATATACCCACCTACTTTTCTAAAGAAGATGCCCTAAAAGTTCTATCTGAATACAACATCAAGCTCCAAGTCTAGGATCTTAGGATCTCATGGTAGTTTCTATATCTGGGTTGATTTGTTTGTTTTGAGACAGGGTCTCAATAAGTTGCTGAGATTGGCCTCAAACTTATGATCCTCCTGCCTTTAGAGTTGCTGGGATTACAGGCATATGCCACCATGCCTAGC
Source organism: Glaucomys volans (assembly GCA_020662805.1). Lineage (NCBI taxonomy): Eukaryota > Metazoa > Chordata > Mammalia > Rodentia > Sciuridae > Glaucomys > Glaucomys volans. The sequence goes on along the minus strand of JAJEJO010005345.1, from coordinate 181,678 downwards.
CCTAGTTTATCTTAATCATAGAAACCTATGAACTAAAAAGACAGGTCATTTGCTTCCCATACATACTCAATGTACAATAATAGAACAGGGTCAGGATAACTACTACAAACACTCTCAGAATGTGGAGGAATGGGAGGCACACAGTAGATACTGATTCAGAGAATTCTGAAATTTTGCTAGGCAGATTTTGCAAGGGCCCTCTTCTCTAGGGATCAAACTCAGGATCTCACATATACCATGCTAGCATTTGTCTACTTACCACATCCCCAGGATTGTTCTATAAGAAGCCACCCCCCACACACACCCTACCCCCAGCCTACCCCCAACTGCCACCCGCTGTGGGAGTAAGCTGCCCTATCCATAGTTCTCCAGGGTTCTTGGCTCAACCCTCTGGGAAGTCCAGGCTTTTCCATTATTCTCTTTACCACATTTGAAAAGGGCATTGGAGACTACAACCTCTGGGACTGGAGAAGCATTCTCAGCCTGCTTCCTGTATGAGGAATGTTGGGGCATCTTAAGTCTCAAATAGTCACAGTCTCCTTTAATCCAGGCTGTTAGCTGTTAGTAGTACAAGTCTCCCAAAAAGTAATTGCTTCTCATATCTTTGATTCCTTCATCTCATGTGCCAGTAACCTTTCCCATAATTCAAGACATGCATCTCTTCCTAGACCTAATTAGAAGTTCCTTGTCCCTATCAGACCTCTATGGAAGACATTACTTTAGTTTTCTTTGCCTGAGTACATTTGTCCAACTGGCAAGATTTATTTGATACCTTCCTTAATCAATTGAGAAATCTCCACAAACTGTAGGATAGCCACATACTTGATTTGGTCTTTTCCCCAAGGCTGAATGTAATCAACTTTATCACTCCAAGCATTTTTCAATTTTATCTTTTACCATTTGAATATGAGATACAGTTGCTGTAGCTCATAATCCTTAAAGTCTTGGAATTTCTAGATTTTTTTGTCCATTTCCTCCGTACTTATAAACCAGCCAATATTTTTATTTTTTATTTTGCCAAGACAGTTTCTCAAAGTCAACCTTAGCAACAATGAGGCGCTAAGCAATTCAGTGAGACCCTGTCTCTAAATAAAATACAAAAAAGGGCTGGGGATGTGGCTCAGTGGTTGAGTGCCCCAGAGTTCAATTCCTGGTACCAAAAAAAAAATAATAATAATACAGTTTCTCACTACATCCAGGCTGGTCTGGAACTCCTGGACTCAAGTGATTCCCCTGCCTCAGTATCTGGGACTGCAGGCAGGCACCACCATGCCCATCTACTGAACTGGCCAATTCTTTTCTGAGTTTCTATTTTTCTTATAATACCTTGCCAAATGCAGCCAATAGCAATCAAGACATACTAGTAACCTGCTTCTCAGCTTCTTCCCCTTAAAGCACAAGCTCATTCAGCATAAAATAATCTTCCTCCCAAGTTATTGGAGGCAACAATTTAATGAATGCTTTGTTACTACATGAGGACTACCACTTTTCCAATCTCCAGAAAGCTGCTTCTCTATCCACTGCTCAGTCCCAAAAAACCCCCACATATTTGGGGGTTTGTTGTTGTCTTTTGTTCCTGAAGCAATTTACCTCTAGGTACAAATTGTATTTTTCTTCCTTTTCCCCTGATTGTTTGTTTGTTTGTTTTGATACTGGGGATCAATCCCAGGGCCTCAAGGATACTAGGCAAGCATTCTACCACTGAGCAACACCTCCCAACTCCCCAGCTGCATTGCTTGTGTATGTGTGTGTGGATACTGGGCATTGAACCCCAGGGGTACTTTACCATTGAGCTACACCCCACCTCCTTTTTTAATTTATTATTTTGAGCAGGGTCTCACTCATTGGCTTGGGACCTCACTGAGTTAGTGAGGCTTACCTCAAATTTGTGATCCTCTTCCCTCAGTCTCCCAAATTGCTGGAATTTTAGGTGTGTGCCACTATACCCAGCCCCCACTTACTTTTTTTTCTTTTTCTTTTTTCTTGTTTTGGTACTGGAGATTGAATCCAGGGACACTTTACCACTAAGGTACATCTCCAGCCCTTTTTACTATTTATTTATTAATAATTTGCAGTGCTGGGGATTGAACCCAGGGCTTTGTGCTTGCAAGGCAGGCACTCTACCAACTGAGCTATATCCCCAGCCCCTACTTTTTATTTTTGATAGAGTTTTGCTAAATTGCTGAGATTAGCCTGGAATTTAGAATCCTCCTACCTCAGCCTCCCAAATTGCTGGGATTATAGGTGTGTGCCACCACACCCTGCCCCCCCTTTTTTTTTCTTGCGGTGCAGGGGATTGAACCCAGGGCCTTGTGCTTGCATGCCAGGCACTCTACCCACTGAGCTATATCCCCTGCTCCTTGATTGCATTTTTAATAAGAATTTGCTAGGTTACTTTTCAGTTCCAATCAGCTCACCCTCACATTTCTGTCTTTTAACAACAAAAATTTGCTGGGCATGGTGGCACCTGTCTATAATCCCAGCACTTAGGAGGCTGAGGCAGGAGGATCGTGAGTTCAAAACCAGCCTCAGCAACTTAGCGAGGCCCTAAGTAACTCAGTGAGACCCTGTCTCTAAATAAAGTACAAAACAGGGCTGGGGATGTGACTCAGTGATCAAGTGCCCCTGGGTTCAATCTCCAGTACCAAAAAAAAAAAAACAAACCAACAACAAAAATTTATTTCTTGCCGGGCGTGGTGGCGCACGCCTATAATTCAAGCGACTTGGGAGGCTGAGTCAGGAGGATCGCGAGTTCAAAGCCAACCTCAGCAACTTAGCGAGGCCCTAAGCAACTCAGTGAGACCCTGTCTCTAAATAAAATACAAAATAGGGCTGGGGATGTGGCTCAGTGGCCGAGTGTCCCTGAGTTCAATCCCCGGTTCCAAAAAAAAAAAATTATAATAAAAAAAATAAATTTATTTCTTGCTCATTTTATATATGTGCTGCAGACTTCCAAGTGTTGGCTTTGTCTCTGTTCCATCTGTTGTCTTCATTCAAAGATTCAGGCTTTAAACAATATAATGGTTCTTCTTTCTCCCTTTTTTTTTTGGTATTGGGGACTGAACCCAGGGGTACTTAAAACCACTGAGCCACATTCCCCGGCTCTTTTCATTTTTTATTTTGAGATAGGGTCTCAACTAAGTTACTTAGGGCTTCACTAAATTGCTGAGGCTGCCCTTAAACTTGCAATTCTTCTGCCTCAGCCTCCCAAGCTGTTCTACCACACCTGGCAATGTGATGGTTCTTAAAACTTCTGCTCAGACTGGGCATGGTGGCACACACATGTAATCCCAGTGGCTTGGAAGGCTGAGGAAGGAAGATTCTGAGTTCAAAGCTGCAACTTAGTGAGACCCTGTGTCAAAATAAAATAGAGGGGCAGGGGTTGTGGCTCAGTGGTAGAGCACTTGCCTAGAATGTGTGAGGCACTGGGTTTGATTCTCAGCACCACGTATAAATAAATTAAATAAAGGTCCATCAAGGGCTGGGGATATAGCTCAGTTGGTAGAGTGCTTGCCTTACAGGCAGAAGGCCCTAGGTTCAATCCCCAACACCCCCCATCCCCCCAAAAAAGAAAGGCCTGGAGATGTGGCTCAGTGATTAAGGGCCCCTGAGTTCAATCCCCAGTAGGCCAAAAAAAAAAAAAAAATCTTCTGCTCAGATGTGATTTATATCACTTCAACTCACAGACCCACAGGCCAGAGCAAATCACATGGCTGAGCCTGACATTGAAGGACAGGCAAAGTATGCAACTCTACAAGAGCTGTGAAAGTCACATGGCAACAGATAGGGAGGTATGATCCTTGCACAAGTTGGGGAACAAATAATTTGAACAATAATGCAATTTTATCACACCACTTTTTCTGTTTTCTATTCCTTATCCTGCGTACTTCTCTTTTTGAACTTCCCCAGAGACCTCTTCCAGATCCTGTTGCTTCTCTGCTTTCTTTCCTCTTGAAAGCTCTGAGGTCTTCCTATCTATCTAGCCCATCCTCTCTTGTTTGCCTGATAATGTCCATATTCCTGCCCACCTGAAGATGCATTTACAAAGACTTATTGGATGACATTCCTGCAAGCTTATCTTCCTCATCTCTCTCTTCCAACAAGATTTATTAACCAACATTTATTGAGCCCCTCCCAAGCATAGGAGCAATACACTGATTTGATAAGACTCCTTAAGGAATCTGTAGCCCCTTGTGGGTGTCTGAGAAAGATGCATCTGCTTGGCGATCATTTTTCCTTTTCTTTCTGTTTTTCTCGCTTAGTGCCTGGCCTCACTTCCCATTTCTCCAGAATGCTATACATTTCTATAGCCAAGCATTCAGGCCTGGAGTAGAGTCCCCCATAATTGCTTCCATAATAGCAAGAGGAAACAAGACAGAGTTCCCTTGCCTGATTCCAAACCCACAGGCAATATGTCTGCTAGCTAGGAACAGAAACTGAAATTGTTATTGTTGGGATGTCCAGTTGTGGTCCAGGTCCTTGGTGCCCCGAAGCAAAGAACTGAGCAAGATACACAGAAGTAACCGGGCATGGGCCTGGGCAAGGGCTGTGGTTGTAGCTCAGTGGTAGAACACTTGCCTTGTACATATGAGGCACTAGGTTCATTCCTCAGAACCACATAAAGACAAATAAATTAAATAAAGGTATTGTATCTATCTACAACTAAAAATAAGAAGAAGAAGAAAAAAAAAGCTCGGTGTGGTGGCACACACCTGTAATCGCATTGTCTTTGGAGGCTGAGGCAGAAGGATCAAAAATTCAAAACCAACCTCAGCAATTTAAGCAAGGCCCTAAGCAACTCAGTGAGATCCTGTCTCTAAATAAAATACAAAAACAGCTGGGTATGTGGCTCAGTGGTTCAGTCCCTCTGGGTTCCTGTTACCAAAAAAAAAAAAAAAAAGAAAAAAAGAAAAGAAATAACAAGGAAAAGTAGAGACTTATTGAAGGTAAAGATAGCACTCCATAATGTGGAAAAGAGTGGGCTGAGCGAGAGAGAGGTTCAAGGCCCGGATGTCTGGAAATTAGATGTCAGCTCTGAGTCATTCTCTTCCCTTTACAGACCAAATTGAAGACCTTACCCCATTTGTTCCCATTGGTTACCTTATGATACCTCATTTGAATATTCTCTAATCCCCCCCATTAGTTACTTTAGAAAACCTAAATAGAATACTGCCCACTTTACCCCCATTGGTCCTTTTAATACACTGAACCTGTGGCAGGAGTTGTCATGGTGATAAGTTCCCAGTGGCAGGAGTTGTCATGGTAATGGGACTTATTGTAAACAGGAACATGACTTGTCTCCCTGTCTTGTCCAGTGGCACCTTTCTTATACCCTGTCTCCACCATCTTGATGTCCCTGAACTCCTACCTAACAGAATCAGTGCAAATTTCATATCTCAGCTTCCCTTCTTGGTAGCTTATGTGAGACTAAGCAAGAAACAAATAAATTCTCTCATTCTCAATTTCTTTTTGTCTACACAAAGGCTTCTATTCTTATTGGTTTATTTTTTGGGCCCAACCTATATCTTTATGGCTCTGCATTTTTCTTATCTTTGCACACCATGCAGCTAGTTATAGGTTGCGCCTTTTCCTTTGTTGCATACAGCTTTGAGATCTGACCTAGCAGCTTCAGCCCCTCCTGCTCCCATCTCTCCCAGGCCCTCAGCATTCTGGTGCTCCCTACTTTCTCTAGGTGACTATGAACTGGATGTCTCCCCCTATGAAGACCCAGTGACTAGAAAACCCTGGAAAATGAATCTCAACAAGCTGGACATGCTCAAACCAGGTTTGAAGGGCAATCCTAGGGTGGGGAATAGGAAACTGGAAAGTGGGAGGCTTGGCTGGGCCAGGCCAAGGGAAGGGTAACTGGGAAAAGCAGAAACTTAGGGGCTTACAGAGTAAGTTTCTAGCCTGCCAGGTGACTGAATAAACACTGTGTTAGAGAGGTCTGAACTGTGTTGCATGGTCTGCTCTCAAAGGAGTCATTAAAAAATAACATTTATTAGGGGACATTCAAAGAGAGCCTATTAGGTTCTTCTGGTCCCTACAAAGAGGAAAGTGGGAGGGGCAGTAGTCACAGAAAGAAAAGTGCAGAAATGGAATATTTAACCACAGCAAGGAAAGTAGCTTTTTTGTCCATAAAGACTAGAAAATTGTTTTCAACCATTCTAATGGAATGGGCGAGGTGTTGGGCAGAGAAAATAATGAGATTGTGACTCCCCACAGGGGTGACTTAGGGTGGAGAACCATCAGCCTGGCAAGGACTATAATGCATGTTTTTTTCAGGAGGGTAGAGCTGAGAGTTAATTGAAAAAGAACGCACATATATACACTACTTTGAGAAGAAACAAACTTTGTTGTATGGTCAGTTCTGTATGTTAAAATTAGAATTTTGAGGTGAGCTTTGTTGTACAGCTAGTTCTATGTATTAGGATTAGAATTTGGGGGGAAAACTACAGAGATTTATACATGGAAAACTCTTAGTTACCAGGAATCAGTGAATAACTGTTCAAGTTATTCAGTTGTACTGGGGCCAGAATATTCTGTTAATAAAAAAGCCAGCTGGGTGCGGTGGCGCATGCCTGTAATCCCAGCACTTGGGAGGCTGAGGCAGGAGGATCACGAGTTCAAAGCCAGCCTCAGCAACTTAGCGAGGTCCTAAGCAACTCAGTGAGACCCTGTCTCTAAATAAAATACAAAATAGGGCTGGAGATGTGACTTAGTAGTGGAGTGCCCCTGGGTTCAATCCCCAGTACCAAAAATAAATAAATTAATTAATTAAAAAAAAATTTAAAAACCACCAGGTGGCTAGTGGTGGAGCTTAGTAGTAAGGTACATGCTTACCATGCATGAGGCCCTAGGTTCCCTGGGTTTGATTCCCAGCAATCTATACTGAGGCCTGCAAAAAGAAAGAAAGAAAGAAAGAAAAATATTGCCATACTTTTCCAAGACTCTGAATATGGAGAACTTTGATGAACGAATCAGTAGATGAATGATGAGCAGGTGATAGTAAAACCAAACAACAGGCAGGTGCAAACCAAACCTAAATAGAATTTGGTTGTATCTGTTTCTAACAGTTCAAAAAGTGCTATGGAATGTTACAAGATCTCTAGGTTATGATTTCCACCATGGGATCTCACAGCACAACATTGAAAGAAGGATTTTGGTTATTTGAACTTTCAGGATGCTTGACTCTAGTTAAATGGTTGTTAAGATATATACATAGATGATGATGATGATGATGATGATGATGATGATGTTGTTGATGTTGTTGTTGTTGATGTTGATGTTTACCTAGTCAAGATAAGGAATAGAATGGAAAAGCCTTCACAAACCAGATACAGTTTGTGGGGTAGAGAGAGCCTTGGATTAGGAGTGGCTTTATTCAGGACAGTCCTCCCTCTTCTCCTATCCCCATGCCTTTCTTGTCAAATTCGGGGGTTTGCTGGAGTTCCTTAGGGATACTGAAGTACAGGTATGCAGAGAGGGTGCCATCTAGTGATTTAGTGCCCCTCTTCCCCACAGACTCCGACCTCTGCCTCAAGTTCGCTATGCTGTGTACTCTTAATGACAAGTGTGACCGCCTACGCAAGGGTTACGGGGAGGCCTGCTCAGGACACCGCTGCCAGCGCCAAGTCTGCCTAGGACAGCTGCGCTCCTTCTTCGAGAAGGCCGCTGAGCCTCATGCGCAGGGCCTGCTGCTGTGCCCCTGCTTGCCCACTGACCGCAGCTGTGGGGAGCGTAGGCGCAACACTATCGCTCCCAGCTGCGCACTGCCAGCTGAGGCCCCCAATTGTCTGGAGTTGCAGCGCCTCTGTCTCACGGATCCGCTGTGCAGGTAGGTGCAGGGCATGGGCAGCAGGGTTGGCATGGGTGTGACACATGCCACTCTTGGCCACCTTCTTGTACTAGTTGGGTCTAACTGCCCTAGGAAACAGTGGACCAACTGACTGCTTCGCCTTATTTTGTGAAACTCATATTAAAAGGATTATAGCTTTTGTCCAGGTGCAGTGACTGCACCTGTAGTCCCAGCTCTCAGAAGGCTGAGAAGGGAAGATTCCTTGAGTCAGAGTTCCAGACCAGCCTGGGAAACATAATAAGACCTCCTTTGTATAATACCTTCAGAAGATGTAAACATATATAAAATATACCACTCAGAATTCCCTCACCTAAAGGCAATCTACCGGGCTGGGGTTGTGGCTTAGTGGTAGAGTGCTTGCCTGGCATGTGTGGGGCACTGGGTTTGATCCTCAGCACCACATAAAAATGAATAAATAAAATAAAGGTATGATGTCCATCTACAAGTAAAAAAAATTTTTTTAAAAAGATAAACTACCATACTTTGGTGAACATTTATTTCCTTCCAGTCATTTTTCTGTTTGGGATGCAAAGCTAGACCTTCTGGGGATACATTTGTTTCTTACAGGGTTGTCTTGTTTTGTTTTGTTTTGTTTTTTGTTTGTTTGTTTGTTTGTTTGTTTTGGAGTAATGATAGGATAGGTCTTGATGGATCAAGCCAGTGACTTTTTTTGTAATTTTTAATTAAAATTGAACCCAGGGATGTTTTACCACTGAGCAACACCCCCAGTCTTTTCATTTTTTATGTTTATACAAGGGCTCTACAAGTTGTAGAGACTGCCCTTGAGTTTGTGATCCTCCCACCTCAGCCTCCTGAGTTCCTTGGATTACAAGCATGCACCACCGAGCCCAGCAGGATGTGAATTTAAATCTTATGTGATCTTGAACACATAACTTAGAATGCCATCAATTTTAGTTCTCTACAAAAACTAGAATAACAATACAGACCTCTAGTCATGGTTAAATTACTTATGTAGAATGCTTATGTAGAGAGCCTATTGGGGCAGAGTTAAGTCCTCAATAAATAGTAGTGCTTATTTTGTCATTTATTGTCCTTTAAGAACTCCAGGTATATAGATAGGTAAGTTTGTATTTCATTGTATTTCATAGGTAAGTTTGAACCCAGAGCCTCACAAATGCTAGTACTGAGCTTTATATTACCCCACCCCTGAAAATCTGACATTCTGATCTGGTTTTCCTATCTTCTCAGTACAAAACAGCAAATTGAACTTATCATCTAGTCAAGTGACAGTTGTTGACAATAAATATCATACCAACCATGGTATACAACTTGGATCTACTGATTACTTTTGTGTGACATTGGGAAAGTTACTTTGCCTCTTTAATTGCCACCTTCCTTATCTGCAAAATATCACATAGTCAGGGCTCCCTAATCAGAATACTAGCATTTGCCGCGTACTTCCTATGGGCCAGATATTGGTTTAAGCACTTAACATGTATTAACTCATATAAATCTCATAAGAACCCTAAAAGATAGATGCTTTTGTTTTAATCATCCTCACTTTACAAATGAAGAAACCGCCAGGCAGGGTGGTACACACCTGTAATCCCAGCACTTGGGAGGCTGAGGCAGGAGGATCGCAAGTTCAAAGCCAGCCTCAATATCTTAGTGAGGTCCTAAGCAACTCAGTGAGACCCTGTCTCCAAATAAAATACAAAATAGGGCTGGGAATGTGGCTCAGTGGTGGAGTGCCCCTGGGTTCAATCCCCAGTACCAAAAAATAAAAATAAAAAAAAATTAAACAAATGAAGAAACCATAGCAAAGAATGGTTAAATAACGACTCATAGGTACACCTGGAACACAGTTAGTAGGTTAGGGGTAAACAGGTCTGACTTAGAGTCTATGCTTTTAGCTATTCTGTGCTACTGCCTATTACTACACTAGTAGCTAATACTGTTATATAACAGGTACTGGGTGAAATGACTAAGATATTGTCTCTATCTTCAAGGAATTCATAGTTGAGTGGCGGTAACAGAGAAGTAAATCATTGGCCTAACACAGAAATGTATTGAAAACTGCAGAAAAACATATACAAAGAAAAACACCCATAATTACATCACCCAAAAAGAACTAGCCTTACCTATTATGGAATGAGTTTTAATAGTAACATCCAGCTAGGTATGGTGGTGTACACCTGTAATCCCAGCTACTTGGGAAGTTGAGCTAGAAGGATCACAAGTTCGAGACTAACCTGGGCAACTTATCAAGACCCTGTCTCAATATACAAATTTTAATATTTTAAATTTTATTTAAAAATTTCAGTACATTTCAGTGCCTAAAATGTGTGAGTCCCTGGGTTCAATCCCCAGAACCACAAATGACACTGATAATAATAACATCTAATATTTATGTATTTATTTGGCAGTACTAGGGATTGAACCCAGGGCTGCTCTGCCACTGAGCTACATTTTCAGCCCTTATTTATTTATTTATTTTTGGTACTGGGGGATTGAACCCAGGGGCACTCGACCACTGAGCCACATCCCCAGCCCTATTTTGTATTTTATTTAGAGACAGGGCCTCACTGAGTTGCTTAGGGCCTCGTGAAGTTGCTGAGGCTGGCTTTGAACTCAAGATCCTCCTGCCTCAGCCTCCCAAGTGCAGGGATTACAGGCATGCGCCACCATGCCTGGCCTTTTTTATTTTTTATTTAGAAACAGGGTATTGCTGAATTGCCAAGGCTGTCCTTGAACTTGTAATCCTCCTGCCTCAGCCTCCTGAGCCACTGGAATTATGGGCATGTGCCACCATGACCAGCTCAGATCTAACGTTTATTCAGCAATATGTGTCAGACATGATGCTGGATGTGATACATGCATTCTCTTATTTCATTCTCATGAAAATCTACCAGGTTGCGCTTTTATCCTATTTTACAGTCAAGGAAACTGAGGTTAAAGAAAGTGTCCAAGATCTAATAATTAGAGATTATGGAGCCTATATTCAGAGTGATGTGCCAAAGGCTCTGGGGTAAAAGTGACAGGGGCAGGCTTCACTGAGGAGGAGGCCCTGGACCAAGCACTGAAGGCAGAGGAGGAATTGGGGTGACAATGAGCTTGCCAGGCTAAGAGCAGCAAGGATAAAGGTTGCAGGTCAGATCCTCACTGGGGACTCTTAAAATTTCCCTTCTTGAGCCAGGCATAATGGTTTATGCCCCTAATCCCAGCTACTTGGGAGGCTGAAGCAGGAGGATCACAAGTCCTCGAAACTGTGATTTTGAGACCTGTCTCAAAATTAAGATAAAAAAATAAAAAGGAGCCGGGCACGGTGGCGCACGCCTGTAATCCCAGCACTTGGGAGGCTGAGTCAGGAGGATCTCGAGTTCAAAGCCTGCCTCAGTAACTTAGCGAGGCCCTAAGCAACTCAGTGAGACCCTGTCTCTAAATAAAAATACAAAATAGGGCTGGGGATGTGGCTCAGTGGCCAAGTATCCCTGAGTTCAATCCCTGGTTCCAAAAAAATAAAAAATAAAAAATAATAAAAAAATACAAAGGACTGGGGGAATAGCTCAGTAGTAGAGCACCCCAAGTTTCAGCCTTCAGAACTGCCAAAAATAGAAATTTCCTTTCTTCCAGATCACGCCTGGCAGATTTCCAGACCCACTGCCATCCCATGGACATCCTGGGGACTTGTTCAACAGAGCAGTCCAGATGTCTGCGAGCATACCTAGGGCTGATCGGTGAGACTGGGGCATATATAGAGAACTCACAGGGTGGGCTCACCCTGAAGGTGAGAATACTCTGGAGACCTAGATGATGTGATCCTGAAATGGGTGGGAGAGGGTGGGAGCTAAAGTAGAGTTAGCCTGGGCCCTAACAACTGTTTCCCCTCTTCATCCCACAGGAACTGCCATGACCCCCAACTTCATCAGCAACATCAACACTAGTGTTGCCTTAAGCTGCACCTGCCGAGGCAGTGGCAACCTCCAAGAGGAGTGCGAACAACTGGAGAAGTCCTTCTCCCACAACCCATGCCTCAGTAAGTGTACTCTTCTTTCTCCCAGTCCCTGGGTTGGGTCAGGTAAAGCCAGGGTGATGGGAGGGGGTCAACTCTGTGGCCCAGGCTGGTTTCATCCATCTCCTCAGAGCAGCCCAGTTCTATATTTTGACTTCCATCCCCTCAGCCTGGACCTTTCTTCCTTCTCCCACTTCCTGAGTGACCCTCCACACTGCCTGTTCCACCTGTCTGGGCCCCTCGGACATTTCCAGCTTGAGGAACAAGCAAGCAGAATGAGACAGTACTCCACTCCCATTCCTACCCACCTGTTCCCCTATATCCCAGGGTCCCCATGGCATTCCCAGTCCTGCCTTGTCCATGTCCTTTCCAATCTTCCTTTTCTCCTCTGTTCAGTGGAGGCCATTGCAACCAAGATGCATTATCACAGCCAGCTCTTCTCCCAGGACTGGGAAAACCCCACCTTTTCTGTGAAGGAGCATCAGGTAGGGCCTCCTCTGCTACCACCCCTCAAACTTTTACTGACCATCTAGGGAAAACTCTAACCAAGCAAAGGGATGGGGGCCCCATAGCACAGACCTCTAATGGACACCTCAAGGGCAGTCTTAACTGAGGTTGAAGTAGTGGGGGGGGGGGCAAAGATATCCCTCTGAATGAACTCTGTTCCATTTCTTCACAGAATAACCCTGCTCTGAGGCCACAGCCATGGGTGCCCTTTCTTTTCTCCTGCACATGTATCTTGATTCTACTTTGGAGCCTCTGGTAACTGAATTTCCCCAGAGGCCTTCTTCCCCTCCACCACACCCAGTCTGATTGCAGCCTATGAAGGGTGAGAAAAGAACAGCATCCAAAAGGAGGTGCAGGGTACAACGTAGTAACTCCAACTCTACCTGGAACATGCAGTTGGCTCCAGATGAGGCCATAATGTATGCTAGGGGCTATGACCTCCAGATCCTAATTAGCTAATTCTCATTCCCTCACCCTTACCCTCACTTCTGACTCAGGCTGCCCTCCTTAGGATTTGGTGGCCACCATTTAGCCATATCTTCTGGTGGTGACCAGCTCCACCAGGCTCTCTTCTCCCTTCCTCCCATCCACCATGATCACCCAGAGTCTAACAAATCAGTCATTCCCTATACACATTCTTCAGGTAGGCAGGATTGGAAATTCTGAGGCACCTAGAAAGACATTCTGCTTGTGAAGAAGGCTGGAACGATACTCCTGACTCCTTATTCCCTCCTTTGAACAGAGTGTTGGAACCTTCTGTCTGCCCTGCTCTGCCCTGGAATCCTGGAGAACATTTGGGAATTGGGTGCTGAAGCCCTTGGGCCTTGCTTTGTTTCTACCGCTGTTTAAAGTCCCCTGGCCTCTTGGATCATGATTAAACATTTTGACCTAAGACTTTGCTCTTTTCCCATTTTATCAAATTGTGAATTTATACAGAATTTGGGATGTTGTAGACAAAAGGATACAGGCCAGGCGGTGAAGAGACAACCCTATCAACTGCTATATGACTTCAGGCAAGTCTCTCAGCCTCTGTTCTTGACATAGAATTGGAATTAAAAATAGCTTAAAGGAGTCTGTATCCATCCCCATTTTAGCCATTTCTGGGATATTGCCTGTGATCTGCCACAACACCTGAGATGGAGGCCCTTAATCAACCACAGCATTTATTAAGCATGTGCTTATGTTATGATTCTGCTCCGGATTATAATGGGCCTGAGAAAAGTGGAGACTGGCCCTTGATCTCAGGAAATTTGTAATCCTATTGGAATAAGGAAAAACCCACCCATGCAAAGCAGTTGGAAGAATTTATTTGTAGTATTGTGGGACTGGGTGCAGTGGCACATGTTTGTAATCCCAGCTACTTGGGAGGCTGAACCTGAAGGATCATGAGTTCAATGTAGCAAGACCCTATCTTAAAAGACATTTTACCAGGGGTGTTTAACCACTAAGTCATATCCCTATCCTTTTTAAAATTTTTAAATTTTGATACAGGGTCTTGCTAAGTCTCAGCTTTCAAAGGATTTTTTTTTCTTTCTTTTTTTTTTTTTTTTTTTTTTTTTTTTTTT
>JAJEJO010005345.1:144602-167675 GCA_020662805.1 Glaucomys volans | reverse complement strand
ATAACTTATGGAGACCTTCAGCATCTTAGCAACACACTCTCTCAAAACAAAAAATGAAAAAGGGTGGGGATAGGATGGAGTGTGGTGGGTGCAATTCCCAGCACCAAAAAACAAACAAAAAAAGGTTTATTTTGGCTCATGATTCTGGTCCACAGTTGAGGGGCTACATCTGGTGATGGCCTTCTTACTGGCAGAGTCCCAAGGTGGCACAGAACATCACATAGCAAGAAAGACAAGGAGCACACATGTCTGTCTATCTGTCATGTGCTCTTTCTCTTATAAACTTATCAGTATTCAATCATGGGGGCTCCACCTTGATGACTTTATGTAATCCTAATAACCTCCCAAAGGTTCTACCCTCACAATGAGGATTATACTCCAATATGATTTTCTTCCATGACAAACCCTATTTAAGTAATGTTACTTTGCATTTTTCTCCAGCCAAGTTTTAAGGCAGTGAGGGAGGTAACTGGGAATAAGATGTATACAAGAGATGCCAGAGTGGTGGGTGGAATGGAAAAGCCTCTCCCTGTACATTCTTGTGTCCTCACAGCCTGCCCAGCCCCAGGAAATTTTCAGCCAAGTTGCCTCCCTACGAACACCAGTGGGGCACTGGGTCTACTTTCCTTCCTCTTTCCTCCCCTCCCAGGAAGATCTCTGAGCAGTCAAGGCCTTTCTATTTGCTTGACTCCATTAGCTTGGGGCTGGGGGTGTGAACCGTACAGACATTTCTTGCTAAGTGCTTGAATTAGACTAATAGGTCATCATGCTTTTCTCTGAAGAAGATCCAAATTCCTGGTAAACAACCAGACCACTCTCCCAGCACAGGGCCCAGAGCCAAGACCCTGATGGGGGCACAGTAGCTAGACTGAAACTTTTAATGGTATCATGACTGGATGAGATGGTTAATGCCATTAGACTAGTTTCTGGTAACAAGGTGGGAAGGGCTACTGGCAGCAATGGTAAATGGAGACTACTGAGCAAAGGTCTAAGTGGAGCCGACTGTTTTGTAAATAACTGTCTCCAAATCCACCCATTCAATCATCCATTCATTCAACAAACCTTTCCCACAAGCAATTACCCTGTCTCAGGCCTTGAGCATTTTTAGAGACAAGATCTGTCTTTGCCCATTCATTAGCTAGCATTTCAATGAAGGAACAATTGGGGACTCTGGTAATTAGACCCTAAATTCAGGTAATAGCACTCTTCAGTTATCCTGGTTGATTTTTTAACACCTAGCTATTTGACATTGGGAAACATGGTTCACCTCTCTAAGATACTGTTTTCTCATCTACATGGAGTCACATAATTTAGAGGGTTACAGGTTTTGTTTTGCTTTGTTTCCTTTTGTTTTGCAGTGCTGGGGACTGAACCCAGGGGTTCTCTACCACTGAGCTACATCCCCAGTCCTTTTTCAAATTTTATTTTAAGACAGGGTCTTACTGAATTGCCCAGACTGCCCTCAAACTTGAGATACTCCTGCCTCATCTCTCAAGTTGTGGGGTCACAGGGATGTACCACAGTACTCAACTTGCTTTGTTTTTAGTCAGCATGGTATCTACAATGTAGTTCAGCCAGCTACTAATAGGCAAATAATGTTTATATCAATTTTAATAGTTTAGGTTGGCAATTTTTTGGCTTTCTATTTATAGGAATTTATAGAATGCTTATAAACCTCAGACATTTATATTTTTTTGATTACATGTATATTTCATTTAGATAATAGTAAAAATATTTAGTCAACTCAATTTTATTTTGGTGTGTGTGTGTGTGTGTGTGTGTGTGTGTGTGTGTTACCCAGGAATGGTCTACCACTGAGCTTCATCCCCAACTCTTTTTACTTTTTGAGATAGTCTCACTAAGTTGCCCAGGCTAGCCTTGAAATTGCTATCCTCCTGCCTCAGCCTCCCAAGTAGTTGTGGTTATAGGTATGTGCCACTGTTTCTGGCTCCAACTCTTGTGTTGAGGGCTAGAAATTAATTACAACATCATGCCCAACACAGGATGAACACTCAATAAGTGGCAGCTATCATTATTATTACTTTCGGGAAGGGATCTGCATCTACCACATGTTTTACTGTCTGGGCTACAACTGTGGTAAGGTGATGGTGCTGATGCCCCTTCCAATTGTGGACTGAATTCTCAGTGGAGCTGCCCTAGGACTTCTGCCCATGGGAGACTTGTTATTCAAGATCTGATCTCCAGGAAGGAAGCCAGAGCTCTGGGTCAGTCCACAGGCCCTGAAGAAACTTGGACAAATTATAAAGGCAGAAAAAGTTGGTATCTTAGTCATCTTTTGACTGTAAGTAATAGAAACACTGGAATTACTTGATAAAAGGGGACCACCCATTATGCAACCCAATCCCAGGAAGTGTATCCAGTCCTTAGGAAAACTGGAACTGTTGAGTCAGGAACCAGAGCCTTGAATGCCATCTCTTGAAGGCCTAGACATCTTGAACTATCTATTGCATTCTCTACAGACCTGCTTACTCTACCTGACCCACCAGGTCCAGTGATTGCAACTACTAGATCTTAACCTCCTACCCCATCTCAATTCCAAATTCACAAGAGGAAATTTGATTGTTTGGGCTCAGGTTCTACATTACCTTTTTGGGCCAAGGGTCCATTCCTTGCCTACCAGTCAGGTAAAGGGAATATAAAGACACATGCTACTAAAGTAATTACTGGATCCCAGACCTATCAGTGGAGAGCAGTTCACAGAGTGGGCAGTAAGGGCCCACAAAGCATAGGCTCTTGTCAGGGAATGTGGGTGGATCTTAACAATCACCTGAGATCTGGCTTTGCTTCATCTGTGGCTGCTTCCCAAGTCTACAAGCATCTTCTATGGGTTTTCCTCTTGAATGTCCTGAAGGAGTGGAATGTAGGAACACAGGCCAGGTACTGTGATTACTCTGGGGGCTAAATATAAGTGGATTTTTTTTTCTTGTTTTTTGTGGTGCTTAGGATTGAACCCAGGGTTTCACGCATGCAGGGCAAGTGCTTTACCACTGAAATATACCCCCATTCCAGAGCAGAGGTTGCTTATGACTGCAAAATGAGGCTTTATTGATGCAGGGTTTGCTAGATTTCAGGTCCTAGCAGTTGAAGAGTATGGCAAAGTGAAGGGGATCAGAATATGCCACTTTGGCATAAGCTGAAAGCAATTGAGAATCAACAGAAACAGGAAGAGTTCTCTACCTTCCCTTTATTTACCTGAAAGCAGGCCATAATTTTCCCTATACTGGAGTAAGAAAAGTGCTTTTTTTTTTTTTTTTGAGATGGGATCTTTCTATGTTGCAATGGCTGGTTTGAATTCCTGGGCTCAAACACTCACTCTATCATGTACATAGCTGGGACTACAGGTATGTGCTGCTGTGCCCAGATAAAAGTAACACTTATTAGGCTGGGGATGTGACTCAGTGGTAGAGTGCTTGCCTAGGATGTGTGAAACCCTGAGTTTGATCCCCAACACCACACACACACAAAGACAAGTGATTCTTCAAAAATGAGGAATTGACATCAAGATGATTTTGCATAAACAGACCTTACTAAAGTAGCATTTATTTTTCATTAGTTCTTCCCATATATTTCCTAGTCACTTCCCCACTTGTTTTTTTTTTGTTGTTGTTGTTGTTTTTTGGTACTGGATATTGAACCCAAGGACTCTTTTCCACTGAGCTACACCAGTCTTTTTTTTTTTTTTTGAGACACGGTCTCACTAAGTTGCTAAAGTTCTTGCTAAATTGTCAAGGCTGGCCTCAAGCTTGCCATTCTCCTGCCTCAGCCTCCCAAGTTTCTGGGATTACAGGTGAGCACCAGACACCAGGCTTGGCACTTCCACACCATTTATTGTCTCTTGAAGCCCAAATCCTCTTTGTTAAAAGAATATTAAATCCCAAAATCTAACTGCCTTGCATTTCACATTTTTCTATGAATTCCTATGCCTATAAATGTTACATTTTTAGTGAGTCTTTTTGCTGCTGCAACCAAAAGACCTGACCAGAACAATTTGAGGAGGAAAAGTTTATTTGGGGGCTCAAGGTTTCAGCAGTCTTAGTCCATAGATAGCTAACTCCATTCTTTGGGGCCCAATGTGAGGCAGAACATCATGGCAGAAGAGTGGTAGAGGAAAGCAGCTGGGAACATCACATCAGGAAGCAGAGAGAAAGCTCTGCTCAACCAGGACAAAATATGGACACACACCCTAGGATCTACCTCCTCCAGCTATACCTTAAATGCCTGCAGTTATCATCCCGTTAATCCCTGTCAGGGGATTAATGCACTGACTGGGTTAAAATTCTCATAACCCAATCATTTTACCTCTAAACTTTTTTGCTTTGTCTCACACATGAGCTTTTGGAAGACACCTAATATCTAAACCATAACTTTTTTTTTTTTTTTTTTTAAATGGTACCACGGATTGAATCTAGAGGGGTTTAACCACTGAGCCACAGACCCAGCCCTTTTTATTTATTTATTTATTTATTTATTTATTTATTTATTATTCTAAATTTATTGTACTGGGGATTGAACTCAGAGGCACCCAACCACTGAGCCACATCCCCAGCCCTATTTTGTATTTTCGAGACAGGATCTTACTGAGTGGCTTAGTACCTCACCATTGCTGAGGTTGTTTGAATTTGAGATCTTCCTGCATCCCTGGGATTACAGGTGTGCACCACGGTACCTGGCCCTTTTTATTTTTTATTTTGAGACGGGACCTCACTAAATTACTGAGGCTTTGAACTTGTGACTCCCCTGTCTCAGCTTCCCAAATTGGTGGGATTACAGGTGTGTGCCACTGCTAAACCATAACATATTTATAAAAAATTGCATGCCTTTTCACCTGTTAATCTGTTAGTCTAATTTGCAAGCCTCCAACTGCTTCATGTAAGATGACAAGGATTATTTTCTTCCTAGGAAAAACACTTTCATTAGTTGATAGCCCTCTCATATTCATATGCTTTTGCCCTCATTCCTCTCTTGGGATCTTTAGTTCTTAGACATTTCAGACTCTTTTTAATATCTCTCCTTCTCTCTGAAGGAAACCTTTTCACATCTGGAACCTGAGATTTGTCCCCCCAAAATTGTTCCTTCAGATATTAAGCTGTTCAAGGCCTAAGATACTGCAAGTATATGTGGGAATAGAAGAGAGGACAATAATAATAGCTAAAATTTACTGAAAGCTTAATATGTACAAGGCACCATGCTAATGGCTTAATTAATATCTTTTAATTTTCCTATTTATCCTATTTTCCCAATTTTACAAGGAGGCTTAGTGAGACCAAGTAACTTTTCCAAGATTGTACAGCAAACAAGTGGCTGATCCAGGAATCAAATCTGTCTCCCTGATTCCCAGGCACAGTCTCTGATCCAAATTTAATTTGTTCAGTGTTGGAGTGAGACCCTACATCCTAAATAACATTAGAGGACAGGATCTGGGGGTTGGGGTCAGAGGGAACTCTTTCAGACTACAGCAATGGTTTCCTGGAAGAGCAGCTATTTGGGCCAGGCCTTAAACAATGAGTAGGATTTATTAGGCAGAAATGGGGGAAGGGCTGGCTCCCAGAGATCAGAGTGACATAGAGACTGGAAAGGTCAGAGGGTGTTGGATGGATACCAAGCAGTCTGCTGTGACTGGAGTTCTGTGAGCAGAGGTGCTCCAGGTCTTTCTGTCACTTACCTCCTTACCCCACTGTGCAGGGGATCAGGGCTGCTTGTTTGCAAGCCAGGCCTGTGTAAACAGTCAGAGGCCCTGGGAAACTGCTGTGCAGAATTCTGGCCAAGCATGCTTGGTATTCCTGGCCATGAGGAACTCCATGGTCTCCCAACCCTTCAGTGGCATCCCAGGGCAGAGATCAGTGTGTGTGGGTGAGAGGATGAAGCAAGCTTGTGTCTGGACTGGGAACAGTGAGTGACAAGAAGAATGGGAGTCCCCATCCCCCACAAAAGGGTGCCTAAAAATCAGAGTACCGACCCTGGCACTGTCCACCTAACCCCAACCAGTCAGCTCAAGTGTTAGGGAATTTGTTCCAAAAGCCTGGTTCCAAAAGCCCAGACTGGTTGGCTTTGGGTTTCATAGCTGAGCACCTACTATGGGCGGGATATGGCAGGCAGCAAATTGGCACAAAGATAAAGACAAGTTTTGTGGTGGAGACAATAACAAGAACCATTACTGAGTTCTTTGTGTCAAACCCTGCACTAAGAACTTTACATGTGTTGGGTGCAATGGTGCAGGTCTGTAATCCCAGCTACTCAGGAGGATCACAAATTTAAGGCTAACCTTGGCAACTTAGTGACACTCTAGGCAACTTAGTGAGGCCCTGTCTCAAAATAAAAATAAAAAAGGACTAGGAATGTAGCTTAATGGTAAAGTGCCCCTGGGTTCAATACCCAGTACTATTTTTAAAAATTCCTTTAAAGGACTGGGGGTAGCTCAGTGGTAGAGCACTTGCCTAGCATGTGGGTTCAATTCCCAGTGCTTAGAAAAAAATGTAAAAAGATCCATTCATGTGTATCTTTTTTAAAGTTGAGCCACCTTACATTCTTGTCTGCCTGGTATCAATCTGGCATCCACAACATTTGAAAGAAATTTTAAGTAATGATTGCATAGTCTTTTGAAAAATAAACAGAACAAAACTTAAAATCCTCTTTCCCCATGTATCTCTGTGTTATATCCACAAAATTTTCCCCACCCCAACCCACCCATTTCCCTCCCTGAGTTTCCCCAGAGGAGAGACTTAGGCAATGAAAAAAATATGGGTGTGTGTGTGTGTGTGTGTGCACGTGTGTATTTAATATATTTAAATATATCTCACGTGCATAACCCAATCTAAATTTCCACAGAACTCTGTTAGGGCAGGCACTATTAGCCCATTCTACAGTGGAGAGAAACAGATGTTCAGAGGTTAAAACTTGCCCAAGTCCACAAAGCTAATCACTGGCAAGTGGATTGGAAGTAGGTTTTGTGCTTACTGTGAAAGTGGGCATGTTCTGGAGACTGAGCCACCTGAGAGCATGAAATCAATAAGCTTCGCTTCATGGAAGAGGAAACATGGAGGGCATCAAAGGATAGGGAAGCTCAACAGAGATGGACAACGTACATATTTCTAAGGAAGAGTGATGCTGGCACTTAGGAGACTTGCCTCATATTCCAACTTTGCCCCAGGCAGATTCTGCCTGTGCCCTTTTGGTTGCCCCAATCACAAAGCCCCCTTGTGTGTACTGAAAGAGACCATCTGACTCAGGCTGGCTTCCCATTATAGGGGAAAATAGGGAGATTTGTGATGAAGGAACCTAGAAATGGACTTACAAATAAAATACACTGAATTCCTCAGAAAATACATGTCAACTGTCTTAGGAAAGCTGCCATCCAATTGTTCAAAGAACACATATTGTAGTGTAAAGAATATAATTAAAGTAGATCCAGCTTGATCTGGGTTTGAGTCTCAGCAAAACTACTTATTAGCTGCATGAATTCAGGAAAGTGGCTTAGTTTTGCTAAGCTTCAGTCTCTCGACCTAAAAATGTGGGGTCATTTTGCTAAAAAGTGGTACCTGAGAGGTTCCTTGGAGAGGATGTAGAAACGGTTGTTTGATGGATATATTAATTACTTCAGTGTTGGTGTTAAGGACTCGTCAAATCAGATCTCTCCTGCAAGAAGGGGACAATGTGAGAGCTCAGAACTTGTATGGGAAGGTGACTCCCAGCACATGAAGGGAGAGAGGGGAGGTAATGAATGATGTACAGACAGACAGTTTCTGGTCCTGAAGTTTCTTTGCCATGCTGGATTAATTCCCTGAAACTCTCCAGATCTGTTACTTCACCTTCAAATGTCCTAATGAATATTGGCTAGCCACTTGAATTGTTATTTCAACTGTTTTAAATATATTCATTCATATACATTTCATCACAGGAGACATTTGAGGTGGCTATAAAAATGTACACAATACAACACTGAAAATAAAGATATGCAAACCAGAGTGAAAGGAGAATCAGAGTAAACAGTAAGTGGAAGCCAGATCATTTCAGTAACTTTGATGCATGTGAAAAAGTCCTGCCTGGATTAATATCTTTACCACAAACATCTAGTATTTCATACTTGCAGACAGCAGGTTTCAGAAAATGTATCTTGAACAGAACTGAGATTAGTATTTATATTTTACAAATTAAATTGAGGTTAACTCCTAGCCTGGTGGTGTGGGGGGCTGGGGCAGGGGGTGCAGATTGATTGAGAGAAATCCTTTGTAAATTATACAAAGTTTGGGACTTCTGTGTTTGTATTTGGCAAGGGACCACAGGCAGCTGTCTCTGCTTTCCCTCCTGTTGAATGAATGACAAAACCATTTGACTACAAGGATCACCCAGGAAAGAAGAGACAAATGAAAATAAAGAAAATAAAAACAAATAAGAATTTCAACAAGTTATCCCGCTGTACTATTATTGAGCGCTCATTACCTGCCAGCTACTCCATGAAGCACTTCACACATAATACCTTTAGTACATTCCAAATTACATGTTGGAGGATAGCCTAGGGATACAGCACAAATTTGGAGTCCAACCGGCTGGTTGGGAAGGGTGGGAGGCCAGACACCCAAGTAGCATACCCGTGTTTGTTGCATTTTTCCTCCTCTCCCAAACCTGATTTCCACTATGTCTCTTGAGCCGTTATAATGAACCAGTAAGCTAAAGGATGTTAAGTGCTTTGCCTAATGTTGGCACTCAGTAAACAACAACACATATAAAGGCAATTGTCTATTGAGCTGCTATGGATGGCAGACGCATCCAGATTCTGAAACACTCTCCCAGTTAGTGCTAGCCTGGTCGCCCGACCCTGGGGATGGCAAGGCAGGAGCATCTGCGACCCACGCTGGCCCCAAAGCTGTGAGGAAACTGCGGGTTGCGTGCAGAGGAGGAGGCGCGCCTCCTAATGCACTTGTCAGTTAATTAGGGGAGAAGGTTATGTCATTAACGGCGGGATCGATGCAAAGAGAATTAAGAGGCCCTGGCAGCGCCACCGCCGCGCACTCTGCGGGAGCCACCGGCCGAATTCAACAAAAATTCGATACGCATTAGCCAACAATCTTCAGCGGCCGGGAGCGCAGGGCCAACAGAGCCCGAGAGCAGGGTCTGGGTCCTGTGGCTTGGGTAGGACGCGGTGTCCTGCTAGGAACTGCAGGTCCCCGGGCGGGCGCCCACGCCTAGGCCACCCTAACCCTTGAGGGACGTGGTCCTGGTTTGAATGCGGGAGGTCCTTGGAGGCGAGCGTCGCAATCCGACCTAGGGAGGTCGCTGGCACCATGTCTGGATCAATATTCAAACATTTCTACTACCTTGTGCTCTTCCCCAGAGCAGTACGCTTGGGTTCCTCACCAAACTTACCCTGACATGTGCTTCAAGTTCAGCTGAAGTCACCTCCCTAGACTAGTCCAGGCCACCATGTCGTCCACCCTCACGGCCTTTTTCCTTCATGGCATTTGCCACAGTGTCACTATATGATGATCTGTATAACTTTCTGTTCCAGTTGTTTCTCTACACCAGGTTGTAGATTCCAGTAAAGCAAGGACCAGCCCCGAACAGGGCAGGTGCTCAATAAATACCTTTTTAAAGAATGAATCCCCTCATTAACCCAGGCAGTTGGGAGGGTAAGGAAATTAAGGCTCAAAGAAATGAAATGATTTGCCCAAGATCGTATTGGTCTTACAGCCCCCCAGGTTCTTTCCTTGAGCAAATCCTTTAATCTGTCTGAATCTTCTTTTTCTCTCCTAGGGGAAAATCAGTTGAAATTGCTTCCATAGTAGGTGCTGGTACTGTGCTAACATTTTATGTACATTTGCTCATTTAATTCACACCACTACCCTTTGAATTAGAAATCATTTTATACATGAAGAAGAAGGCCAGGCATGGTGGCACAGGTTTATAATCCCAGCAGAATGGGGGACCACAAATGTGAGGTCAACCTGGGCTACTTAGAGACCCTGTCTCAAAACAAAAACATAAAAGGTCTGAGGATGTAGTTCAATGCTAGCGCACTTGCCTAACATAACAAGGCACAGATTTCAATTCCAGGTACTGTTAAATAGATAAATACATAGAAAGGAGGAAATCAACATTAGCAAGAGCTAGGCTCATCATTTACCTGTTTGCCCTCAATGTACTGCTCTCCTTCATAACAGGTATCCCCTTGCTATGACAGGTGTTATGACAATTGGATCCATTTTCATAAAATTGAGGGCAAGAAGACAGGAAAAGGTAGAAAGTCCTTTGACTTGACCTCCAGACTCAGTTTCCTGCTCTTGCTAATGTTTGGGTTGCCTCGCTTTTGCAATCCCCTAAGTAGCCACATTGTTAGATTCTCTGAATTAATTTCTCTCTATTTGAAATACTTAGAATGAGTTCATTTTCCTCATTACTATAAGAGCCATGATTTGAGTCCAGATCTGTCTGACCACAAAGTCCAGTCACTTAAAGTTTCTCACAGAAGATGACAAGTAAGCAAAGCAAGAAGAGAATGATAACCACTTAACAACCCTACCCAGAGAACTCTTCCTAGGTAGCTTCTCTGAGAGAAATTCATTGTAAAGATAATGACACAGTCAGGCATCACGGTACATGCCTGTGATACCAGCAACTTGGGAGCTGAAGCAGGATGATTGCAAGTTCTAGGCCAGCCTCAGCAACTTAGGGAGATTCTAAGCAACTTAGTGAGACCCTGACTCAAAATAAAATAAAAAAATAAAAAGGGCTGAGGATGTGGCTCAGTGGTTAAGCAACCCTGGGTTCAATTCCCAGACCAAAAAAAAGATAATGACCCATTAAAGGCCTATTCATAATTGAGTATTATGTTTTAAAAATTCTACTTTCTAAAGCTAAAATATTTTTTGCACCTGTAAATGTAGGTATTAATAGGTATTAAATGTACCTATTAATGGTATTAAATGTACCTATTAATACCTACATTAAAATGTAGGTATTAATAACTCTACCTGGTAGAGTTGTGGTGAAGATTAAATGAGCTAAGGTACATCCAACATTGGCACATCATAGCTGTTCAATGATAGTTTCTTCTCCAACTCCTTTAAGTCCTGAGGATTTTTAGTACCTCAGACCTCTCAGCTGGGTAATCCTGGAATGTGTAGGACAGCAGCTTTATCTTTCATCCTCTAATATTCTCCGTATCACAGTGTAGATTCGTCTTGCCCCTTGGACCAGTGAATGTGAAGTCATAATCTGATGGCTGGCTTGTGTTCAATGAATGTTAGATCTGACTGAATCAATTGGACTGTCCCCAGAGACTGGGCTGGCAATTAACAAGAATGTGAGGTGCTTTTGACACATGCATTCAAGGCCCGATTTGAGCGAAGATGTCTGCTCAGTGGTCCCCAGGGCAATTTCCTCCTGATTGTATTGTAACTTTCTATCTTTTTTTTTTTTTTTTTTCTGGGTCGGGTTTTTTTGTGGGTCTTTTTTGTTGTTTTTTATTTCATCTTTTTTTTTGTTTTTGCGGTGCTGGGGATTGATGTTTTTTATTTCAAATGCTGATAAAGTCCCCTGGGCTCAGTGGGGCTCCCCACACTCATGGCTCCTTTCTCCAAAATTCACTGCCCTTCTCCCCATAGCAAATCTATTTCAAGGACAGGACTTTTTTTTTTTTTTTTGTGAACAATTAACATTGAGTCTTGCTCTGCAGAACCAGAGGAACTGTTTGCATCCTGTTCCACGTAAAGCAACAGTTTCTTTTATCCAACACTAGATCTCCAGTCACAAACAAAGCATTTGCCTACAGAGCTGAATCAGAATCCCTTATCATTAGTCTACTTCACTTTCTCCCCCTTACATCCACCCCACACCAGCTGCTGGGCTAAGAGGGAGGATTGACAGAAATGTTTTAATCAACTCTAAACCCTAATTCATAGTCAAATCTTCCAAATCTTCCACCCACCCTCTCAGCCCCACCTATGGGATTTCATTGAGATTTTTCCCAACATTATTTGGAAAAAAAGGTAAGACACAAAAGGTTCAAGGTCTTGGTGCTCAGCTCAAGGGGCTCCATGTTCTGGGACACCAACAGGCAAGGGCTTCTGCCTCTCCAGCCCGCGCCCAAGCCACCTCCTGACCCCTGCAAAAGCAGGGAGGGGCAGGAGCCAGCACAGGACCCAGGAGGGCAGCGTTTCAGGATCTGGCAGAGCCCCAGGCAGCATCATTCAACTTGGCTACCCGCAAGCTTGCTGGTGACAAGTGAGGGCTTTCTCTGGGGCAGATTCTGTGGGGTGAGGGTGTGGTCACCAGTCACCAGGTTCTGGTCTGATCCTGCACTTGGCAGCTGCTTATTCTTCATCTTGGCTTTGGTCATGTTGTAGTCTCCTGAGTCAAAGTACTTTTGCCCTTTCTGAAGTCTCTTCGTGAGGAAGTCAGAGCCTCCAGGCTTTTGTCCTAGGCTTGGATATTGGGATATTTGAGCTTTGCCTCATCAGTTCTCTCAGGGAGAATACCTTCTTTCTCTTGCATGTCCTGCTTCTCCTCGCTGGTCTCCTCCGCAGGGTTCTCTTCTTCTAGTTTCTGGGACACGATGGAACTGGGACTGTGGAGTGTAGGGGACCTGGGAAGTCAACAGGAGAAGGGAAGGGGGAGGGGAAACGGGGACAACCTGTGCTGCTGCTTCCGTTCCTGTCACTATGGTTGCTCAGTCAAAATGGCCGTAACTTTCAATCTTAATGGAACAGAAGCCAAGAGTAAAAGAGGTAGTTTTCTCCCTGAACCAGAAATTCTTGTTGTGTTTTTCTTTCTGAATCTGGGGGCAGGTGGGGGGGAGGTATCAACTCCTATTACCTACAAAGGGGCTTCAGAGGCCATAGTTTGCTGGGAGAGGGTGCACAGACTGGGGTGGGAGTTGGGGAGAGGAGCTTCTGAACCTACACAATTCCTAATGCCTCTGGAGAACCAGGAGACTAGAGTCTGTGAAGCTCCAGAAACTGCCCATGATGAGCCAGGTGTGGTGGTACATGCCTGTAATCCCAGTGACTTGAGAGGCTGCAGCAGGGGGATCACAAGTTTGAGGCCACTTTCAGCAATTTAGTGAGGACCTAAACAACTTAGTGAGACCCTGTCTCAACATAAAAAAAAGTCTGGGGATGTGGCTCCGTTGTTAAGCACCCCTGGGTTCAATCCCTGGTACCAAAAACAAACAAACAAACAAACAAACAGAAACTATCCATGATAACTGAACAACTACATATTACAGAGCAGGTCTTCATTCCCCTCAACCTGGGACTGAGGTCCCACCTGTATCCTCCAACAAGGCACTCTTGAGCCTGTCCTGACAACTTCACAGGTTGCTGTGAGCTCTTAACCAATCTTTGGCATAAATACAATTTGAAGACATTTGTAGACCTTACAAATTTGAGATTGTGGTTTAAACTAATGCACCAGCTGAAAATTGCTCTTTTTTAGGGGATGAGCCCAGGGTCACTTTGCCATTGAGCTACATCCCTAGCCCTTTTAATTTCTTATTTTGAGAAAGTTCTCAATAAATTGTTTAGGGCCTTGCTGATTTGCTGAGGCTGACCTCAAACTTGTAATCCTCCTGCCCTAGCCTCCTGAGTCGCTGGGATTACAGGAATGTGCCACCATGCCCAGCTGAGAATTTTTCTTTACCACAGTGGCTTAAGTCTCCCACTTCTAGGAGTTAAGAGCACATAATTTGGAGGAAACAAACCCAGATTCCAATAGCAACTCACTGAGGACTTTAATTCTCAGACCTTCTGAGCTTAAAGTTCCTCATCTATGAGGCAGGAATGAAAATGACTTTCTGGCAGGGTTTTTGGGAAGATTAAATTAGATACTAGGGTAAAAGCTTAAGAAATAGTAACTCTTCTTCAAATTATTAAGAAACTTTTCTGCCATCTAATATTTTGGAACAAAATAGATCATTATAGTCTTTAGAACTCTCTAGGATATATGCTTTGATTTGTCACCCATGGTCCACTTTTCCAGGAACTGTTCTTATCCACAGTCCCTGCCAAAAAGTTAGACCTGGGTAGCCATCTTTGTACTATATGGCCCTGTCCCCTTGACCACTAGGGATTAGATCAACAGTGAATGCTTAGTCTAAGCTGGACAAACTAGATTCCTCTTCTGAGAACTAACAAGTCAGTTGTAGAAAGTCATATAGACACCAGAACTATGTTCACTATTTTGGTCGGTACAGTTGATGGATAAACTGAGGAAACTGATATACAGAGGAAAGGTGCAGGGTGAAATACAAATAAGACAATTTAGCTTTGGTTCCTGTGAAAATGATGGAAACGTGCCTGTTTTTGCTGGTCTTTCACTTCTAACAAACCTACCTGTGCTAACTTCCTGTCCTTAACATCTAAATATTCTTCATCTGCCCAGTAGTGCTCACCTTTTCTTTCTTTTTTGTTCTTTTTAGATATACATGATAGTATATTTTGACATATTATACCTACATGGAGTATAATTTATTCTAATTAGGATCCTATTCTTGTGGTTGTACATGATGTGGAGTTACACTGGTCATATATTCATATATGAACATAGGAAAGCTATGTCCAATTCATTCTGTCTTTCCTCTTCCCATTCCTCTTCCTTCCCTTCATTCCCCTTTATCTAATCCACTGAACTTCTATCCCCACCCCTTACTGTGTGTTAGCATCCACTTATCAGAGAGAACATTCAGCCTTTGGTTTTTGGGGATTAGCTTATTTCACTTAGCATGATAGTCTCCAGATCCATCCTTTATCAACAAAAATCAAAAAGCCACATTTTCTTTATCCATTAATCTGTTGAAGGGCACCTAGGTTGGTGCTCTAGCTTAGCTATTGTGAATTGAGCTCCTATAAACATTGATGTGACTGCGTCACAGTAGTATGCTGATTTTAAGTCCTTCAGGTATATACCGAGGAGTGGGATAACTGAGTCAAATGGTGGTTCCATTCCAAGTTTTCTGAGGAATCTCTACACTGCTTTCCAGAGTGGTTGCATCAATTTGCAGTTACACTAGCACTGTATGAGTGTACCTTTTCCCCACATGCTCATCAATATTTATTATTTGTTTTCTTTTTTAAAATTTTTTAGTTGCAGATGGACACAATACCTTTATTTTATTTATTTATTTTTACGTGGTTCTCAGGATCAAACCCAGTGCCCCACACATTAGGCAAGTGCTCTACCACTGAGCTAGGACTCCAGCCCCATTACTTGTTTTCTTGATTACTGCCATTCTGACTGTGATGAGATGGAAACTCAGAGTAGTTTTTTGTTGTTGTTGTTGTTGTTTTAACTTTTTTTAGTTGTAGATGGACACAATACCTTTGTCTTATTTATTTATTTTTATGAGGTGCTCAGGATTGAACCCTGTGCCTCACACATTCTAGGCAAGGGCTCCACCATGAAGCCACAACCCCAGCTCCTCAGCGAAGTTTTGATTTGCATTTCTCTAATTGCTAGAGACGTTGAACATTTTTTCATGTATTTGTGACCATTTGTATTTCTTCTTCTGTGAAGTGCCTATTCAGTTCCTTTGCCCATTTATTGATTGGGTTATTTGTTTTTTTGATATTAAGTTTTTTGAGTTCTTTGTATATCCTGGAGATCAATGCTCTATCTGAGGTGCAGGTGGCAAAGATTTTTCTCCTATTTTGTAGGCACTCTCTTCACATTCTTGATTGTTTCCTTTGTTGTGAAAAAGCTTTTTGGTTTGACACCATCCCATTTATTGATTCTTGATTTTACTTCTTGCACTTTAGGAGTCTTGTTGAGAAAATGGGTTCCTAGACCAACATGATGGAAAGTTGGGCCTATAATTGTTCTAGTAGGTTCAGGGTCTCTGGTCTAATGCCTAGGTCCTTGATCCACTTTGAGTTGAGTTTTGCATAGGGTGAGTGATAGGGGTTAAATTTCATTCTGCTGCATATGGATTTCCAGTTTTCCCAGCACCATTTGTTGAAGAGGTTATCTTTTCTCCAATGTATGCTTATGGGGCCTTTGTCTAGTATGAGATAAATGTATTTATGTGTGTTTGTCTCTATGTCTTCTATTCTGTTCCATTGGTCCTCATGTATGTTTTGGAGTGCTCACCTTTCTTAAGCTAGCATGAATGCATCTCTTTTCTTTGCAAGCAAAAGAGACTAGGCTAGAACAGGAGTGATGGTTTGTTCCTTTATGAGGTAAAATGCTTCTTAAAATACAGTGTGGACCCCTGTATTGAGGTACACACTTGTAATCCCAGCTACTCAGAAGGTTGAGGCAAGAGGATCACAAGTTTGAGGCTAGCCTGGGCATCTCTTAGGCTGTGTCTCAAAACAAAAACAAATACAATAAAATTAACAAAAACAACAACAACAACAACAACAAAACTCAGTCTTTTTTTTTTTTTCTTCTTGCAATAATGGAGATTGAACACAGGAACACACTACCACTAGTATATGGTCATCACAGGACTGAAAAGTAGTTTTAAAGCTTTGGAAAGTAAAATAGTGAATTTTTAGAAAAAAAAGAGAAGAGTTCATCAACATAGATGCTCAATGAGGCCACAGGAAAAAGCACACACAAACCCTTAAATTTGTAAACATTTTAGATCATGAGCCTAACCAAAATATCCTTAAGTATTATGGGTTGTATTGCCACCCACCTCCCTGCCCCCCATTCAGGTATAGAAGTGCTAACTCCCAGTGTCTCAGAATGTGACCTTATTTGGAATTAGGGTCATTACAGATGAAATTAATTAAGATGAAGTCATACCAGAGTAGGGTGAGCCCCTACTTCAATACAACCAGTGTCATTATAAAACAGGGAAAATTGGACACAGATGCTGGCACAAGGAGAATGTTATATGAAGATGAAGACAGAGGTCAAGATTGTAAGAGCCAAGGTTGTAAGACTGCCAGCAAATGATGAGAAACTAGGGGATAGACATGGATTTCATTCTCTTTCACAGCTTTCAGGAGGAACCAACCCTGTTGACTCCTTGATCTTGAATTCCTAACTTCCAAACTGTTAGAATACATTTCTGTTGTTTAAGCCTCCCAGTCTGTGCCCAAGCTCAGGTATTTACATCTATGTATGCTTTACTCAAACCAGTTGTAATTTAATAGCTTCCATCAAGTATGCTTCCAACAGCAGGTCAAAAAATGTTGAAAGCCCTTGACCTAACCATCCCAACTAGCACAGTAAGTTGTTGTTTTGTTTTGTTTTCCCAATTTGTTTCCTCTAACTTACAAAAAACTCAATTTGCCTGAGCTTTAAAAGGACATTTCTTTGCTCCACTCATATTATCAGTAAAGACATTTCACCAATTAGCAAAGTGAAAAGGGGAGGAATGTAGTAGTATTAGATCCAACCAACTACAACCATGTAAGTAAAAATAGTTTTCCTACTTAGGTCTGACAATCTAAAAAAAAATGGTTTGGAATTACTTAACTATTTCACCTTAGCATTATTTTAATAAATAATAATAATCACTATACATTGATTATAATGGATAATGAACTTTCCTAATTACACATATCAGGGGATAAGAACTAGGAGATAAAAACTGTTATCTGTATAAGATTAAATTTTATACACAAAGAAACATAGACTCAAGAGAATTATCTATAAATGCTGTCAGTCAGTAATGGAACTGACCTCAGACCCCAGTCTCCCTTAGCTCAGAGCCCATGCTCTTTGTTATAATGTTCTTCTGCTTTCTGAAAGGGTTTGGGGTCTAACACAGAGAAAGCTCGTGGAGTATTAGATTCCTCCCCTAGTCTGACTTGGTCTCTCTTTATTTTTTTTTCCCCTCAGCACTAGGGATTGAATCCAGGGTCTTGTACTTGGCTAGGCAAATGCTCTACCACTGAGCTACATCCCCAGTCCTATTGACTGATTGATTGATTGATTGTAGTACTGGGGATTGAACCTAAGGGCACTTTATCACTGAGCTACATCCCCAGTCTTTTTTTTTTTTTTTTTTTTTTTTTTTTTGCTGTGCTGGGGATTGAACCCACTCTACCAACTGAGCTATATCCCCAGTCCACATCCCTCATCTTTTTGTTTTTATTTTGAGGATCTTGCTAAGTTACCCAAGCTGGCTTCAAACTTGAGATTCTCCTGCCTCAGCCTCCTGAGTCACTGAGATTACAGGTGTGTGCTACCAAGACCTGCTGATTTAATTTCTTTGTAACCAACATAAAATTTCCCGCTCATTCTGCCTGAATTTTCCAACTCAAGATGAAAGAACAGTGACTGGCACATAGTAAGTGCTCAGTAAGTGTTAGCTGTTATTAATATTGTATTGTACATATTCTCTCTGGCAGTAAAAAGCATTCTTCCATGACTCCCCTACTGCTAACTGTGGATACTTAGAAATGTTATTGAATGGTCACTAGTGGAGTCGGAGCTTGGAAAGTAAAGTTGATCCAGGAAAAAAAGGAGAACTAAGAGTGGAGAGGCTGAGGCTGGGGCCTCAGAAGCGGGAATGAGACAGAGAAAGCAGTTGGCAGAATGCCAGACTCCACTTTGTCTTTGGTGTGGCTGTCTCTGGGGGTTGAGTGGTGAGGGGGTGGGGGATAGCCCCTCTACTCCTGATTGGTCAAGTCTCATTACTTTATCCTTTATTTCCTTCCTTCTTGGGTAATGGGGAGTCTGAAGCTTGTGGTTACATGAAGCTGCTTGGAATTCTTCCAGAAAGAGGGGAAACATATGAGGTCCTGGCACACAAAGATTCAGGGGGTGAAGCAGTGTGAGGGCAGAGTGATTATTCACATGATCAACACCATGGTGAGGCTGGAGGTCTTTGAACTTAGGTGTGAATCCTAGTTTTCCCATTTCAGCAACTTTGTGACAGTGGGCAGGTAACTTACCTGCCTGAGTTTGATTTCTTCTTCTATAATAAGGATGATAAATAGCTCCTACTCTATAGGCATTTTATGAGGGCTTTGTGAGATAATGCACTTGCATGCTTAGCATAGTGGCTAATAAATAGCTGCTATTATTGTTATTAAGTGTTGTTAGAGTTTGACTTCCTTTCTGTATAAATGTGTGGATTCCCTAGCCTCTTCCTCTCCCTCCTATTTCCCTCATCCTGAGCATCTGGGTCAAATGCCCCTAGATACCTTCACTTTTCCCTGAACCCTCCAATGGGCTTGGTGTCTGACACTTCTGGCACTTCTGGGCAGCTCCAGGACAGTGGAAAGAATACTTTCATGACTCTAGGATGGCCTTTTTGTTCCACAGCCCAGGAAGAATTGATAAAAGCCTTATCTGAGTCACATTCCATTATGGGATTAAATCAGACTTACTCTGAGGCCTTGTAGCTGCAACCAGGCTACATGCCGGCAGCTCCTGGTTATTGCCTTTGGCCCTATCTGAGGTCATCACACTTCTTTATGCCCAGGGGACTTTCACAGGCTGGGGCTAAGGAGAGGCTTTGGCAGCCTTTGGGGATTAGTTTCAATTAGCAATCACTGCCTGAGTAGGGAGGTTTACAGCCAGGCACACACTAGGCACTAAGCGGGAGGAAATAGGAAAGACCCTGACACTTACCCAAGCCAGCTCTAATCTGAGGCAGCAAATAATGAACTGCATGAGTGCAGTAAACAGGGATGCAAATCATAAAACAGTTAATGGGGCAAAGAGATAGTGTGTGATTGTTGCAGGGTAGTTGCTAAATTTCTCTGAGCCTCATTTCTTTTTTTTTTTTTTTGAACCAGGGATTGAACTCAGGGACACTCGGTCACTGAACCACATCCCCAGCCCTATTTTGTATTTTATTTAGAGACAGGGTCTCACTGAGTTGCCTAGTGCCTCGCTGAGTTGCTGAGGCTGGCTTTGAACTCTCGATCCTCCTGACTCAGCCTCCAAATCGCTTGGATTACAGGCGTGCGCCACCATGCCCAGCTTGAGCCACCACGCCCAGCTTGAGCCTCATTTCTTCATCTATTAGTTTGGAACATTAACATTTACTACAAATGATTTTTTTTTTTTTGTATTGGAGATTGAACCCAGGGGCATTTTACCACTGAGCTATATCCCCAGGCATTTTTAATTTTTATTTTGAGACAGGGCCTTCCTAAATTGCTTAGAGCCTTGCTAAATTGTTGAAATAGACCTCAAACTTGCAATCCTCCTGTCTCAGCTTCCTGAGTGACTTGGATTACAAGTGTGCATGCACTACCACACCCTGCTACAAAAGGTTAATTTAGGGCTGGAGATGTAGCTTAGTGCTAGAGCACTTGCCTGGCAATGTGAGGTCCTGAATTCGATCTCAAGTGCCACCACCCAAAAATAAAATAAAATGAAATAAAATAAAAGGTTGATT
Organism: Glaucomys volans; assembly: GCA_020662805.1. Classification (NCBI taxonomy): domain Eukaryota; kingdom Metazoa; phylum Chordata; class Mammalia; order Rodentia; family Sciuridae; genus Glaucomys; species Glaucomys volans. The sequence goes on along the minus strand of JAJEJO010005345.1, from coordinate 147,355 downwards.
TAAATGGAAATGTACTGATTAAAACAAGGTTTTACAGAGAAACTTGGGTTTGGATTTTTTTTTTCTTGTGGGGCTGGGGATTGAACCCAGGGCCTTGTGCTTGCAAGGCAAGCACTCTACCAGCTAAGCTATATCCCCAGCCTGGGTTTGGGTCTTGACTTGACTACCCACTAGATTTGTGCCATTGCCATTAACTTCTCAGAGTTTCAGTATCCTCATATATGAAAAGGAGGAAAAAACACCTCCCTGCCTGGGTTGTTGTAAGAGTTAGAGAAAATTTGGCTTATAAAGTAGTTGGTGGCTACGTGTATGTACACACATCCCCCTAACTATACTTAATAAATGTGTACTCATGATGTCACAGGACCAGGCCAGGTCATGTAGTGTGCCAATCACTGAAAACAATGAGTTTTGCAAAAGAGAGAGTATATACATGAGGCAGATGCACCTGAGGAGGTGGGAGCCCCCAGTCTCAAATCCACCTTCCATGAGGATAGTTTTTTTCCTAGTCTGAGGCATGGAAAAGGTGATCAGCAGTACGGAAGAAAAATGAAGTAACCCATGGTCTGCTCATGAGCAATCAAACTTCAGACCTCTTTCATAGGACACATGTACAGAAAATGGTACCATTAGTGTGCTGTGAGGATGGAGTTTTGGGCCCATCAGATACTTGCTTAGACCTCAGTGAAGTGTCCATGGTCAACTGATTTGAGCTACCTCCCCGTGTCTGAAAGACAACTTAAGCAAACATTATCATCCTGACCAATGCATCAGGTATGTTATCTACAGCAAAGCTAATGGGAATATGTTTCTTAGTTATGTGATCTTTAAAACTGGTGATAAAATCAAATGAATCTGGGATTTATTCAGGATTTTTTCTTCTTAAGGCACTATGAATGGGGGTGGTCATCTTCAATTGACCAACTCCTCAGGGAAGGTCACAAAGCCACCTTCAGTATGATATTACCATTGTGGAGATGTTTATGAAATCTGGGTCAGCCTGAGACCAGCCTCATCTTGGAGGGAAAGAAAAGGGGGACTTCATTAGCCTCTGACATTAAGGTGGGCCTTGGAGTAGGCATGTGTAAATTATGAGCTGTCTGGGAGGCTCTCCAAAGACAGGGAAGCCTGAATGCTTAGTAGCTAGGAGGCCCCAGCAAAGACTCAATCATGAGTCTAAGATACTGTCTCAAGGACACTTGCATAGCCTGGCGTGGTGGTGTATGCCTCTAACATCAGAGGCTGAGGCAAAAGGATTGCAAATTCAAGACCAACCTCAATAATTTAGCAAGGTCCTAAGGATTTAGTGAGAATCTGACTCAAAGTAAAACATAAAAAAAGGGATGGGGATGGGGATGTGGCTCAATGGTCTACTAACCTTCAAATCTCCAGTATCCCACCCCCCAAAAAAACAAAACAACAAAAAAAGCCACACTTGCCTAGAATATATAAGGCCCTGAATTCAATCCCTAGCACCATGAAAAACATTATAAAAAATAAAATAAAAAAGGAATGTAGTTAAGTGGTAGGGTATCCCTGGGTTTAATACCAAGTACTACAAAAAATAATAACAATAATAATAAATTTAAAGAAATATTTAAAGAATAAAGAAATAAAAAAAAGGAATGTAGTTAAGTGGTAGGGTATCCCTGGGTTTAATACCAAGTTCTGCAAATAATAATACCAACAATAATAAATTTAAAGAAAAAAATAAAAGGAACCTCTTATAAACCAGGGTTTGTAAAGTGAAAGAACAAAAACAAAATTGCAGTGACACACTCCTGTTCTTTCCAGCTATTCTGGACTGTGGAGCAGGAGGATTGAGAATTCAAGGCCAATCTGGGCAACATAGTGAGTTTTTGTCTCAAAAACAAAACAGCAGACAGGGCATGGGGTGCAAGTAGGTGCATGCCTATGATCTTAGCAACTCAGAAGTCTGAGACAGAAGGATCCTGAATTTGAGGCCAGCCTCAGCAATTTAGCAACGGCTTTAGTAACTTAGTGAAATCCTGTCTCAAAATAAAAATTAAGAAAGGGCTGGATATGTACTCAGGGATAAAGCTCCCTTGTGTTCAATCCCTAGAATGAAAAAGGAAAAGGCTGGGGCAAGCGAACCCCAGCAAAACCCACAAAAAAAGAAATTGCAGCAGTTCTTCGCCTTTTTTTTTTTTAAGCTATTATGGTATGTGTGCTTGATTCAGTTCCTCACCATTCTTCTCACAAGATTTTCAGGATCAAGCAATTCCTGGCCAAAAAACAAAAGCAAAATCATCCCATTCCTCAGTGGATTTAGTTGAAAACTGGTAATAAAATCAGGTACAACTCCAAGAGGAGACATTGGAGGACAACCAAGCTGGGTCTACAAGGAATGACACATGAATTGGTACACATGTTTCTGCTGTATCAAAGTTATGATCATTTTGTCACATCGAGCTGAAAATGTCACCACTAACCGGACAGTTGAGAATATTGAACTGGGAATGTGATCTTTCTTTAATTATTAAGGTGCAGTATACTGGTTTTGATTACTTTGGTAATAAATGTGTGAAACTTTTGAACTGAAAACAACAACAATGAATTTGTAAGCCGGGTGTGGTGGCGCACACCTGTAATCCAAGCGACTTGGGAGGCTGAGTCAGGAGGATCATGAGTTCAAAGCCAGCCTCAGCAACTTAGCAAGGCCCTAAGCAACTCAGTGAGACCCTGTCTCTAAATAAAGTACAAAATAGGGCTGGGGATGTGGCTCAGTGGCC
>JAJEJO010005345.1:123760-144502 GCA_020662805.1 Glaucomys volans | reverse complement strand
TCAAAAAAAAAAAAAAAAAAAAAAAAAACCAATGAATTTGTAGCCTAAAATAAAGAGAAAAATATAAGGTTTGTCAGGCAATTAGTTAATAAAAACATTCTCTCTCCCAGTTTTATAGTGCTTGTGGTATTTATCATTTTTTGACAAATTATAATTTCTTTCTTTTTTTTTTTTTTTTGTAGTAGAGATTGAACAGGGGAGCTTTACTGCTAAGTTACATTGCCAGTGTTTTTTATTTTTTATTTTGAGACAGGGTCTTTCTAAGTTGCTTAGTGCCTTGCTAAGTTGCTGAGACTGGTCTCAAACTTGTGATCCTCCTGCCTCAGCCTCCTGAGTTGCTGGGATTATAGATCTGCACCACTGGGCCTGGCTGATGTTCATTTTTTTACGCAAAAAATACAAATAACCCCCTATATGTTAGGGGTTAGCAACGGGACTCCCTTCCCCACAGGAGAAGGATGGAGCCAAAGCAGTGAGCTCAGCAGGAGGCCCAGCCTGCCCTCCTTCCTCAGCCCTTTCAACCAGTGGGTGCTTGAGTATTGAGGTTTCTGGTCTGCCTTATAGGAAGCCTGCTTCAATCAGGCACAGCTTGTTGCCTCTGCAAGGGAGTTCCTATTGGATCATCTTCCCTAGACAGAGGAAGAGGCTGAGCAACATAGCGATGTCAGCCCAATTCTCCCTCCTTCTAACAGTTTTCAGCAGTGACCTTGAAGGTGAGGCATTCATAAGGGAATTTTATCTACAGGGATGAAAGATACTGGGAAGTGAAGTGGGGTGGGGATTACCCTGGGCCACACATGCTTGGAGCCCCCATGAGCAGAGCTGACAATGAGACATCCCATTACATCCTGGGGCCATTACCTTGGGGAGATGAAATTGGACAGGTCTGTCTTTCCATTATGCAAAGAAAGGGCTTTTCAAGTAAATGTCCATTTAAGTATGAGCTTAGATCAGTGAAGATGGGTCCATAATAGCTTTGATGGCCATCACAGCTATTAAAAATACATTTTTTTCTGAGCTAAAGCTGCCTTGTCATCTTCATATTGTTCATCCCCAGAAGACTGTGACTTAAACCTTTCCAAGTGTCTAGGAGGCAGATCAATGTCAATCTGTATTTTCAACTTTTTAATTCTCGAACATATGTAGTGGAAGAATTTACATGCTTGATACTATCCATGGATATATCCAGAATGAGATAAAACCTAAAAGTTAGCCGGGCGTGATGGCGCACGCCTGTAATCCAAGCGACTTGGGAGGCTGAGTCAGGAGGATCGAGAGTTCAAAGCCAGCCTCAGCAACTTAGCGAGGCCCTTAGCAACTCAGTGAGACCCTGTCTCTAAATAAAATACAAAATAGGGCTGGGGATGTGGCTCAGTAGCCAAGTGTCCCTGAGTTCAATCCCTGGTTAAAAAAAAAAAAAAAAACCTAAAAGTTGGGTTAGGGAAGGAAGTGGGTTGTGGGTAGTAAGTAAAGCCCTCTGCTCAGTAGTCATTGCCTAAAATCCTGGGCTCACCTCTCTTGTCCTGACCATATCCTGTGTAGGTCCTCAGATATACACAGTTCATTTTAGCTCAAGGTGCTCAAGCTGAGCTATATCCCCAACCCATTTTATTTTTTTCTTTTGAGACAGGCTCTCACTAAGTTGCATAGGGCCTTGCTTAATTGCCAAAGCAGACCTTGAACTTGTGATCCTCCTGCCGCTGCCTCCTGAGTCTCTGGGATTATAGGCATGTGCTGGCTAGACTCACCTATTGATGCAAAGCCATATTGCAAAGGGGGAAACAAACAAGTGTGGGAGGACTTGTGATCATTTTTTCCCTCAGCTTAGCATAGGCCTCCTATGTACTTCCCTAAGCTTTACCTTCACTGCTCTTCTCATAATTGTTATTAGTTGCTGGTATAATTGCTTGCTTATTGTCTTTCTTCCCCGTTAGAAAAAATGTCTGTGAGTGTAGAGATTGTCTTGTTATCTGCTGTTTACCATAGATTGGTACATAGTAGGGGCCAAGTAAGTAGTTGTTAAATTGATAGAAAATGCCCCTACCCATCCCGACCCCATCAAGGAATTAACTGACCCAAAATGTCATTAAGTCAAGAAACCTTGCTGGGAACTGACTATTTTTTCCATCCTCACTGGGTTTAGATTGAGTTCTTCCTGGTAGATGCTAGCCCTCAGGTCATTTAACCTTTGAGCAAAAGCTTCCCTAATCAAGTGTCTAATGAGCGGGGATGAGGGGAATGGCTCCATCTGTTGGCAAGAGTCAGGATCACAGCAGAAGAAAGTTCTGGGTCCACAAGGGCCAAAGGTATGTCAGACTAAATCCTCCAATGGTAACTGGAGAAGGTCTAGTGGGCAGCAGCATGTCACTGGATAAAGTTGTTATTGAAGCGGTCAAGTATGATAAGCTTGAGGTTAGAGCCTCTAGTTGTATTTAGCAGGTCGGGATGGTTTCCTTCCTATTCTTTCTTTTTGGTTTTTTAAAAAATCAGTTTTAAAAGCTAATACAAACAGCTGGGTGTGGTGTCCCATGCCTGTAATCCCAAGGTCTTTGGAGATCAAGGCAGGAGAATCGCAAGTTCGAGGCCAGCCTCAGCAATTTTTCAAGGCCCTAAGTAAATCAGGGAGATCCTGTCTTTAAATAAAATATAAAAAAGGCTTGGGATGTGGCTCAGTGGTTAAGTGCCCCTGGGTTCAATCTCCAGTACCAAAAAAATAAAAAATAAAAACATTTATGTATGCATGACATATATAGTAGATTAGTTTGTTTAAATATAACACATAGCATATAAGTACATAATATGTATACTTATACACATAAGTATAAGCTTAGTGGTAAAATGCTCCTGGGTCTAATCCCCAGTGCCAAAAAGAAGAGAAATACCCATGACCCACTACTCAGATTACGAAATAGAATATCACCAATTTTTCATTTCTTTTTTTTTTTTTTTTTTGGAACCAGGGATTGAACTCAGGGACACTTGGCCACTGAGCCACATCCCCAGCCCTATTTTGTGTTTTATTTAGAGACAGGGTCTCACTGAGTTGCTTAGGGCCTCGCTAAGTTGCTGAGGCTGGCTTTGAACTCGCGATCCTCCTGACTCAGACTCCCAAGTCGCTTGGATTACAGGCATGTGCCACTGCGCCCGGCTTTTCGTTTGTTTTGACATTAAGATTGTTTTCCTGGCTGAGAGAGGTGGCGTGCTCCTGTAATCTCAGCGGCTCAGGAGGCTGAGACAGGAGGATCTCCAGTTCAAAGCTAACCTCAGCAACTGTGAGGTGCTAAGCAACTCAGTGAGACCCTGTCTCTAAATAAAATACAAAATATGGCTGGAGATGTGGCTTAGTGGTTGGGTGCCCCTGAGTTCAATCCTAAGTATTCACCCTCCCCGCAAAAAGATTGTTTTCCTTTTTATTGATACATTATACATAATAGTGGGATTTGTTGCTACATATTTTTTCCCCACTTAACAGTAACTTTATTTATTTATTTATTTATTTATTTATTTATTTATTTTTCTTTCTTTTTTTTTATTGAACACAAATGGAGTACAGCTATTGTTTCACTGGTTGTACACAAAGTAGAGTCACACCATCTGTGCATTCATACATGTACACAGGGCAATGATGTCTGTCTCATTCTGTTATTATTCTCGCCCCCCCACCCCGACCCCACCCCTCCCTTCCCTCTATGCTATCTATCCTTCCTCCATTCTTGCCTCCCTTCCACCCCGCATTATGCATCATCATTCACTTATCAGAGAGATCATTTGGTCTTTGGATTTTTGGGATTGGCTAATCTCACTTAGCATGACAGTCTCCAACATCATCCATTTACCTACAAATGCCATAATTTTATTCTTTTTTATGGCTGAGTAATATTCCATTGTGTATATATACCACAGTTTCTTTATCCATTCATCTATTGAAGGGCAGCTAGGTTGGTTCCACAATCTAGCTATTGTGAATTGAGCAGCTATGAACATTGATGTGGTTGCATCACTGTACTAATCTGATTTTAAGTCCTTTGGGTATAGGCCAAGGAGTGGGATAGCTGGGTCAAATGGTGGATCCATTCCAAGTTTTCTAAGGAATCTCCCCACTGCTTTCCAGAGTGGCTGCACAAACTTGCAATCCCACCAGCAATGTATGAGTGTACCCTTTTCCCCACATCCTCACCAACACCTGTTGTTGCCTGTATTCTTAATAAAAGACATTCTAATTGGGGTAAGATGAAATCTTAAGGTGGTTTGATTTACATTTCTCTTATAACTGGCGATGTTGAACATTTTTCATAAATCTGTTGATTGCTTGTAGATCTTCTTCTGTAAAGTGTCTGTTCATTTCCTTGGCCCATTTATTGATTGAGTTATTTGTATTCTTGGTGTAAAGAATTTTGAGCGCTTTGTAGATTCTGGAGATTAGTGCTCTATCTGAAGTGTGTGTGGCAAAGATTTTCTCCCACTCCGAAGGCTCTCTCTTCACATTTCTGATTGTTTCCTTTGCTGAGAAAAAGCTTTTTAGTTTGATTCTATCCCAATCATTGATTCCTGCTTTTATTTCTTGCACTTTGGGAGTCATGTTAAGGAAATCTGGTCCTAGGCCAACATGATCAAGATTTGGACATGCTTTCTCTTCTATTATGTGCAGGGTCTCTGGTCTAATTCCTAGGTCCTTGATCCATTTTTAGTTGAGTTTTGTACAGGGTGAGAGATATGGGTTTAGTTTTATTTTGCTGCATATGGATTTCCAGTTTTCCCAGCACCATTTGTTGAAGAGGCTGTCTTTTCTCCATTGTTTGTTTTTGGCTCCTTTGTCAAGTATGAGATACCTGTATTTATGTGGGTTTGTCTCTGTGTTCTCTATTCTGTACCATGTTGCTACATATTTGTACATGCACACAGTATGAGTATAATTTGATCAACTTAATTCCCAAGTACCCCATTCCCTCCCCTCTCCTCTTTATCACCTTTTTTTGTTTTATTGGTCTTCCTTCTATTTTCATGAGATTCCCACCATATTTTTTTTCTTTTTTCTCTCTAGCCATGTATGAGAGAAACATATGACCTTTGACTTTCTGAGTTTGGTTTATTTCACTCAGCACATTGTTCTCCATTTTCATCCATTTACCAGCAAATGATATAATTTCATTTTTTTTCTTTTTTGGTACTGGGGATTTAGCCCAAGGGTGCTTTACCACTGAATCACATCCCAACCCTTTTTATTTTGTATTTTTCTCTTGGCGTTGTTAAATTGTGATCCTCCGGCCTCAGCCTCCCATCATTGGGATTATAAGTATGTGCCAGTACGCCCAGCTCATAATTTCATTCTTTATGGGTGAATGTGTATATGTACACATTTTAGCATGTATCACTAGAGTATGCTGACTTTAATTCTGTAGGATAATTACCATGAGTGGTATATGATTGTTCCAGTCCTAATCTTTTGAGAAATCTCCATAGTGATTTCCATAGTGATTGTACTAATTTAAAATCTCACTAACAGTGTAAAAGTGTTCCTTTCCCCCACATCCTTGCTAGAATTTATTGTTATTAGCAATTTTTTTCTATTTTTTGATATCAGGGATTGAACCCAGGGGTGCTTAACCACAAAGCTACATACCCAGCCCTTTGTATTTTTTTATTTTGAGGCAGGATCTTGATAAGTTGCTTAGGGCCTCCCTAAATCACTGAGGCTGGCCTTGAACTTGTGATCCTCCTGCATCACTGGGATTACCATGCCTTACATTATTTGCATTCTTTTTTTTTTTTTTTTTTTGAACCAGGGATTGAACTCAGGGGCACTCGGCCACTGAGCCACATCCCCAGCCCTATTTTGTATTTTATTTAGAGACAGGGTCTCACTGAGTTGCTTAGGGCCTCGCTAAGTTGCTGAGGCTGGCTTTGAACTCATGATCCTCCTGACTTAGCCTCCCAAATCGCTTGGATTACAGGCATGTGCCACCACGTCCGGCTCAGTGTATTTTTGATTTGCATTTCCCTAACTGTTAAAGATGTCGAACATTTTGAGAAATGTCTGTTTAGTTCATTTGCCCATTTATTGATTGGGTTATTTGGGACTTTACAAAATCTACTTATTTATTTATTTTTGGTACCAGGGATTGAACTCAGGGGCACTCAACCACTGAGCCACATCCCCAGTCCTTTAAAATTTTTTTTTTCTTTTGAGACAGGATCTCACTAGATTTAGGGTCTTGCTAAATTGCTGAGGCTGGCTTTGAACTTGTAATCCTTCTGCCTCAGCCTCCCAAGCTGCTGGGATTATAGGCATGCTACACCATGCCCAGCTTGGTTGCATATATTTTGTGTGTGTGAAAAGTTTTTTTTAGTTCTTTATATATTCTGGATTTTAGTTCTCTGTCAGAAGAGTGCCTAGGAAGATTTTTCTCCCATTCTGGTGGCATGTGGTGACACATGCCTGTAATCCCAGTGACTTGGGAGGTTGAGGCAGGAGGATTGCAAGTTCAAGGCCAGCTCACCAATTTATCAAGGCCCTGTCTCAAAATAAGATGTAAAAAGAACTGGGGATGCTTAGTGGTAAAGAGCCCCTGGATTCAATCCTTAGTACCAAGAAAAAAAAAAAAAAGAAAAAAAGGAAAAGGAAAAAAGATTTGATTTCATTCCATAGGTTCTCTTTAATTTGATACCATCCAGTTTATTAATTCTTGATATTATTTGCTGAACCTTAGAGGTCCAATTGAGGAAGTTGTTGCCTACATCCATATGTTGGAGTGTTGGCCCTGTTTTCTTCTAGTAGTTGCAATTTTCTGACCTAATTTTGATCCATTTTGAGTTGACTTTTGTGCAGGGTGAGAGATAGGAATCTAGTTTCATTCCTCTACAACTGGATATCTGGTCTTCCTAGAACCATTGGTTAAAAATATTGTCTTTTCTCCAAGTTATGTTTTTGGTGCTTTTGTCAATGATCAGACGACTGTAGATGTGTTGGTTTGTCTCTATGTCTTCCATTCTGTTCCATTGGTCTATGTGTCTGTTTTTATGCCGGTAACATGCAGTTTTTGTTACTATAGCTCTGTAGTACAATTTGAAGTCAGATATTGTGATACCTCCTGTATTGCTTTTTTGGTTTAGAACTACTTTGGCTATTCTGGATATTTTATTCTTCCAAATGAATTTTAAGATTTTTTTTCTAGTTCCATGAAGAACGTCATTGGTATTTGATGGGGATTTTGTAGAATCTGTAGATTGCCTTTATGATGTAGCCATTTCAATAACAGTAATTCTGTCTAGCTATAAATAATATGAGTTCTTTTCATCTTTTAGTGTCTTCAATTTTTCTTTTCAGTGTTTTATAATTTTCATTGTAGAGGTCTTTCACCTCCTTGGTAGGATTTATTCCTAGATATTTTAGTTATTTATTTTTTTGAGGCTATTGTGAATGAAATTGCTTTCCTGATTTCTTTTTCAACAAGTTTGGTATCAGTGTATAGGAAAGTTACTGATTTTTTGCATGTTGTTTCCTATCCTGACATCACCAGTTTTTTATAACCATTTTGTGACGCAGTTACCATGTCAATTAGCTCTACGTTCTTTCCCCTTTCCTTTCCCTTTGCTTTTTTCATTCCTTTTCTTCTTTTTATAATCTGCCATTTTATAACTATGGAACCTAGGATAACGTTTCATTTTTTTGTTTTGTTTTGTTTTGTTTTGTTTTTTTGGAACCAGGGATTGAGCTCAGGGACACTTGGCCACTGAGCCACATCCCCAGCCCTATTTTGTATTTTATTTAGAGACAGGGTCTCAGTCAGTTGCTTAGGGCCTCGCTAAGTTGCTGAGGCTGGCTTTGAACTCGTGATCCTCCTGACTCAGCCTCCCAAGTCGCTTGGATTACAGGCATGCACCACCACGTCCGGCCGTTTCATTTTTTTGGATCTCAGTGTCCTTATCTGTAAAATGGGAGTAATAATAATAATACCTATTTTACCGGTTGGTGAGAGTGAATAAGATAATGTTTGTGTAAGGGTTAAATGGGATAATCTATGTAAAACCTTAGTATAGACCTTGACTTGTAATTGGCACTCAATACATGGAAGACATTTATATATTATTATTTTATTTGTATATACATACTTATTTTTAATACTTTTTAAAACTTTATTTATTTATTTTTTATTTTTTTGGTACTGGGGATTGAACCCAGGGGCACTCCACCACTGAGCCACTTCCCCAGCCCTATTTTGTATTTTATTTAAAGACAGGGTCTCACTGAGTTACTTAGGGCCTTGCTAAGTTGCTGAGGCTGGCTTTGAACTCGTGATCCTCCTGCCTCAGCCTCCCAAGTGCTGGGATTACAGGCATGTGCCACCATGCCCGTCTTTATTAATTTATTTTTTTATGTGGTGCTGAGGATAGAACCCAGTGCCTCTCATGTGCTAGGTGAGTACTCTACCACTGAACCACAACCTCAGCCCTATTTATATTTTTGTACTGGGGATTGAATCCAGGGGCACTCAACCACCGAGTGACATCCTCAGCCCTTTTTATATTTTATTTAGAGACAGGGTCTCACTGAGTTGCTTAGGCCTCACTAAGTTGCTGAGGCTGACTTTGAATGTGAGATCCTTTTGGTTCAGCCTCTTGAGCAGCTGGGATTACAGGCGTGGCAGACTGACATAAATGAAGGGCCACACTATGCCTATGAGTAGGGGAAAATATATTCAGGATAGTCTGCAGGCCAACTGCATGTATGGGTTTCTTCAAATGTTTTATGAGTGCATGACTTTACAACCAAGAATTGATGTTTTGATGTCCACCTAAAAGATTGGAGATGAGGGAAGTGGTCATTTTCCCTCCTCCTTGCCCTTCCCAACACATTTTTGGAAGTTTTTCTTATCTACTTTCAGAAACAAGCCTTCTAGGCACTGACTTGAATTTGCCCTACTAGTGTGCACTCTAACTATCATAACAACACCATAAAATAGGTATTATTATTACTGGTGTATGTGAGTATCTGGTGCTGGAGTTTTGTTTACACTATCACTGATTTACATCCCTGCCCCAAAAATACATATTAGTATCATCTGAAAAAGGACATGGGATCTACTTCATAGGCTTCAATAACACTTGAAAATTATTTGTAAATGGCAAAGACACAAATAAGAAATATTAAAATTTGAAATTAGGAAAACATAGTAGAATATGGGTTTTTTTTTTGGATAGGACTTGAGGTCACCTCAGATAAACTGTTATCTGAATCTATTTTCTACTCTATACAATAGGAATAATGACTCCTGTCTTGCTGGGTGATCAAGAGTGAGATAGTAATTTAGGGAGAAATCACTAAGTCTCCAAAGGAAAAAAATACCCCTGTTAAATAATAGAATGAATAAACAACTCGTGAACTGGACAAAGGAAACCTAAGGGACAGAAAAGGACCAAAATGTAAGGATGCACTAAGAAGCCCATGAACTTACTCTATAAGTTTTCTGGAATATCACAAAATGGGAACAAGACCTCAGTAGCAGACCGTTAGCCTTGTGAGGCTAGGGGCTAACTACTGAAACATGACCGTCTGGATTGATCACCCAGTGGACCACCCACCTCCAAATACTTTGATGTAAGCTAAAACATACATCCCAAACAAGATCCCCCAATGGGGAAACAGGAATCTTGCTCTCAATATTTCCAAGCCAGAAAAAAAGCCCAACCCCTTTGGATCATACATATACCATCTAATTATGTACCCTAATAAAACCTGACCTTAAGCCCTGGCATCACCTCTCATTCTTTCGATTAAACACACTCTCTCACCCCACTCAAAAACTGTACCTTTGCCTTTCACTTGCTAAAAACCTCTTCCTCTCTTTTTGTAAAATCTGATTCCTATCAGAGCCAGGTGTGGAGGTACAGGCCTGTAATTCCAGTGACTCATGAGGCTAAGGCAGGAGGATTGCAAGTTTGAGGCTAGCCTCAGCCATTTAGCAAGACCCTGTCTCAAAAAAAAAAAAAAAAAAAAAAGGGAGAAAAAGGGGGGTTGTACTCAGGGGAAAACCCCCCTTCTCCCTATTCCAGTTCCAAAAAAAAAAAAAAAACCCAACTTGGTCTTAAATTTTTAAATATTCTGCAATGGAGACAAGAGCCTAACAGGTCCAAGTACAGGTCTCCTTTATACCTCCCCAGACACCAACACAGTGGCAAAGAGGATTACTGTCACTATCTGTCAGAATCCTTACAGGACCCAGGACACATGGCACATGCAGGTAATATCAGTATTGGAAGAACGAGGCAGGAGAATCACAAGTTGGAGACCAGTTTGAGCAGTTTAACAAGATTCTGTCTCAAAATAAAAAAATCAAAAGAGCTGGGGATGTCATTCAGAGGTAGGTACCTCTGGGTTCAATCCCCAGGTTAATGGGAAAGAAAAAAAAGATTTTAGGGAGTAAGGGCTCAACAACAGCTTATCTGTAGCCAGTATTTACTATATGTAAAAAATTGTCCTAAATACATGTCACAGATTATCTCAGTCAATTGTTATCCAACTGAATAACAGAAATTATTACCATGATCCTCATTTTATCAATGAATGACCTGAATCCAGGTAGGATGGCTCAGAATTCATATTCTTGAGCTCTATCCATCCACTGTTTCTCAATTTAAAAAAAGAAAGAATTTTGCATTTATATGCTATACATTATTTATATTATACAGCAATAAAATTGGCTTTACAATCTTTAATACTGTATTAATCTGAATTGGACATGGTGACACATGACTGTAATTTCAGCATCTGGGAAGGCTGAGGCAGGAGGATCACTAGTTCCACACCAGACTCAACAACTTAGTGAAACTTTGTACCAAAATAAAACATTAAAAAAAAAAAAAGACTGGGATGTAACTCAGTGGTACAAGGTACACTGGGTTTAATCCCCAGTGCCCCACCAAAAACAAACAAACAATAAGTATTAATATAAAACTACATAATTTTTCTAAATCACACCCAAAGAGCCAGGCACAGTGGCTCACAACTGTAATCCCAGTGACTCAGGAGGTTGAGGCAGGAGGACCAAAAGTTCAAGGCCCTAAGAACTCAGTGAGACCCAGTCTTTAAATAAAGTACAAGCCGGGCGTGGTGGCGCACGCCTGTAATCCAAGCGACTTGGGAGGCTGAGTCAGGAGGATCGCGAGTTCAAAGCCAGCCTCAGCAACTTAGCGAGGCTCTTAGCAACTCAGTGAGACCCTGTCTCTAAATAAAATACAAAATAGGGCTGGGGATGTGGTTCAGTGGCCGAGTGTCCCTGAGTTCAATCCCTGGTTCCAAAAAAAAAAAATAAATAAATAAATAAATAAATAAAGTTCAAAAAAGGGCTGGAGATGTGGCTAAGTGGTTTAAGCGCCCTAGGGTTCAATCCCTAGCACCAAAAATAAAAATAAATAACACCCCAAGAATTACAAAAACGGTTCAAAAAGTTCCCAAGAGTTGGTAAAATAGTGCTGTAACTGGGAACAGTGGCATGCACCTGTAATCCCAGTGATACCAGAGAATGAGATAGGAGGATTGCAAGTTGGAGGTCATCCTCAGAAATTTGGTGAGAGCCTAAATAATCCTTTTGAAAAACCCTTTTTCAAAGGTAGTAGTTCAGTGGTAAAGCACCCTGGGTTCAACTCCTAGTAGCCTGCGCCCCCAAAATGCTGTATATTGTTATGAAAAGTCGTCCAGGTTTAAAAAAAAATTGCAAGGGCTGGGGATATAGCTCAGTTGGTAGAGTGCCTGCCTTGCTACCTACTCACTCCTGGTCTTCTTTTGTAATATTTACACCAGGCTTTGGAGTCAGATTGGAATAATAGACTAGACTCTTTTTTTAAAAAATGTTTTTTTAGATGTTGATAGACCTTTATTTTATTCATTCATTTATATGTGGTGCTGGGAATTGAACCCAGTGCTTTGCATATGCTGGGCAAGTGCTCTGAAAGTGGGCCACAACCCCAGTACCCTAGACTAGACTCTTTAGTGGGCTTCTGATTTCTTTTCTTTTTGGCACTGGAGATTGAACGGGGGTGGGGGCAGGGACTATATCACTGAGATACATCTCCAGCATTTTATAATAATAAATAATAATAATAATAATAATAATAATAATAATAATAATAATGCTGGCTTTGAATTTGCGATCCTTCTGCCTCCGTCTCCTTAGTCGCTGGGTGAGCCAATTTGCTTTTTTATCTGCAAATTGAGATAGTACGAATATCACAGTGCTGTTTTCAATTATTTATTTAAATTAGGTTATTATTATTATTATTTTGAGGTACTGGGGATTGAAACTAGGGGCCCTTTGCCACTGAGTTATATCCTTCCAATTTTTTTTTTTAAATTTTGAAAACAGTCTTGATTTAGCGAGATTAAGTTGCTGAGGCTGACCTCGAATTTGCTATCCTTCTGCCTCAGCCTCCGGAGTAGCTGGTATTACAGGCGTGCGCCACCATTCCTGGTTCGTAGAGCTGTTTTTAGAGTTAAACCAGATTATACTGCAAAAGTACAGAATCTATCACCAGGTAATCCGTCAATAAATGTTACCTTTCTCCCTGCTGGGGTGCAATGAAGGGTGATAAAGAGGAAGGATTCTCCGTAAAGGGCGATACATCCTCTTACAGTGCTTCGAGGAAAAATCCAGAGGAAACCATAAATCCTTCTTGGACCACAAACATCACTTTTATCCCATGGCATAAAATCTGCCCAGAAACTACACACTATTTTCCGTCCAATCAGATCACCCCGAAGGTGTTCCTTCTCAATTCTTTCCTGCCCCTACTCCTATCCCCAGCTTTAAAGCCACCTTTTCAACTTTTTTATCCAGTCCACCCAGATCTGTGCGCTCTCCCCGCACTTCTTGCTCTAATTTTCTAGCCTCAGTAGCTCCTGGCCAAATGAGGCTGTAATTGTTTTTTTTCCCCCAGCCTCTTCGTCATGATACGAGAGAGATTTCTGATTGGTTATTTCCGAGCAAGAGACAGCCAATGATAGTCACTCTTTTTCGGAGTGGACGGGGAGCTAGTATTATTGCTGATGATTGGTCGGAGTGGCTCAAGTCAGGAAAATGGCTGCGAGTACCTCTGTAGTCCCAGTGGCGGTGACGGCGACGGTGGTGCCCGGCCTATCCACGAACGCAGATTTCTCAGATTTGCGGGAAATTAAAAAGCAGCTGCTGCTTATTGCGGGCCTTACTCGAGAGCGGGGCCTGCTGCACAGTAGCAAATGGTGAGATGTCGGGGTCGGAAGGGACCAAGCTTGGATCCTTGGCCTTGGGGGCTTGTCAAGCTGATCCAGTTTGTGTACGTGTTCCAGGTCCGCGGAGTTGGCCTTCTCCCTCCCGGCGCTGCCTTTGGCGGAGCTGCAGCCGCCACCGCCCATTACGGAGGTAAGAGCATCTTTACCTTGAGTGATCCTCGCCAAAGGAATATACTTGAAGAGGCCCTGAGTGCTCTGTCACTGGAGGGGAGCCAACGGCTTAGCAGAAGTATTTGTTAGAGGGAATACAAGCGTTTAAAGAGATGGGTGTTATAAGTGTTTTTTATTTATTTTATTTTATTTATTTATTTTTTTTGGTGGTGCTTTTATTTTATGCTGGAGAGAATACGTATACAAACATTGCTTAAGATTTCAGTCTGCATACGAATGGTGTGAATCTACATTGTGTACAACCATAGAAGTGAAAAGTTGTACTCCATTTGTGTACAGTGAATCAAAATGCAGTTTGTAAAAATAATAAATAAATAAATATTTAAAAAAATGATTTCAGCCTTTGGGGTTTTGTGACCCAACTTAGAAAATACTCAGAGATGAGAAAAAGGAAAGTTTTTGCAATAGCGTGAAATTATTCTTACTCTGTTGTCTGATCCACATTGCAAAATGGTTAAGAGTGTGGGCTCTGGGTTCACATCTCAAACTAATAACTTCAGGCAACTTACTTAACCTTCTGAGCCCTGTTCTTTTATCTGAGAAATGAGAATAATAATGTTGTCTACTTTGTGGTGACAATTTAGTAAGTTAGATAATACCAGGCACTGAGTAAATACAGGACTCAGTAAAATGAGCTATTCTCAACATTTCCATTAACAAGAGGGAGGTGGCTTGGTAGTAGTATCTACTTTGCATCTATATTCCAGTCATGTTCTTTGCTGCTATCATTATTGTGGGCCAGTGAATTCTAAGTGACAGCCTTCCATCTATAAATAATATTAACAATAGTTGGGTTTTCAAGATTAAGACAATAAAGGTAAAAATTTTTTCTTTTTAGAATTACAGGTAAAACAATTACTCTTATATGACTTTTTTGAGTCAGTGTGATTTATATCTCTTATTAGCTTTTACTTCCCTGTGACCACAGTCACAGTACCTAGGCACATTTAATGATCCTGAATAGAATAAAAATTGCTGAATGGGTAAATTAAAGCATAATGCCAGGTGAGAAGTAGAGCCTTAGTAAATATTCCTCCCTCCTAACATCTAATATAACATACAGGGATTTTATAGACATTGCAGAAACCTAACCATTATTGAATTATTAGAAAGTAATAGCTATTGGTGCTGGGTATTGCATGCCTGTAATCCCAGAGACTGAGGAGGCTGACGCAGGAGGATCACAAGTTCCAGGCCAGCTTCTGCAGTTTAATGAGACCCTGTCTCAAAATAAAAGGGTTGGAGATGTGGCTTAGTGGTAAAGTGCTCCTGAGTTCAATCCCCAGGAAGGGGTTGGGGGAGTATTAGCTCTTGGTTAGTTTCAGCTTACTTTGTATTGATTTAGTGGCTTCCTTTCTAATTTGTTGGGCATTTAGTGTTCTCTGGGGAGTGTCCCTAAAACAACCCAGAGAAGCATTTCAATCTCATTTAGCCTTGATCTAAAGTTTAAACTAGAATAAACCTTAAAACACTGGTCTTTAAAGAATTATTGACATCAAAGATTCTTTTGCTGTATTCAAATCTGTGTAATAGCCATTTGTTATATAAATATTCTCGCCTTTGAGTGTGGTGGTACCCCCTGTAAACCCAGCAACTCAAGAGTCTGAGGCAGGAGGATTGCAAATTTGAGGCCAGCCTCAGCAATTTAATGAGACCCTGTCTCAAAATTAAAAATAAAAAGGACTGGGGATGTGGCTCAGTGTTTAAGCACCTTTGGGTTCAATCCCTGGTAGCAAAAAAAAAAAAAAAAAAAGAAAAAGAAAAAAAGAAGATGTGACTGGGACTATTTAACTGTGACTACTTTGGTTTAAAAACTCAGCCATAATGCTAAATAGGTCTGAATTACATTATGTATGACTTTCATTAGAACATTCCATTTCTTGCTCATAAGCAAGAATGAAAATAAAAAGCCATGTAGTTCAAATAGTAAAACTTCTGTGTGTTTTTGTTTGTTTGTTTGTTTGTTTGTTTTGGTTCTAGGGAATGAATCCAAGGGCACTTTACCACTGAACTGTATTGCCAGTCCTTTTAAAAAATTTTTTAAATTTTGAGACAGGGACCTGCTAAGTTGCTGAGGGTTTGGCTAACTAAGTTACTGATACTGGCCTTAAACTGCTTCTGCCTCCTAAATTGCTGGGATTATAGATGTGCCTCGAGACCTGGCCACATAGTAAAACTGCCTGAGTTATAAAGACGTGTGGAGAGTTATAAGTATATTTTTGTGTATGTTGTACAGTGTTGTGTAATTGGAATGATTTTCATCAGAATCCATTTTTTCTCTGAATATGCCAGTTGATTTTTTCCCTCAACTCAAAAACAGTGACTGTTTTTTATTCAGCAAGGTATAATGCACCAGTACTACAAAAACAGAGAGACAGACAGGTGGATAATGCAGCAGTTGGTGAGTGAAATGTGAAAGGGACCTTCAGAATCCTAAACTGAATGGCAATATTTAGAACATGTTGATCCAGTGAAAAAAATGCTAAATATGTTGTGATTTCACTTTTGTACTAGTGATATTTGGGTCAAGATGGATAAGAAGAAATGAAGTTTTTCATGTTTTAGTTAACTCATTCCTAGAATTGGGAGATCATATATTTTTCTTTTTTTGGTGCCTGAGATTGAACCCAGGGGCACTTAAACACTGAGCATCTCAGCCCTTTTTTAAATTTTTAAATTTTGAGACAGGGTCTCACAAGTCACTTAGGACTTAACTAAGTTATTGAGGCTGGCTTTGAACTTGTCATTCTCCCCTCTTCCCCGAACCACTGGGACTACAGGTATGTGCCACTGTGCCAAGTAGCTTTATGTTTTTAACTTAAATGTACTATAAATTATAGCTGTAATTTATACCTTCCAACAGTGCTAATATTTGACAAGACTGTTGAAATACAGAAAATATGAGTGATTACACACTTGTATTTATGTAGGAATTTAAAAGATAAGAGAAGGAAGAGAATGCCATATTTAATACTGGACATTTTAAGTGACTTTTTCATGTTTTCCTCATGTCAAATCTGTAAGGTCAATATTACTTGATCTACTTTACAGAAGAAATGAATGTTCAGCCAGGAGTGGTGGCACACTACTATAATCCCAGTGATTAGATGGCTAGGGCAGGAAGATTACAGGTTTGAAGCCAGACTGGGCCACTTAGCAAGACCCTGTCTAAAATAAATAAAATGGATGGGGGATTTAGCTCAATGCTGAAGTACCCTTGGATTTACTGCCTCTCCAGCCTACCCCTAGAGCTGCCAAAAAAAAAAAAAAAAAAAAAAAAAAATAGAAAATGGATGCTCATTCATGAAACAAAGAGACCAAGGAATCAGAATAGAAATTCAGGTCCCTGAATACCAAAACAGTTGCAACTTCCAATGGCATTTGAAGAAACAATACAAATTTCTGAGTATGTTGACTTAATTTCTTTTTCTTATTTTGGTACTGGGGATTGATCTCAGGGACACTTTACTACTGAGATACATCCCCAGTCCTTTTTTTTTATTTTGAGGCAGAGTGTCTCTAAATTGCTGAGGCTCACCTTGAATTTGCAGTATTCCTGTCTTAGCTTCCCAAGTTGCTGGAATACAGGCATGTGGCACTGTGCTCAGCTATCTGTGTTGGTGTAGTTTTTAAAGTTTTTGTCTTTTGCCAGGCTTTGTGGTGCATACCTATAATCCTAGCTACGTGGGGGGCTGAGGCAGTAGGATTGCAAGTTCGAAGCCTGCCTGGGAAAGTTAGTGAGACGACCCTGCCTCAAAATAAAATAAAAGAAAAAAGAAAAAAGAAAGAAAGAAATTGTGTGTGTGTGTCTTTTTCACCACCTTTTTATTTGAGAAGTATTTTGGAAAGAAGTAGTTCTTTGACTCGCCTGGTAGTACATCTATAAAAAATACTATATATACATCTACATGTGTGTTAGCTTTCTGAGAGGAGAAAAAAATCATTTTCCTATATTTTGAAATTTTTGAATATATTTCTTATGTTTGAACTTTTGTTGTCCTATTTCCAATTATTTACATAAACTTGTCTCTTTTCTAGGAGGATGCCCAGGATATGGATGCTTATACCCTGGCCAAGGCCTACTTTGATGTTAAAGAATATGACCGAGCAGCACATTTCCTACATGGTTGTAATAGCAAGAAAGCCTATTTCTTATATATGTATTCCAGATATCTGGTGAGGGCCATATTAAGATTTTTTTTGCTTTCAGTGAAGCATTCATATTTAGAACTAAATGGGAAAAGCCCAGCCTGAGTTGATTTTTAAATTTATAATTTAGTGGAGGATGGTGGTGCATGCCCATAATCCTAGTGACTTGGGAGGCTGAATCAAGAAGATCACAAGTTTGAGGCCAGCTTTGGCAACTTTGCAAGACCCTGTCTCAAAATTAAAAGGGCTGGAGATGTAGCTCAGTGCTTATACAAAGTGACTTTGGGCTTAATCCCCAGTACCAATAAATAAACAAAGTAAGTAACTAACTCAGTTATCACTTTATTTGTAGTACATTTTTTAAAAATTTTGTTGTAGCTATAGGTGGACAGCATGACTTCATTTTATTTGTTTGTTTTTATGTGGTGCTGAGGATTGAACCTAATGCCTCACACATGCTAGGCAAGTGCTCTGCCACTGAGCTACAGCCCCAGCCTACATTTGTTGTTTTGTTTCATGACTATTAAAGTGTGAATGTAGAGGGCAATGCAAGTAAAGTTAATACTGTATTCAATAATAATTTAAGTTTATTATTTAATTCTGGAACATTATGAATGTGTTTTCCTACTTTTTTTTTTAATGTGTACAGATCTTTTAAAATAATTTTTAAGGCTGGGGAGGTAGCTCAGGGTAGAGTGCTTGCCTAGCATGTACAAGGGCTTGGGGAAGAAAAAAGAATTATATACATATTATATACACTTCCAGGTATAAGCTTTTTTTTTTTTTTTTTTTTTTAAAGTACCGGGGATTGAATTTGGGAGTACTTAACCACCGAGCCACATCCCCAGCCCTTTTTATTTTTCATTTAGAGATGGAGTCTTCTCAGTTGCTTGGAGCCTTGCTGAGTTGCTGAGGTTGGCTTTGAACTTGTGATCCTCCTGCCTTAGCCTTCCAGGTAGCTGGGT
The DNA here is from genome assembly GCA_020662805.1 of Glaucomys volans. NCBI lineage: Eukaryota > Metazoa > Chordata > Mammalia > Rodentia > Sciuridae > Glaucomys > Glaucomys volans. The sequence goes on along the minus strand of JAJEJO010005345.1, from coordinate 125,956 downwards.
TCATAGGCTTGTACCACCAAACCTGGCTGGATTCCTATATTTTTAATTGCTTAAAATTTATTACTATACTTAAGGATTGGGGATATAGCTCAGTTGGTAGAGTGCTTACCTTGCAACTACAAGGCCCTGGTTCAATCCCCAGCACTGCAAAAAAAAAAAGAATAAAATTATTGCCGGGCCCGGTGGTGCACACCTGTAACCCCAGCACTTGGGAGGCTGAGGCACGAGGATCGTGAGTTCAAAGCCAGCCTCAGCAACTTAGCCAAGCCCTAAGCAACTCAGTGAGACCCTGTCTCTAAATAAAATACAAAATAGGGCTGAGGATGTGGCTCAGTGGTCAAATGCCCTGGTTCAGTCCCCAGTACAAAAAAAAAAAAAAAAAAAAATTATTACTGTACCTAACTATTTTGGTGCTCATATTATCCCACATTTAGTCAATGGGAGCCCCCAAATGGTTGTTTGAAATTAATGACCATTTTTTTTTTTGGACTTGAGCTCTTTAGGTAAAATCAGGCTGCTAGTTTTAAAATGTGTTTCAGAATAAACTGAAAAAAGACCTACCTACTTGTTGAATTTCTCTTACAGTCTGGAGAGAAAAAGAAGGATGATGAAACTGTTGATAGCCTAGGTATGAATTTTTTTTCTCTTATCTTTTGGTCTAAAAAGTAGCTTTGCAAATTTAAGTGCCTGTTGGAGTCAGTCAGGTAATATAAGTGGATGACAGGCACTGTTGCAAATCGGAGAGCACATGGCTTAATTCATCTACTTGGTTGTCAGCCAGCTTCAACTGAGGGCTGCCTTGTGGCAATCTGGGCCTGATGTTATTAGGGCCTTTTTCCCTTGGCCCTTCTTTTGTTTCCTGCAATCTGAAGCTACAAATTCAGATTTTTAATTGAGGCATTTGATTTTTAGACATTGATAACTAATTCAAATTTAAAAACCCAACAACTCTGTGGGTATAACAAAATAGGACTACAGACCCATTATTATTTGCAGTTTCTTGAATAAAGTAAATGGATTATATAAGATGTCAATGGGCACTCATCAGTATTTGCTAGAGGTTTCAGGTCTAACTTTGGTTGAAACTAAAGGGAATATGTACATCTATGAAAATGAAAGCCAGCATCCTTCCCTTAGATCAGAGACTTTGTTTCTTTCTTAGGCCCCCTGGAAAAAGGACAAGTAAAAAATGAGGCTCTTAGAGAATTGAGAGTGGAGCTCAGCAAAAAGCATCAAGCTCGGGAACTTGATGGATTTGGCCTTTATCTGTAAGTGTTTTTTATAGTAATTTGGAACTTTCTGTATCTTTTTTGTGTGTGTGTGTGTGTGGTACAGAGGATTGAACAAAGGGCCTCACACATGCTAGGCAAGTGCTCTACCACTGAGCTACATCCCCAGCCCTCTTTTTTATTTTGGTACAGGGTCTAACTAGGTTGCCAAGGCTGGCCTCAAACTTGTGATCCTCCTGCCTTAGCCTCCTGAGTAGCTGGAATTATAGACTTATAACACTGCACCCAGCTTCCATAACATATTCTTGAGTAGAAGGGAGATGTTATAAAGCATTAACCTCTCCTGTGATTATTTCCTTCTTTCCCAGGTATGGTGTGGTACTTCGAAAACTGGACTTGGTGAAAGAGGCCATTGATGTGTTTGTGGAGGCTACTCATGTTTTGCCTTTGCATTGGGGAGCCTGGTTAGAACTCTGTAACCTGATCACAGACAAAGAGATGGTAAATTGAGATGAGCTACATGAAGAGTCCTCTGCTTCCAAACTTTACATAATTCTATAATAATGTAATGGCCGGGGGGTGGGGGTGTGCAATTTTGCCCATATGACCTTTGTCTATAGCTAGCTCTTTGCTATGTCTTTAGTCCCTTTCACAGTTTCAGAATTTAGATCTTCATTGAATGATGACTAGCTCTTGCTCAGTAGCTGCTGATGGATTTGAATCCATTGTTATTAGAATGTTTTTTGTATTCACGTTTTGACATTCAAGTTTTGCTATAACTTGTTTTATGGAATTAGTGTTATAGTTTCTTCTCTAGTTCCAGTGATGCCATAGGAAAGGTTTCTCTGATATCAAGGATTATACTTAAATATATTTGCAGGCCTCTTCTGAGATATCATGGATTCTGTAAAGATGTTGGAGATTTATTAGTGAAATAATGTACATGAAACTGCTTTATTAACTATAA